>CM067368.1:72367075-72967075 GCA_034401795.1 Chaetoderma sp. LZ-2023a | reverse complement strand
ATCGTTCAGTACTGCTCCCCAACCCGTCGTTGATGCATCTGTAAAAATTAACATCTGCGGTTGGGGAGGTTGTAGAGGAACACCTCATAGGAGATTCTGTTCTGATAACCACCAATGAAGATGGAATATCAATGGTTCTTTTACTGGAATCCTCAGAGATAACGGATCCATTCTCTGAGACCAGAATGACATCAAATACATCTGAATCGGCCTGCGCCCGAGTGCCACATAAGGTACCACTTTCTCCAGAGATACTAGCAAACCCAGTATTCTGAGAAATTGACACGCCGTCAGATAGGCTCCTAGAAAAACTGACTCCAGAACTGCAAACAAACTCTTGACGCTGCTCTCCGCCAGAAAGGCTACACCATCCCCGAGTTTGAAAAGAATTCCCAGATACACAGACTCCTGGGATGGAGTCAATTCTGATTTCTCTAGAGTCACAATCCATCCTAGGTCATTTAATAAGGCCAGGCCTACCTGGAGATTGTTGCGCAGAGTGACTGGATTCCCCGCCTTCAGCAGCCAGTCATCTATGTAAGTATGAGCAGCTATGTTTCTCCTGCGAAGACGAGCAGTCATGGTGAGAACCACTTTGGTGAAGACCCTCAGGGCTGGGGTCAGACCGAAAAGTAGTGCATTGAACTCGCAGACATTGTTTTGGAATGCAAAGCGAAGGTATTTCTGAAAATGAATTGACATTGGAATATGAAAATATGCATCCTTCAGATCTATCGATACTGCCCACATGCATTTTCTCAGCCCTGTCATCACCGCAGCTACAGTCTCCATCTGAAATTTTTGGTGAAAGAATGAATTTGTTCAGCGGTTCGAGGTTGAGAATCGGTCTCCAACCCCCGATGCGTTTCGGAACGAGGAAAATTATCGAATAGAAGGCCTGATTGTGGACTAAATGAATCGCATTCTTCTGTTGAAGACCTATGATTTCTGAGCAAATGGCATCTCGACGATCGGATTCCCTTGGAACAGGAGTCCATGTTAATGGAACCAACGATTGATGGATGAGCCAGTCTGGTTCATAGCTGTTTCTTAGCCAATGACAGACTAAACAATCTTGCATGACCCGTTCCCATTGGTTTGAGAACAGCTGAAGTCTGCCTCGGTAGGAATCTGCACACAGCTCGCGGTCGATATTGCGCGATAAGGCATTAATTTGATTGGGTTCTCGACTCCCTGCGTTCCTGGCGCCACCGGAACGGGTCTCGCCGGAAACCTGTCAGGACCGTCCCCCACACGGCTTCTTGGAATGATGGCCCAGGACTGCCGCCACAGCTATCCTTATGGTAGACGCCGCGACCCGTGCCGCCACCTTTCCTATCATCTTCATACAGCCTCTTATTAGAGGGCTTGAATGAAGACAAATGACCAGGTCCCTGAGAACCGGTGGCCCGATGGGCATCACCGGCAGGAGGACGGAAGGGCGATCTTTGACGCTGCCTCTGCTGCTCCTGTCGATGCTGCTTGTAGGACTGTTGCGGCTGAGTCATTTTCGTCGACTTCCACTACTTGCCGACAACCTCCCGCTCTGCAGCCATGGATGCAACCTTGATGAGTTTGTCTTGCCGAGCCGCTAAACAAGCTCGGACCAATGAAGGGCGTGGAAGATAACGGCAGCCCTCATCTCTGGTCCTGGTTCTACACAATCGAGAACCATTCTCCTCCGCTCCGCCAATGATCTAGTGATCACCCTGGCCAAGCAATCTTGAGATAAGCGCACGGCGTCCCGGACAACTTGGGAGCAGCCTCTGGCACTTCCCCACCTTCCGCCACGCAGGTCAGCATACCCGCAGGATGGTGCATCCGTGAGAGAGTAGCCATAACTGCTCTCGCCGCATCCTCAATAAGAGTTAACTCATTGAAGGGATTCTTGTTAGCTTGGGAAACCAAGGGTCGTGAACGACCCTTGGCTTTCCCAGCTAATGGCCTATTCAGCGCTTCTCATTCTCCGACTGAAAGCCGAGGAACATGAGCATACTGATGGTAGGCCTGCTCTAGAAAGCGGACCCTACTCCTTATCCCCTTAGGGGCCATGGGTAAAGTATACTCCGGCTGAACCAAACGGTACCCCTCGACTTCCAACATGTCTGTGTCCAAGGGAATATTTGGCATGACCGAAGAGCCACTTGACAGAGTGCTAGCCGCACACTCTGACATCCGCTCCATCGTCGGATCGCCCCGAGATCACTGGTCTGATGCCAACCCAAGACGGTTGGACTTTCAACCAAGAACCTGCACCCATTCAGCTTCGGTGCAGAAAGATGATACGTCCATCAAAGGACTACATTTTCATCTTCCTTCTCACCCTTGGATGAAAAGGCCACCGACGATCTATGCTGAGAGCCACGGACCAGACTTCCAATATGAAGCGGGTCCGTGGCTCAACTACTCGTGGCTCCAGTATCTAGTGAATCACCCGACATGGAATCACCGCAATCCATCGGCTCCAACAATTAAAACGCTGCACAAGATAAGATGATGACAAGCAATACGCACAATTTACTTAATTGTAATTTTTTTAATTCCTTAAAAACATTAAATTTCCTTAGATTAATGATAACCAAGTTCTAGGCAGGAAATATTTGAAAATTTTTAGTGAAAATTTTATAAACACGACTTGGAAATTAACTAACGTTAAAATAGGCAAGAAATTAAGACCGATCGCTACAAACACCTTCGACAATAAAACGAAAGCTAAAGATCGGCTTAAAACAGAGTGCATAGACACGCCAAGCCAAAGCAAAACGTTAATCATGGGCGCCGCCATCTTGGCTACAGGCGCATCCATCTTGGAAGGAACTGAATCGCAAGAGAAATTACCCGAGTATCCGGATAAGATTAAAAAGTTAATGGAAATGGAGCGACTGCAACAATGGCTACCATTTTAAAACAATGTGCCAATTTAAGGAAATTTTAAAGTCATTACACCACGAATGTATTAATTCTAGATTGATACAACCTGCCCCTGTGGTGATTTCCCTTTTCCTTCCATGAAGATAGCGATAGGAACTCTCACTACACACCCGAAACGCAAAATTTAGACCTAAATTGAGCGTGACAAAAAACGTGACTGCAAAGTCGAGCAAAATAGATGAATCTGACTGTGATTGGGAATTGACTCGGTAACTGGGGCTATGGTAATTCCCGAACACAGTATGGGCAGGATCATGGAGAGTGCTGAGTTTTTAATTGTTTATTTCGAGCTAGACTCGATAATAGACATTATCATAATAGTACATTTGGTAAGTATTACTCGAAGTAGAAATTTAGATCAGTATCCTCCGCTTTGTTATGGGCTCGACAAAGATAGTCTTCTCTTGGTCTGCAAGTAGACATTTCTCAAGATCACTGCAGAAGCAGATTTTGGCTGGTTGAGTATTAAAGGGTTAATTAGTGTCTTTAACCCTTTCACTGATTAATCCCTAAAAAAGTATATTTTTTATGACATAAAACTTATTCTGTTGAATATTTTGAAACTAATTTGACTGGAAGCCATTGTTGCCTTACAGCCATAGTAATTTCAAAATATTCAACATTTTTGCCTTGAAAATAGATATAGGACAATCAGCATTGAAAGGGGTAACATTTACAGAGCAGAAACCGCAAATTCATCACGATGTACTGTATGTTTGACTGGGAGATGCTGCTGCCAATGATAAAAACATGGCAGTACCAGGGTTCCAGTCGAATCAGTTCCAAATATTCAACATCTTTCCTGTATCTACTGATCTCAAGGGTACCGACATATAAATTTAAGAGTTAATTATGACATGTACATGCCATTTTATGTAGATTGACTTCGCTTTACTCATTCAATATCCAATAATTCAAAATAATATTTAATAGTTGTTTATTATTATTATTATTATTATTATTATTATTACAATTTTATTATTATTATTATTAGTATTATTATTATTATTATTAAATTACTAAAGAATAGCGCATTACATGAAATGTATACATTTAAAATAGGCATACATAAAGTGTTATGAAAGACATGTAAAATTCCTGGGAGTTGTGATACAAAAAAACCCTTAAATTTTATAAGATTATATGAGATGAATAAATAGCGTAGCCGTGATTGTCATACGAAATCTCCAACTGTTCCTCGAGTCAGAATCGTAGCTGTAAATTTATTGAAGAATGACTTGATACCCATTAGGTGATTACATCGAAAATGATGATTATGTTTTAAATCATGAAATTTATATGACTAAAAATTAAATAATCAAATAATCGTGAATAATTTGGACTGTAAAAAATATTTCAATTCCTACCTTTTAATTACCTTTTAAGGCGATTGGCCTGAGAATTGAGCCATGCATGACTCGAGAATCGAGCCAGGCGTCCAGTGATACATTAAAAAAAATGGTCATCTCTAGGCCTGCAAATGGACTTTTCTCATCACAATTGCAGGTTTCATCACTGATATGCCTTTGTCGTTATATCGGCGTAGTTTGTAGCCAGGCTGATTAATCGAGTAATCATGATTATTCTTAAATAATCGCTCGTGATCACTTAAAACAATAATTGCACAAGCCTAATAGGGATATAAATCCTTCAATAGTCAATCCTGACAAAAACATAGTTCTGCAGTGGTGTTGAGGAATTTCAATCTATAATACAAGAGAAAACAATTTTTGAAATTTTACCACTGGAATGACTGGCTCGATTTAAACGAGCCAGGCATTCCAGTGGTAAAATTTCAAATATAGTTTTCACTTGGCCTGCAAATCGAAATATCTAGATTATATATGCATTTGTATAACAGTCCAGTTAATCTTTATTCTCGATATCTTCACTTTTTCCTTAGCAGTGTGACGCATGATGACTACTAAGTTATTGGGAATCGTTAATAGTTTCCAGGCAAATTCGCTGGTAGGTGACCAAAAACTCTTGACTTGCTCAATATTTTGAAAAAAATTTGACTGAAAGTTGTTGGTGGCTTAGCCACCAACAACTTTCAATCAAATTGTTTTCAAAATATTTAGCAGACCCAGAGATATATCCCATGGATTACGTCGTCTGCAAAAACTCAGCAATCAGACGGCTAATAGAACAGAATGACCTGCCTACAATGAACATGCTAATATGGAGCAATTAATCCTTCAATGGTTAAATTTGGTCAAGAAAATTTTAATAGCTGCCTATTGAATGTCCATTTACAGGCTAAGAGAATACAATTTTTGAAAATTTATCACTGGAATGACCGGCTCGATTATCGAGCCGGACATTCCAGTAGTAAATGTTCAAAAGTTGTATTCTCTTAGCCTGTAAATGGACATTCCACAAGACCGTTACCTGTAGAGGCCAGCTTCGGCTGGCTTGACGATTAATGGTAGTCGCGCGAAAAAATTCCATTGGTGCGTGTCATTCAGATTCTGCTTTAACCCTCTGTATTAATGTTCTTGACATGAGAGCGGGCAGACCCGGGTGTCACCAGAGCTTTGAACCCTAATCCACACCACACAAAACAACAATTCCACATAAGAAAGAAATATGATCATGTCGATAGTCACTTACAGGACTGGCGGTATGATCAGCGAACGAAAAGAAGAAGAAGAAATATTAGTTACCTGTCTGGGATGTAGAAATTGTTTGAGTGTAGCTTTCGTGACCATCTCGATCACTTCTTCAGCACTAACTGAAAGACACACTCAAACAATTTCTACATCCAGGACAGGTAACTAATATGTCTTTATTATTAATCATCCTGGGACCGGGATCAATATTTTCGGAAATAATAATTACACAATGCGATAAGCATAGTTCAGCTTGTATCAATGTAAAAATTGTTTGGTTAACAGGATAGAAACACAACAACGTTTCACAGTTTCTAAGTATTATGCTACGAATAAAGATAGAAATAATAATAATAATAATAATAATAATTCTAAAATCACAGAAATGACAGCATTTATCCAGTTTCTGTTCATATCATAGATCAATACAGTACAGGCTCAGAAATAACACGCTCCCAACACAAACACAGAAACATGATCGTTTGTAAGAAATGCTCTGTTGAATATTTTGAATATAATTGTATTTGAAGACATTAGGCAGTAATGTTTTCCAATCCAATTATGTTGAAAATATTCACCAGTAGATTTTATTTTGTTTTGGAAACATGTTAAGTTATTACTGATATGAACAGTAGACTCACTACATTGTTTTATCATGTAAGATAAGTTCTAGTTAGGCCATAGTCTGACAAGTCATTAAGCAAACCAGGTAATTATGATATTGCGTACTTAAACCATTTAACCCGTTCACTGATAAATTCCCTGTATCTCATTTGCAATACCACCATACAGGAAAACTGTTGAATATTTTGAAATTAATTTTACTGGAAGCCGTTGCTGCCTTAGGCAGCAACGGCTTCCAGTAAAATTAATTTCAAAATATTCAACAGAATAAGTTTTATATCGTAAAGAATATAAATTTACATGAATTTATCAGTGAAAGGGTTAATGGTCAGTCAATCTAAAATGCATTCTGCAATGGTCTTGAGAAATGACCATTTGCAGACAAAGAGAAGTATTTTTGAAAATTTACCACTGGAATGGCTTTCTTGATGAGTGCCAGGGATTCTAGAGGTGAATTTTCAAAAAAGTCTTCTCTTGGCCATTCTCTAAGTCAAAAAAATTTAGATTTTTCTTAATCATTAACCCTTACCACTCTTATGTTAAAATTTCAAAAATTTCAAATTAAATTAAAAGATGAACTGCTGTTCATTTTTTCAACAAATTTGTTGAAAAATGTACTCAAATTTCTTTGCCATCGAAACAGTAAAACATAAAATATTGACATTAGAGTGGTAAGTGTTAATGATTAATTGTGTATAGGAATCAATATTTTCAAAACAAACATATATACTGGCCATAGACAAAAATACATTTGTGAAATTAGCGTTCGTACAGCTTTAGGTTTTCTGATTGCACGTCGATTGTGAAGAAATTATCATGAATCAATGATCACAAGTAATCAAATTGGTATGAAACCCACAATAAATAGCTAAGATTCCCCCACCCCCACCTCACCCTCCCTAAACCCTACTCACTGACCAGCAACAGTCCTAACAGTTTGATTATCACCAGAACAAGAAGGAAGGCATACACGAGAGCATCAGGCCATCCTTAAATGCTTTTTTGGTTGTCCTTTCCAGACCCTGACTGTAGGGTAGGTAGGTAGGTATATTGTTTTTACCTGCTGGTGTTAAAGATTTGAATCTAAAGATCAAAATTATTTGAACTTGAAACAGAGTTTCTAGAGGTTATTTGAGGCGATTTTGACAAAAAGTGGATTCTATTTCCCAACAGGCTAACTTCCGGAAATACGAATAATTCTTCACGGGGAAACTACATAAATTTTTTTTAGTTGCTGGGTTTTTTTATGCCCACCGGGAGAGAACAGCCAAACTTATCTAACTGTGTGACTGATGCAAGCCACCAGGAAATAATTTCAATGGGCAATAACTCCAGACATACTGAATATTTTGAAAACAATCTGACTGAAGTATGTGGGTGGCTTAGCCACCAACAAACTTCAGACAAATTGTTTTCAAAATATTTAGCATATCCAGAGTTAAACTCCATAGAAAATGTAGTCTGCAGAAAGTCAGGCGGCAGACTGTTAAAGATGGCCTCATGCAATAACATGAAGCATTCAGTATCTGTACACGCAACAACATTGTTGATCTGGAAGTTGACTGGGGCTTCCAAATACAGCACTTACTGCCTGCATGAACAACACACCAATAACATTATCTATATTATCATAGCAGTCAATTATGAAATGAAATTGTTTAACATATATTTATAATTTTTAAGCACATCACTAAGCCTCAGTGTCATCTATGTCATGTCCTTTCAATCGTAATCGTGCAAAATCCTCAAATATAAAATCATCATCTTTGTCACTGTAGAACGCCTCTTCACTGAAAGAACAAGATAGGTTCAGGTGAAAATAGATGATTCCCGTTTATCCATCAATCATATGATGTTATAATCAATTAAGTGACGTATAGGATGACGTCACAATCAATGACGTCATGAACGATGTAGATAAGTTTGTTACGAACGCATAATTGATGACAGACTAAGTGTTGTTGTACGAATTGTATGGCTTTACTGTTTAATATACATGCTGTTGAATATTTTGAGAATAATTTGACTGGGCTCTTCTGTTGCTGCCTATCGAATTGTATCTCTTTACTGTTTAATAAACATGCTGTTGAATATTTTAAAACTAATTTAACTGGGCACAGTTGCTGCCATAGACACCAACAGAACCTATTCAAATTAGTTTCCAAATAATCAACAGCTTACCTGTATAGTTTTCTGGAAATTGATAGACAGGGAGTTGAGGGATTGATCGATCCCAACACAGGCATAGTGTGGGTGGAGCTTATCTAGAGATGGGCAGAGCATAGCTAAAACTGGATTTCTCCATTGTCTGGCAACAAGGACATAGACACATTTTATTCCATGTTCAAAAGAATGTGTTCCTGGGAATGTCTGTTAATATCGAGGGTTACCGCATGTATAGTACACTAAGTTCATACCACTTAATGTTTTTGTTTTACAAACCATCCCAAGTTCATTTTTACATATCTAGAACAAGAGGCCTAATGGCCTGTCGCTCACCTGCAACATTAGTATTTGAAATACTGGGTAGTTCATATCCCATGAAAATATATTTCGTGAAACTTCTACAGGATGACAGATAGATTCTATGTTTTAATACGGAATAATCTTCAAAATAAGATGTTAGTAAATCTACCATGGCAATTTGACCCACCAAAATTTGACAAACCAAAATTCTGAATAGATGTTCTAGAGGCTACAGCCATATGGTCCTTCTAGCCGAATTTCATTGAAATCCATCAAGTGGCTAACGAGGAGATGTGGTTCGACAACTTACAGTAAATCTAAGATTTTCACGCAAAAAATTGACCAATTAAAAATCTGAATAGTAGTTCTAGAGCCTACCTCTATAGAATCCTTAAAGGCAAATTTGGTTGAAATCTGTCAAGAAGCTAAGGAGGAGATGCGTTTTGACAATTTCTGGCAAGGTTTTTTTTTACAAAACTAAGATATTCACCCCAAAAATTGACCAATCAAAATTCTAAACAGACGTTCTAAAGCCCACCACTATAGGATCCTTCCAGGCAAATTTAGTTGAAATCTGTCAAGAAGCTAAGGATGAGACATGTGACACTTTCCTGTACATTTTTTTATAAAAATCTCAGATTTTCACCCCAAAGAATTTACCAGTCAAAATTTTGAATAGAAATTCTAGAGCATACCACTGTAGAATTCTTCCACAAAAATTTAGTTAAAATCTATCAAGACGCTAAGGAGGAGATACGTTTTGACCCTTTCCAGTAAATTCTTTACAAAATCAAATATTTTAACCCAAAAAAATTGACCAATCAAAAATTTGAATAGATGTTCCAGAGCCTACCGCCATAGTATCCTTCAAGACAAATTTGGCTGAAATCTCTCAAGCAGTTAAGGAGGAGATACACTTAGACACTTTCCAGTACATTTTTTTTACAAAATCTAAGATTTTCACCCAAAAAATGTACCAATCAAAATTCTGAATATATGTTCTAAAGCTTACCAGTATAGGATCCTTCCAGGCAAATTTAGTTGAAATCTGTCAAGAAGCTAAGGAGGAGATGCATTTTGACACTTTCCGGTAAATTTTTTACAAAGTCGAAGATTTTCACCCAAAAAATTGACGAATCAAAAATCTGAATAGATTCTAGAACCTACCACTATAGGACTGTTCAGGACAAATTTGGCTGAATTCTGTCAAAAAACTAAGGAGATGCGTTTTGACACTTTATAAAATCTAACATTTTCACCCAAAAAAAAATGGCCAAATCAAAAGTTCTAGCGCCTACCTTCATAGGATCCTTCTAACCAAATTTGATCAAAATCCATCAAATAAAAAATTCCAATATATCAGCCAAACACGCTACATTTTGATTGGCCCACGGCGGCCATGTTTTTTGACAGAGTAACTTCCCTTGAACAAACTTTAATGGCCTTTAGTCCCTAATCATATCTCCCAAATTTTGGCCTGATCCATTCAGCGGTTCTGGTGAAGTCGTTTTCGGGAAAAGTAGGTCATCCAAGATGGCTGCCGAACCATTCGGTCAATCAAGTCGTCTTGAACAAACTTGGCTTACCTCTTTGCCTAGATGAGGTTTCATAAGTTTTGAATCGATTCCCCAAGCCATTTCGGAGAACGAGATTTTTAGACATTTCTAAAAATCGGCCGAAATCCAAGATGGCCACTGGCCAAATTGGCCGATCGGCTTCGTTTGAACAAAATGAAATCTCCATGCCATAAGGATGCTTCCTGCCAAATATAATTCAAATCGGCCCAGTAGTTCTCGAGAAGGCATTTAAAATTTCCCATTGCTTTAGTATGAGAGCGTTTGGCCGGAAAATGATCCAAGATGGCTGCCAAACCGTTTATCCGACTTGTTAAAAAATTGCAAATTTGAGGTCAGAATACCCAAAAACCTATATGAAACGAATTTCGGCCTCAAAATCAATCAAATAAAAAAATCCAATATGGCTGCCAAACACACTATATTTTGATTGGTACACCGTGGCCATGTTTTTTGATGAATCAACTTCTCTTGAACAAACATTAATCGCCCTTAGTTGCTAATTATATATCAAAAATTTTGGCTTGATTGCTTCAGCGGTTCTGGGGAAGAAGTCGTTTTTGTGAAAACTAGGTCATCCAAGATGGTCGATGAACCATTCGGTCAATCAAGTTCCCTTGAACAAACTTGATTCAGTGCTTACCCTAGATCATATTTGGTGAGTTTTGAATCGATCCCTCAAATGGTTTGGGAGATTTTTAGACATTTCTAAAAATCGGCCGAAATCCAAGATGGTCGCTGGCCAAATTGGCCGATCGGGTTCATTTGAACAAACTTGAATCTCTATGCCTTAAGGATGATTCATGCAAAATATAATTGAAATCGGCCCAGTAGTTCTCGAGAAGATATTTTTAATTTCCCATTGCTTTAGTATGGGAGCTTTTGGCGGGAAAATGATCCAAGATGGTCACCAAACCGTTTATCCGACGGTTTCGAAAATTGGAAATTTGAGATAAGAATACCCAAAAAAACTACATAAAAAAAAAATTTCGGCCTCAAAATCCATCAAATAAAAAAATCCAATATGGCCGCTAAACATGCTATATTTTGATTGGCCCACGGCAGCCATGCTTTTCGTGGAATCAACTTCTCTTGAACAAACTTTAATGGCCCTTAGTCCCTAATCATATATGCCAAATTTTGGCCTGATCCCTTCAGCTGTTCTGGAGAAGTTATTTTCACTAAAACTAGGTCAACCAAGATGGCCGCAAAACTATTTGACCAATTAAGTTCCATTGAACAAATTTGGTTGAGCTTTTCCCCTAGATTATATTTCATGAGGTTTCTTTCAGTCCCTCTAGCGGTTTCGGCGAAGATTTTTAGAGGTTTCAAAAATCGGCCAAAATTCAAGATGGCCACCGGCCTAATTGGCCGATCGGCTTCATTTGAACAGACTTGGATCCCTATGCCCTAAGTATGCTTCCTGCCAAATATAATTGAAATTGGCCCAGCGGTTCTTGAGAAGTTGTTTAAAGAGAAAGTTGACGGACGGACGGTCGCCACGACATAAGCTCACTTGGCCTTTCAGGCCAGATGAGCTAACAATGCCGGAACTTTAAGGCATTATTTGAAACATTCTTTCCATCTAGCAATTCTTTGCACCCAAATCGTTATCACTCAGAATTTTCTGTAACTCTTTGTTCTCTGTAGCTTTGGTAACGCTTTAATGGTCAAGCCGCTCACAATGGCTTTGCTATGGTCATGAGAAAAATCCATTTGCTGGCCAAGAGAAGACTATTTTTGAAAATTTACCACTGGATTGGCTGGCTCTTTAACGAGTCAACCATTCTAGTGGTAAATTTTCAAAAATAGTCATCTCTTGGCCTGCAAATGGACACTCACTAATTTTCTTGATCAATCTTGACAATTAACATGATGAAAGGATTAATACTGTAATAGCTTATAACTGAGCTTAAATGGTGCATTTTCTTTTCCATCTCCGATCGATCGTGTGTTTTGGGTGGGAATTTTTGTAACACAAAACATGAAATTGGTCTGGTCTAATACATTATTTTTCTAACTAACATTCAATACTGCTTAACCGTTACAGCTTTAAGTAGTGAGACTATTACTTGCAGACAGCAAGCTCAGGGTACAAGCTAAGTCAGTGAAATTTGCAGCTTGACACATCAATCGGCTCCTCAACAAGGACATGGTTTACCTTTTGAGCCATTCACCTGTTACCTTACTGCTGCATTGAAATCTGTGCGGGAAAATTCCGCAAGACCACACCCTCTATTGTCCATACTGGGTTTGCCGCTAGAGATGGATTATGATGACGATGTGGACTTCATAGATGAGGAAATGAAACCCCTTGATGAACTACTCCCAAACTAAAAATGTAGAGTATCTTTATGAATGAATCCAAAACAGAGTTCACCCACATATATATACTGAGTGACAATGAAAACGCAACACCTAATTTTTTCAAATATTTTGTAGAAAATAGAATTCTGCTTAACATAACTGTTGTTTATTGGTTTAAAACTGAGCAAGGATTCTTTAGACAATTTCAATTTTTTTACTCTCTATCCACCATTATACCCATACAAATGCACGGGTATTTCGTTTTGGTGCGTATCTCCACACTATCGAGAAAGGCCTCCTTAGATCATACCTCAAACTTCATGCCGCTGGTTGCTGGAAAACCGGCGCATAAATTTTGGAACTCTTGACGGGATTTGTAATCACTTTAGTTATCCTTTACAAAACAAGTCTTTTGAAAATCAATCGTGCAGAGATCTGCGCCAAAACGAAATACCCGTGTATTCATATGGATATAACGGTGAATAGAGAGTTTTAAAAAAGCAGTGGTCTGTGAACTTGTCGAAAGAAACCTTGCTCAGTTTTAAACCAATAAACAATGGATGGTTACGTTAAGTACTGTAGAATTCTATTTTTTACAAAATATTTGAAAAAATTAGGTGTTGCGTTTTCATTGGCACTCAGTATATATACCTATCTTACAAAGCATGAAACTAAAGAACATGACGATTCACCTCATTGCACGCGACCACGGAAAAAAAGTAAAATCCTGGGCTCACTGCTCTGCAGTACTGCTGACATTGCTACACATGGGGAACATAGCTTTCCTGTCCTTCGAGAAGCTATGGATTCATAGATCAAAGAGGCCCTTGACAAAACGACTATGTTTCCACAATGCAATCTGCATATCCTTGATGCTGTATAACTGTAACAGCTGGGCAGCTCCAAAGGCATCTCTAGACAAACTTGGCGTCTGCCACCGCAAACATCACCGCCCCTTCACTGGACACAAATAGCCACCCAGCATAATTTAAAACGATGCACTACACAAGATGTGTAATACATGGTAGCTTTTCATACAAGTTCACACACCAAAGCTCCCCCCCCACCCAACCCCAAAAGATCCATGTTTGGCCATGTGCTATGGATGCCAGAAGAGACACCAGTAGTCATTTCAATTTTCTCAGAGACAATTTATCAATGCCTTGAATGGAATGACTGGCTCAGTTATCGAGCCAGGCATTTCAGCGGTAAATCTACCAAAATACTCTCCTCTTGGCCCGCAAACGAACATTTTCTCAAGAACAATGCAATGTGCGGTTTTGGTTGAATTAGCCATTACTGGGCCAAAACCAGTTGAACATGTACTGGGACAAAAGAAAATGTAACAGGACTAAACAAAGATGAAGCACAAAGGTAAAACAAAACTAGAACGAAAATGGAACAATTTGGTTTTAGGACAAGTTAACCCTTTAACGGCCTCTGATATGGTCTTGTGGAATGTCCATTTACAGGCCGAGAATACAATTTTTGAAAATGTACCACTGGAATGACTGGCTCGATAACCGAGCCAGTCATTCCAGTGATAATTGTTCAAAAATTGCATTCTCTTGGCCTGTAAATGGACATTCAATAGGCAGATATTAAAATTTTCTTGACCAAATTTGACTATTAAAGGGTTAAACTGGGTTTGAAGGGAACTGTCTTATGTTGTACAGAATGCATAATGTATGCGTGTCAAAAGAAGAATTACAAAGCCAGATATAAATCTCCTCACAATTCCTGCTAGCACTGAAATCAGAAATAAGGTGTCATCTCACTCATAGATCAGTTAACTTTGGCAAATACTGATTGATATTCAACGATAACGTGACCACCTTCTGACGCTTGATTTAGGTGCTAAAAGTTAACCAGCAATTGTTTGTGTAGTCGAAACTATTACAATTCTATAATGCACACATATAACCAGCCTTAACCAAGTAACTCGTTCACCGACAAACACCTGAAGAAATATATTCTTTACCATATTAACTTATTCCGCTGAATATTTTGGAATTATGTTGACTGGAAGCCGGCGCTGCCTTAGGCAGAAACGGCTTCCAGTTAAATTAATTTCAAACTATTCAATAGTTTTCCTGTATGGCTACCTTGAAAATGAGATATTGGGAATTCATCTCTGGAAGGGTTAATGGTCAAGCTGGCCTAATATGGCTTCTACAATAGTCTGAAGGAAGATCCATTTGCTGAGCAGGGAATTAAACTAAATTTACCACTTGAATGACTGAGCCAGTCCTTCCAGTGGTAAAGTTTTAAAAATCCTTTTCTTGGTTTTGTAATGGGCATTCCTGAACATCACTGCCGTGGTCATTTTTTGGCTGACAAACTGAATACATCTTACTTGGTATCGAGCTGGATCAAATTGGTATCTAATGGAGCCTCTAAGGATCCATCTTCTAATTGTGCAGCACTAATTGTACGCGATGGCGGTGGCGAATCTGGAGGCTTAGGATGCGTCAATGTAAATGGCAGCTCCACAGAGAGGTCACTATAATAAAAGAAAATTATTATTATTATTATTATTATTATTATTATTATTATTATTATTATTATTGATGATGATGATGACCATGGTGGTGGTGATGATGATGATGATGATAGTGGTGGTGATGGTGGTGTTGGCGGTGAAGATGATGGTGATGGTGGTGATGATGATGATGATGATGATGATGGTGAAGATGATGATGGTGGTGATAGTGATGGTGATGATGGTTATATGATTAAACGCACTGGCTCAGGATCTCCCAAGGTTGGGAGATATTTTTTATTTATTTTATTGTCTGGTGGTGGTGGTGGTGGTGATGGTGGTAGTGATGCTGGTGATGATGGTGGTGGTGGCGATGGTGGTGATGATGATGATGATGATGATATGATGATGATGGTGGTGGTTGATGATGGTGGTGGTGCTGGCGATGGTGATGATGGTCATGGCGATGGTGACGATGATAGTGATGATGATGGTGATGATGATGATGGTGGTGGTGGTGATGACAGCAGTGGTGATGATAGTGGTGGTGATGATGGCCGTGGTGGTGATGATGCCGGTAGTGGTGGTGATGGTAGTAGTGATGGTGGTGATGATGGCAGCGGTGCGGGTGGTGATGATGATGGTTGTGGTGGTGATGATGATTGTGGTGGTGGTGGTGATGGTGATGACGGTGGTAGTGGTGGTGATGATGGTTGTGATAGTGATGGTGGTGACGATGGTTGAGGTGGTGGTGGCAATGATGGTGGTGGTGGCAATGGTGGTGGTAGTGGTAGTGATGATGATTGTGGTGGTGGTGACGACGGTGGTGATGGTTCAGTTGTTGCTCTAGATGATGTTTCATGAGTTTTTAATCTATCCCTCAAGTGGTTTCAGAGATTTTTAATGACATTTCTCAAATTTGGCCAAAATCCAAGATGGCCGTCTGCCAAATTGGCTGATCAGCTCCATTTGAACAAACTTGGGTCTCCATGCCCTAAGAATGCCTCCTGCTAAATATAATTGACATCGGTCAAGTGGTTCTTGAGAAGTTATTTAAAGATAAAGTTGATGGACAGACAGATGGGCGGTCACCACGGCATAAGCTCACTTGGCCATTCTGGTCAGGTAAGCTAAAAAGTGAAACTTTCTAGTCAATGACCACTTACCGACAATCGTAAACGATATAACCATAGGCAACAACAGCGCCCAGTCAAGTTAGTTTCAAAATATTCAACAGCTTACCTGTATAGTTTTCTGGCAATTGAAATTCAGAGACTACAGGGATCGATTGATTCCAACATGGGCAAAGCATGGGTCGAGCTTGGGTAGATGGTCGGGCATAGCTAAAACTGGATTCCTCAATTTCACTGTGCTTGTTCCATAGACGAGCAATCAGATACTCCAGACCCTTGCTCGCCATCCTGTTTTTGTCACATTGTAAAATGTTTGGATTATCCATGTTTTTTTTATCACCCTAAAAGTCATGAAATCTTACTGTATGGTCACACTTTCCTGTGTTAATATTTGAGCTAAATCGAACCAGCTGTTTCCAAGATATCCACAGATCCAGAATTGGATCTGATCCGGATCGAAATTCTTTTAACCAGATCACAGCCAATGCTTGGAAATACTCTTCACGGGCAAGTCCCTTCGTTGGCTTAAAATGTGAGCCAAATCTGAGCAGTAGTTTCTGATACGCAGCTCGGGACGGACAGACAGACAGTCACACACACCTGATCACAATACCATCTTCCCAGTATGGGGAGAGGTAATGAATGGGCATACTGTTACCTCAAAGATGCTGTATTCAGTCTGTAGACACTACTACTTACCCTGAGCCAAATCCAAGAATAAGTCGAACTTTGACTTTATATGAGACAACGATTCCAAGGTTCTCTTTTAGACTAGGATCTGAGACACTACAAAGAAAATACATTGCTCTGTAGATATATATAGAAAAAAGTTCAACACAAACCCAAATGCAATGAACCTTTTCAGTTTATCCATTAATTATATAACATCATAATAACTATGCGACATGTAGGATGATGTCATCATGAATGACATAGATAAGTTCGCTATGAGCGCTTACTTGATGATGGACTAAGCGTTGTTGTACAAATTGTGTCTTTACTATTTAATAATCATAGGCAGCAAAAGTACCCAGTTAAATTTGTTTCAAAATATTCAACAGCTTACCCGTACAGTTTTCTGGAAATTGAGTCAGAGAGTTCAGGGATCGATCGATCCCAATACGGGCGATGTGTGGGTTGAGCTTTGCTAGAGATGGGTGGGGCACAGCTAAAACTGGATTCCTCCATTTTCAACAAAAGATATTGTGGTCCATAAACAGGTTTTCTAAAGGGCAAACGCCTTAATGCATTAGGGGTTAAGCCGGTGGTCTTGAGTAATATCCATTTGTGTGCCATGAGAAGAGTAGTTTTGACAATTTACCACTGGAATGACTGATTTTACAACACTAGTCTTTCATTGGTCAACAAATGAAAATTCAATATGTAAAAATTAGAATCTCATGATCAATCTTCAGCATTAACCCCTCTTGTATATCAATTAACCCTTTAATGGCCTCAAGCCTCTTAAAGAAAATTATATTATTTGCTAGCCAAGAAGACAAATTTTTGTAAATTTACCACTGAATAGCTTTCTCTTGTCCTACATAAGGGCCAGGGCTGGGGTCAAATACAAAAGTATTTGTATTTGAAGTAATTTAAATACATTTTCCAGGTATTTGAAAGTATTTGTATTTGAAAGGTTTACGGCAAAAGTATTTGTATTTGTATTTAGATACATTCTTTGCATGTCATACTCTGTTGAATATTTAAAATTAATTTGACTGTTACAGTTGTTGCCTTTGTAGCGCGGACCGACCGGATGGGTACCGGCCGTCCCAGCAAAGCTGGGTACAGAACAGCCAATCCGGATTCGCTCCAAGCATGCCCCCCCCCCCCTGGGTAATAAGCCCTATGAGAGGTTTTCGTTAAAATCGGCTAAGTCCAATAAAGCACGTGGTGCGCATGCGCGTGCGTCGGAGCTTCCCTGACTACATGTCACGGAATTGGGAGCAAGTGCATGTCATAGCGTACCGAGTTGGTACTCATAAAAACCTTTAATTAATCCTTTCTCCTTGTTCTTGGTACTGATCAGGACCAGAATAATACGAGCTTTCTAGAACTGTTAACCATTCCAAAATCGGCCCAGAAATGGCTGAGTTATCCGCGGAAAAGCCCTTAAATTATCTTCAAAATATTGTTTTTGACGTCATAATCGTGTGTATGCATAAATAGATCTAGAATGTGGTAAATATGTCACTGATCTAGCTGCATGCTGATTGGCTATTGCTCGGCCGCTGATTGGTTGAGGCAGCTGCCTCTGACATCACGAGTAGTATAAAAGGGGTGAAAAATCACGATTCCAAGCGGCTTTCAGCTCGCGCTCACCGGATAGCAGTTCTCAGACTTTCCGTGTTACGGAATTTTGGATGCTCCTGGACGGCCATCCTGGAGCAAAATAATTAAAATTATGGTTCCCATTTCCGAACTTGTCTAAAAGGAACACCTCTATGGAAAGGGTCGTGCGGGCCCGTGATGTAATTCTACGGAATGTAGAGCTACGGTGATTCTTGGTGGATGACTCGCCGGATCTGCCAACCATGCTGAAAAGTGGACTTGAACCTCCGCACTACATGTCGTGTGTGTTTTAATTAACTTTTTTACCACAGTCTGGTGGAACTTTGCTGGGTGCAGAGCTTTGCGACGCATCCCGCACCGTGTGCCAATTTATGTAACTGCCTAATATTATATACAGCCCTCTCTGTTAATGGGCACACCTCAACTTTATTACTTCCATCGCCGGACAGATAACTTTCTCACTTCGGTATAAATTGTATCTGGTTACCAAGACTATCTAATAGACATTTCTTCACTGCTTTGTTTTACTGTCCTGAGTGTGTACAGTGTCTACCCTGTCTGGAGGAGTCAGCTTGCGGAGACCAGTCTGCGGAAACCGCATGTGGAAATCTCTCCAGCTTCAGAGAACGTGTCGACTTGCGCTATGAATATGTTAGCGCCTCAATTTCAGTAACATAGTATCCTGTTCCATACCGATGACTATTAGGTACTCAAGTAACTATACTATTGTACATTTAATTATTATTTCCGTATTTGGTACCGATGACTAATAGGTACCTCCCCGGTCTTAGGACCGCAATTTATAATTTCTTTATTTCTGTGAATATTATCCTTGTTTACTGTGGTGCTTTCAACTAGCTGCACCGTCTAAGTTTATCAATCTGTGATACTTAGTTACTTAATTTAAATACAATCTACTTATTGCATTGGTTAGTTGTATATGGCAGATAGCAATCCAGTTAATATGTTTTGTTTAATTGTAATTGTAGAAAACTTTGGACTGCAGTATGCTAGGAAATACCATACAGCAACATTTATATCCGCATCACTTATTCCCGCCATCATCAATTTTACACTGAGGTCGCTGATCGTGCTCTAATTGTTTGAGCCCGGCATGTTACTGACTAAACTTACTATTCAGCTCGATAGGATAGGTTAAAGTGGTTAGGGACAATTTCTTCGTTTAGAGACATATAGTGTACACCTCTTTTCCGGTTGTTGCGGTAATGTAGCCCTGCACTCCGGTAAGGTTGTGTAAAATTGGACAATTATCTATAAGGCCTCATATATATTAAGTTATTGTCTCTTTCCACGATCCAACAGCCGTATTGTATCAGCACATTGATCAGATCCGACCCGGGAAACTATCAGGTTTCTGAGTGGTGATGGTTAACGTGCTGAGTTACATACATCCCCCCCCCCCGTATCTTCGGATACTTGTTAGCTAGATAACCCTGCCAATGAAGGAAGCATTGCGAAAACATATAATTATAAATGTGAGTTAGTAGTTTATTTACCGGCCTGCAGTGCATATTTGGGCATATTGGAACTTAACCGTAATGACAGGTCAACTGTTAGATCCGTAGCACGCAGTGATGGACGAGATGCGGATCGCCATCCAATTCATTGAAGTGTCTGGATGAAGCATTGGAGCTTGTCACGCCCTCACGGGAAGGATGCTCGCGATGGATATCTGTCTTTCCACACACCCCCCCCCACCCCCCCTATAAAGACATGTTAGTAATCAAACTTGCTTGTGTGAAACTTAGCCATTGTCCAGGTGATGTTTTATGTGGTTGCGGAGCAAGGTAGCCAGATTTTTATCGAATTCGGATGCCTTGTGTCGTAACATGTATGCATGCTGTCCTTGGAGGTAGATGCTATTCCAAGGCGACATACGGGAAGCTGAGCGCCTGCGCCCATTGGACATCTGTATCTAAAGATAAGTAGGAATCCCTGCTACTTGCGGCCAAAGCTAGTTTCCGTTTCTAACAACTAATTGGTAGGTTAGACTGTAGCAGAAGGCCCGCATAAATAAAGCGGCATCTACCAATACAGTATCTTTGGAAACTACATAAGACGGTGACCTGGGAATTCTTCGGAAATCGTTCTTCCCGTCTTCACATAAACCAGTGTGCAACACCGTAACAGTAGCTTTACTAGGATTTTCAGCACTTAGCATTTTCTGTTGAACAAAGGAGTGGTCCTTTTTGCCAGCTCTTTTCCTCCGATTCGGCGTTGAAGCCATTTTCCTGTGACGGAGGGCCGTGCGAGGCACTTTCCTCTCGCAACAACAATATTTTCTTTGTGTGTTAGGGGTATATTAGCTTATATTAAGCTACTTAGCGACTTCGTTGCAGATGCCTCTCTTGCGGGGATACCTCTGCGGATTCAAGAACCTGTGTGGTACCTCCGGCAACATCACGTAGAAAGAACACCAGTTAGCTCCTTATTGTGTATTATTGTGTGCTCATTTACAGTCAAATGATCATCTTGTTTGTATTGTATATATTAACATTTCTACTGTTTTAATTACAAATTATTCCATAACTCTAAATTAGTATGGATAGACATACCGGTGATACTAATAGTTGGGACGAGACTGTGTGGTTCAATCTTGGCGGCAATGGTCGCATGGCCCCACTGGAACATCAGTGTTCCACCGGCTCTAGAAGTCGGTCTTTGTATTTCTCGGAGAGACGTCATACGGGATCCGCAACCCTGAGATCCACAGCTAACCAGCCATCCCGGTCATCGTGCACGTGCAGTGCGATGGGCGGAAATCTACTGGCGAACCCGTACGTACCCCCGCCAGCTACACCTTAAGAAGCAACAACCTCCAGTGAAATCTTTGTCAAAATAATCAACAGTATGATTGTCTTAAAATATAGTTGCTACAGCTTCAGTGTTAAAAATATGACAAAATAAGAATAGAGCTAATCCTTTTATAAATAGAACTTTGCAAATTGCCTTGAAATTATTTTTTTAATTATTTTTCATACATTTCACACATGTTATCCTCAGTTTTAATCAGACTGGTTTTAAAGAAGATGGAAATGAAATCTTTAGAATATTTTGAAAATAATTTAGCTCAATGTGGTGTGGTGTCAACAGCGCCTCAAAGATGCTACTTATATCAATTAACCATTTAATGGCATGAAGCCTCTTAAAGAAAATTATAATACTGCAAGTATTCTGCCAAGGACTATTTTTTGTAAATTTACCACTGAATAGATTTCTCTTGTCCTACATAAGGACATTCATCAAGACCACTACAGATGCGGTTTTTGACCTGCTTGATCCTCAAAAGGTTAAATGTCAAGAAAATTCAAGTACCGTAATTTCTCGACTAAAGGCCGCCCTCGAATATAGGACGCTGTCTCAAATTTGACCAAAATCTGCCCAAAAAACGTATAATCAAGTATAAGACGCTGTTAAATTTAGAAAAAACGTACCTTTAAAAAATCGAAAATTGTTATCAAAAATAACCATCACTCGGCGCTTTGTTTAATGCATGATTAAAATTATCATGGTGGAAGAGAAATTATTAAATAGGACCGCCTAAATATCGTGTATCTTCAATAAAGATTGTTAATTACATCAAAATCAATCTAATTTTGGCATAAAATGTCTCCTTGAAAACATACAAATCGCGTGATAGAAACAGATTGTAATGGCTCTTTTGCGTTTGGAGGCGCTGTGTGATCTTATGCGCTAACAGGAGTTGGTTATCTGGCTCTTTTGTCATTGGAGGCGCTGTGTAATCTTAAGCGTTAACGGGAGTTGGTTCTAAAACGGGTATGAGAATACACTAGTTGTAATGACTCTTTTGCGTTTGGAGGCGCTGTGTGATCTTATGCGCTAACGGGAGTTGGTTATCTGGCTCTTTTGTGATTGGAGGCGCTGTGTAATCTTATGCGCTAACGGGAGTTGGTTATCAAACGGGTACGGGAACATTCAGTTCCTATTGCGCAATGATGATATATAGCAATTTCCGAGTCCAGAATATTTAGATCCGAGTACTCGCTCTAATTAGAATAAAGATCTTTTGCGATTGGAGGCGAATCACGTGATTTATACACGTATCTTTTCTCGACGCCATTTTATGTCAAATACTGAATTAATTTTGATGTACTAAGTGATATGTATTAAAGAATAAGCAATATTTAGGCGCCCCAATTTAATAATTTCACTTCCGCTTGGTGTTTTTTTAGTATACATTAAACATAATCGTCAGGTGGCGTGAATTGTCTAGGGTAACATTTAGTTCAATTTCCGTGGTATAATCTGTGAATTTTTAAGAAAAATTTCGACCCAAAAATGCGGGGAAGAAATGTTCTCGATTATAGGACGCAACCCCCTTTCTAGTAGATTATTTTGACAAAAAAACTGCGTCCTTTAGTCGAATTTTTACGGTACATATATTTGCTTTGTAGACTTGCGCGATTACTTGACTAAAACAAGTATTGCGATAATTTTATAAATTGTGAATTTATATGATTAAAATTATATAATCGAATAATTATGAATAATTTCTATTGCATAAATATTTCAAATCTTACCTTTTAATTACTCTTTAAAGCACATTGACATTTTGCTCTATATTTGAAGGCCAAGAGAAGACTACTTTTTTGAAAATGTATCACTGAATGATTGGTTCGATTCATTCCAGTGGTACATTTTCAAAAATAATCTTTTCCTACCTGCAAATGAACTTTTCTAAACACCATTGCAGCTTTCATCATTGGTATGCTTTTGCTGGTATGTCAGGGTAATTTGTACCCAAGCTGATTAATCGAGTAATCACGATTATTCTTAAATAAATGATCGTGATCACTCAACACAAGATTCTCGGTCAAACCTATTTCATTGATTACTGTCCATTTGTAGGCCCAGCAGATATTATTTTCTTTAATTTACCACTGGAATCACTGGCTCTGTTATCGAGCCAGTCATTCAAATGATCAATTTTGTCTATTCTCGCCTGCAAATGACATTCCATCGGCTTGACCATTAAATGGTTAGGCTGACACGAGACGGATTAAAGGATAAACAACTTACTCGCCTCCTGTGTCACAAAACACGACAAACAAATCTATGACAACTGACGATCAAGGATAAAGAATTAACCCTTTCAATGACAAATCCCACAAAAAGTAGATTATTTACGATATAAAAGTCTGTTGAATATTTTGAAATTAATTTGACTGGAAGCCTTTGCTGCCTGCCGCTTCCAGTCAAATTAATTTCAAAATATTCAAGTTTTCCTTTGTATGGCTGCCTTGAAAATGAGACACAGGTAATTCATCGGAGAATTGGTAAATCATGATATAAGTGAACGGAGTATGCTAAACGCTTAGGATACAACTCATACATAAATTTAAAAAACCCAGAAACATCTTAGTACAATTTTGAAACACAATGTAAGAAATGTTCTGTTCAGTATTTTGAACATAATGGACCTTTCCAGTTTCAGCTATGCCCCGCCCGTCTCTAGCTAGGCTCCACCCACACCTCGCTCGTGTTGGGATCGATCGATCTCTGAACTCTCTGGCTATCAATTTCTAGAAAACTATACAGGTAAGCTGTTGAATATTCGGAAAATAATATGGCAGCAACAGGACACTGTCAAAATAAATTTCAAAATATTCAACAGCATCTTTATTAAATAGTATACATATAATTCGTACAACAACGCTTAGTCTGTCACAAATTATGCATTCATGATGTACTTATCTATGTCATTCATGATGTCACTGATTATGACATCATACCCCATGTCACGTAGTTAATTATGACATCATGATGGATGGATGGATAACCTGGAAAGGTCAATTGGATTTGACGGCATTGTAATGTCTTCCAATCCAATTATGTTTAAAATATTTAACAGTATGTTTTATTTGGTTTTGTGGTTATTTTACGTTATTTGTGAGCTGTACTGTATTCGTATACATGACTTACATTGTTGACGATGCTAAATTTGTGTCTTCATGTTTCAGCTTGCCATCTAGTGCCAGTCCACGCTTATCCCGATTGTTCAGTAGCAATGGTGTCATATGATACACTTTGCAAAATCCTGTTTGACTAGGCTGAATTGGAAACCCGTCTCTAGAAAAGATATTTTTTTCAAAGATACTTTATTGCGAAATAATGGTTTGAAACTTATTATTTCAAAAGTAAGTTTGAATAAAATCAAATAAATTCAATTTGTTAACCTGAAATACATTATCATGAATGACGATGACCGTGACATTTTATATACCAATACTGTATGACCTTGACCCTTGACACATTGTAAATCTGACAAAGGTGATCAGAATCATGCGACTGTGTAGGTCGTGAGAAATGCCCAGTTGTAGGTCAAAGAACACAAGAGAAATCCGAGATTGGAAACCCTCGCTCTCAAGTTTTTGTCACATTATAAAAAGTTAACAGATTTTCTGGATTTTTCACCCACATTTTCAAGATTTTCCCATCAAGCCATTTCTTATGTTAAAATTTGGACCAAATCGAACCACCAGTTTCTGAAATAGCTATAGATCCAGAATTTGACCCAATTCAGATCCAGCTTCTTATAGCCACATCAAGACATATCTGGAAATCCTTCTGCATGGCAAGTTCCTGTTGGTAAAATTTTAGCCAGATCGGATCAGCAGTTTTTGAGGCTCTGTCTTGAAGGGACCACATCATCTCGTTGGACCATTAGGCCAAGGCATCTCAATTTGGGCTGTGTAGCTTGTTCCAGAAATGGAGCAATCCAGTTTTAGCTATGCAATTCCCCGCCCATAACTAAGCTCCACCCACGCTTTGCCTGTTAGGATCCCTGCACTTTGAATCTCAATTTCCAGAAAACTATACAGGTAAGCTGTTAAATATTTTGAAACTAATTTGACCGATTGCTTTTGCTGCCTATGGCAGCAACAGCACCAAGTCAAATTACTTTCAAAATATTCAACAGAATGTTTATTAAATAACAAAGACATATAATTCGTACAACTTGATGGACTACTAAGCATTTATGAGACTAAATCATGTTATTCATGACATAATTGATTATGACATGTGATGTTGCTGATTTTGATGTCATAATGATTGATCGAGAAACTGGGTTCCACCATTAGAGCCAAATTAACTTACTGTGGGATAAAAATCACTATATCGCCGCAATGAAAAGGACTATTGAGTGGAGCTGTAATGTTTGGACGGATGATTTGCCTAATTTAATAATCCATCATAACAGATTGACATTGGGGTGATCCATTTCTAGCTATGCCCAGCCAATTTCTATGCCCAGCCCATTTCTAGCTATGCCCACCCATTTCTAGCTAGGCCCCGCCCAATTTCTAGCTATGCCCGCCCATTTCTAGCTAGGCCTCGCCCATTTTCTAGCTATGCGCCACCCATTTCTAACTAAGCTACATGTGTTGGAAATGATTTGAAAACTTGAAACCTGAATTCCCAGGACCTAAATTTAAAGTAACTATATAGGTAAGCTGTTGAATATTTTCACACTAATTTGACTGAGTTGTTGCTACAACATCTCTCACTCAAATTAGATTCAAAATATTCAATAGAATGTTTATTAACCTCCTGATGGCTATACTTGGTCAAAAATAGATTTCTTTTTGCGTATTGAATGCCCATGTGCAGGCCTAGAGAAGACTATTTTTGAAAATTTACCACTGGAATGACTGGCTTGTTTATCAAGCCAGTCATTCCAGTGGTAAATTCTCAAAAATAGTCTTCTCTTGGCCTGCAAATGGACATTTCTCAAGACCACTGCAGAAGGCATTTTTGGTTGATATGAATGTTAGAGTTAAATCGTAAATCCTTTAAAGACATTGAATTCATACAGCTCCATGATGAGCTTTTCTTCGATCGTCACGATGAAATTACGTCATTATCATCATGAAGACAAATAACACATGACATACTTGATTATGACATCAAATACACAAATTACAGATTGGATCCGCCACCACACACAAAATCTCAACACATCACTCTGCCGCCCACATGTACATCCGGACAGACGGCACCATTATCATATAATAAACTGCCAATTGGTTTGCCGGCCCATAAAACAGTGTAAGGAGCGAGAGAAAGAAATACAATCACCATCATCATAAAATAAAGTTGAAATCTGCCATGAATCTCTTGTAGTCATAATTTATTTACTCGTGCAAAAAGAAGCCTAAACAAATGAAACAACAATTTGCTATCAGCATTATTTATCCATTTGCTACAAGAATTATGCGCCAATCAGATGGGAAAATTTATATTAAAACCAGAATGACCATTTTCTCATACGCAGAGATTTGCGGAATCGAGTCGTAAATCACGCGACTCTCTGATGAGAGTTTCAGAGAATGAGGCAATAAATCTCAAATTACAGAACATTTACACGGGCTAAAACCCTCTCCTCGCAGAACAGCGATCACGATATACTGACACTTAAATCAATCGATTCCCAGAATTAGATAAAAAAGAGCAGCGCTGTAATCGTTTTTATCATCAACTGTTTGACTGCTGCAAGTCAACAGATGATAATTTCAATAGGTAGTAACTCTGGAGCGGCTGATTATTTTTGAAAACAATTTGACTGAAAGTTGTTGGTGGCTTACACACCAACAACTTTCAGTCAAGTTATTTTCAAAATATACAGGATATCCAGACTTAAACCCCATCGACAATGTAATCAGCAGAAATTCAGCCAGCAGATACTTAAATTATTACCTCAATTACTCTTCTCCCTTCTGTGCCCATCATCACGTCCACATTGAAAACAATGTTGCTGTAAGCGGTTGCTACATTAGACAGCAACAAGTTCTCAAAATGTTTACAAAATGTACTCTCGCTTCTATATCTAGTCATGTTTCAGTACAGTAGCATCTCCTGACAATATCTACTGATTAACTGCCATCAACATCACGCTAGATTTAACTGTCTCTGCGCTGCAAGCCACCAGACAATAAATTCAACGAGTAAAAACTCTTGACTTGCTGAATATTTTGAAAACAATTTGATTGAAAGTTGTTGGTGGCTTAGCCACCAACAACTTTCAATCAAACGGTTTTCAAAATATTTACCAGGTCCAGACATAAAACCCTTGGAATGTCGTCTGCAAAAACTCAGCAGTCGGTTAAGCTCCTGTAACCTTATTAACAAAGGCTATGTTTTAGATGATTACCTATGGCTGGAAACCATTCACCAGATCAGTGAATGGACTGATCCAATCTGTCACTCAAGTACCTGACGCTATAATCAATTACATCACATGTTAGCTGATGTCACAATCATAATGACATATAGCTCTATCATGAAAATCAAAGTCAAAATCCAAAGTCTTTGACAAATTTATAATTTAATAAACATAGGCCGCAGCAACAGATTATCACAAAGTGGTGGATCAGTTGTGTTACTGGAGAGATGGGCTCTCAACTTCTTGTGTCTCTACACACAGGAGTATAAATGGGTATTACTGTAAAAACTGTGGAAGTTAGCTATTATAACATTGGCATAACAGATTATAAAATAAAACCCGCCTCAATATGGGCTGTGACCTAGAAATTAGGTCCAGATGGATGACTACTTGGATGCAGAGCCGGATTTACTACTGTGGAGACTTTAACCAGGCTTCTCAGAGCATCTCATTTCCAATTTTCTCCAGGAAGGACCCCCGGACCTGCGTCTATGGGAGGGTGACACGCTGCAATTTCCTTCATTCTGAGTGATAAATAACATCCTTATTTTGCTTTGACAGAAATTTAACAACCATCTTATCACAATAATTCTTACTGGTCACTCCTTACACATTTTAAGTTTGCCATTTTGTCTTCACAGATTACAAATTTTCAAGGTGGATTTTGGTGGAGGCCCTGGGCAATTGTCCAGTCCTATATACAGTCATGTTTGGATGGAGGATAAACATAAGCCCTTCACTCATGTACAGTCAGGGAAGGGGCAGGGGAGGTATAAATCTTAGCCCTTTCATGGTCAAGCCATCCAAAACCGTCCTCTGCAGTGGTTTTGATGAACATCCATTTCCAGGTCAAAATAAGACAATTTTTGACAATTTAAAACTGGAATGACTGGCTCGATAACCGAGCCAGTCATCTGGCTCGATAACCGAGCCAGTCATTCGAGTGGTAAATTTTCAAAAATTGTCTTGCCGTGGCCTGCAAATTGACCTTCAAACAGCACAAATTTCAATTTCCTTGAAAAATCTTGACCATTCAATGGTTAAACAAAATATCTTTTATATATATTATACATAAATTTTGTAAAGTTATGGTGTTAAGATAAAATATATGAAGTAACTATATTATAATATTGAGATTAATTATCTAATATTCATTATGCATGCGCGCATGTTCAGAGACAGTCCATGCATATAACATACAAACAACACACATAACGAGCAAAGAAACATTGAAAGCTAAGGTAGGTCACATTGATACAAGTATAAAAGCCACCAACATGTGATTAAAAATATGTATAAAATCCAATGTTTGTTAATTTTACGAAACTTGAGATGAAAATCTGTTTATGATTTTTTTGTGTTTGGTACCACACCATAAACGTCAAATTTAACCCCTCTTGTGTCAACAGCGCCTCAAAGCACTCAAAATACTACTTGACATATCAATTAAAGATTTTGAGTCAATATTTTTCAAGATATTGAAATTTTCGGACTTTTAAAAAAATTTACCACTGAATTTTTTTCCACCACCTTGACTATTAAAGGGGTAATAAGTAAAGAAAATTAGTTTTTATTTATCCAGTGTCTACTATCTGCAGGCAGAGAGAAGAGTATTTTTGAAAATTTACCAGCCTCGTTTACCGAGCCAGTCATTCTAGTAGTAAATATTAAAACGTACTCTTCTCTATGCCTTTCAAATAGCCATGTCTGAAGATCACTGCAAAGTAGTTTTTGGTCAGTTTGACCATTAAAGGGTTAAGTTGACACATGAGTCAACTATGATCACTCTAGAAACCTCATTCATTCCAATGCAAAAATTCTGCTTCTTTCACACTCAAGACACCAAAATAAACAGATTCTGCAGTGGTCTTTGGAAATGTAAATTTTCTGATCAAGACTATTTTTTTTAATTTACAACTGGAATGACTGGCTCCATTATTGAGCCAGTCATTCCAGTAGTTAATTTTCAAAAATACTCTTCTCTTGGTCTGCAAATGGATATTTTCTGTTACCTGTATTAACTCATTAATGGTCATGATCGGCCAAGAAAATAGTGATATGTATTTAGTGAATGTCAATTCAAAGCCCAAGAGAAGAGTAATTTTGAAAACTTACCACCAAAACTACTGGCTCAATTATCAAGCCAGTGATTCCAGTGGTAAACTTTTCAAAAATACTGTTCTCTTGACCCGTAAATGTACACTCCACAAGACGTGTGCAGAGGATGGTTTTAGCGGGCTTGGCCACTATAGGGTCAATATCCAAACCTGTCTATAATGATTACTTGTTTATTTTCAATAAGGTGGTCCCCTAAGACAGGTACAGTAAAGCTGAGAAATAACTTAACATGTTTCCACAACAAAATAAAACATACGCTATCGATCTGTTGAATATTTTGAACATAATTCGATTAGAACTCAACAATGTCTTTAACTCCAATTATGTTCAAAATATTCGACAGAACAATTCTTACATCCTGTTCAAAATTGTACTAACTAACATGTTTCGGTTTATGTGGTTTTTTTAAACGGGTTTAACTTATTCATGTGCTGTACTATACCCTCATAACAATGGCAACCATTAGTCCCCCGACCTGGCCCGCCCCTGCCCACTCACCCACCTCAAAAACAATAATTGTCATAAATAAACTCTTTCACTATCAAATTTGATGAGAAAAATTTCAATTTTCTCACTGAAATCATCCACTTGCAGACCAAGAAGTCTATTTTTGAAAATTTACCGCTGGAATGACTGGCTCGTTCATCGAGCCAGTTATTGCAGTGGTAAATATTCAAAAATAGTCTTCTTTTAGTCTGCAAAGGGACATTTCTCAAGACCACTGCAGAAGATAATTTGGATAATTTGAGGGTTAAAGGATTAAGAGATCATAAAACAAATCTTATAAATATTTGAAATCTCATCTTCTTCTTTTCGATCGCTGGTATCACACTTGGAGAGCCGTTCTCAAGATGAAATTTTGAAATCTCATAATCTTTAAATTGTAAAAGGAGATTTTCCATAGTGTGTTTAGTGATAAAAAATATCACCATGCAACATTTTAAACCTTTCACCGACAAACCCCGGAAAATTTTGGACGAGATCTTAAGAAACCAGTAACATAAAGCATAAATTAGTTATTAACATGTTAGTTATTTTTCTACATATCATAAAAATCTTCATAGCTAAGGTGTTAAATATTTTGAAACTAACTTGGCTGCAATAGGAAACTCACTCGACTACAATTAGGTACAATATATTCGATAGACAGTTTGTTAATATTCCTTAAAAAAATTTGTTGTCCTTTGCTACTTGACGCTCGTATGCTGGGTATAGTTTTCATGAACAGAAATTAGTCATTAAATTTTATTTTAATTCAGTCAAGAATTATTAAAATTAAATTCAAAGAAAACTGAAAATTATTATTAATTAGGAGAATAGAAGTTAGTTTTAATACAAATTCGCAATCGGACTTACTCTTGGTCGAGTTCACTAACAGTACACTTGTACTGCGCCGTAGAATACAAACAGATATCGGCAAACTGACGAACTGTAGCGGAAATAAATGTGCCATAATAATAATAATAATAATAATAATAATAATAATAATAATAATCTAACTAAAAAGTATCTACTTAACCCTAGTTGGTCAAATTTAGAAAGAAAAAACATCCAATTGCAGTCCAAATTTTCAAAAACTGTCATTCTCTTACCTTGCAAGTGGACATTCCCCATGACCAATGAGAAGGCCCGTTTTGGAACACTTGGCCATTCAAGGGTTAGTACAAGTCAATCACCCATAACCATTTAACACTCATATCAGCCGAAAATGCCTGCTGCAGTGGTCTTGAGAAATGTCCATTTGCAGACTAAGAGGACTATTTTTGATAATTTACCACTGGAAAGACTGGCTCAATAACCGCAAATGGACATTTACGGGTTAATGATCAAGATGTTTATGTCCAGTTGAAGATAAAGGTTATTTTGAAAACATACCACTCAAATCACTGTCTCAGTTATCGAGGCAGTCATTCGCGTGGTACATGTTAAAAAAGAGCTTCTCTTAGTCTGCAAACGGGCATTTCATAAGACCACTGGAGAAACTAAATAAAAGTAATTTTCACTGAAAATAAGAAATAACTGAAATGAAACAGCAAAAGATTGACTAAAATTACCACTATAGCAGGAGAAAATGAGAGAATGTATAGTGCCTATGAGCTTATAATGTACCATATTTGACCTATGAAAAGACTAGACTAACTGGAATAACCATACCACGTTCACACCGTCTATCTTTATATACATGTAATCTTATTATTAATGGACTCGCTGAAAGAACATGGATAATGGCATTATAATGTATTCAATGGCTACAACACCTACAGAACCTTTCTTAATGATCAAGCCGACCAAAACTGGCCTCTGCCCTGATCTCGAAATTTCCATTTTCGGTTTAAGAGAACTATTTTTGAAAACATATCGCTGTAATGCTGACTCAATAAGTGAGCCAGTTATTTCAATGATTCCACTGGTCGATTTAAAAAAAATAATCCTCAAGGTCTATGAATTTACATAGTCATCTTTATAATGTGTAATATCAATAGATTACAAAAAGTGTGATGGTCTGTTTCTCCGAGTACTGTTTATACTTACCAATGTACTATTATGATAATGTCCTAGTATCTAGTCTTGCTCAAAATAAATAATAAAACTTCACACTCTCCGTGGGCCTGATCCACCTGTGTCCACGAATTACCTAAAGCCCAAGGTACTGAGTTAATTCACATGTACAGACAGATTAGTCTTATTCTTTCCCTAAACAAATGCAGTGAAAAGCAGCTCAGCCTCACCTCAGCGGGGTGGCTGAGATAGGGCATAGTACATCTGGTAAGCATTAACAATTCCTGTAGAAACATAAAGCATCACTCTTTTTTTATTCTACTTCAAATAATACTTACCAGATGTACAACTACGATAAAATTCAGAGTTCAACCGCCAGGAATTCCAGTGTCTGTAGGCGAGGCTTGAATCAGCTCTCATCTGCAGGTTGAAAGTTGGCGGTCGCAACAATGACTGTGCAAGTGGTAGTCAGAGGTGTCTTAGTTACGATCATTCAATAAATTGGCTACAGTGACTGGATTTAGCTCGCTAGATATATCGCGGAGATAGAAATCTGTGCCTGATGCCTCGGCATCCATTGTGCGACAGACAACTTCCTCTAGGGAGACTCCCTTATAGAGGGCAGATGCTGCTGCAAAGTGCACAGACTTGATGGGCATTAGCACTATCAACTCCTTTCCCATTGCGATCTTATGAGTCATCTGAATCATATCGACAATCCGCCAATGAGAAATCATATCTTTTGAAGCATGAAGATGAGTAGCTTTGAGAGAGAGAGCCATAAAGATTTAATATCGTCTCTCCACGCCTCTCTTCGTTTTTTGTACATTTTCAGACATTGAACAAATGCAGAAAAGTGATCAATATCTTGTTCTTTACACCATTCTGCAAATTTGTTGATTCTATAATTACGTCTTGGTGGTTGACCCCCTTCTGGCAGGCAGCAAATTGTGATGCGTGTTCAGAAAAGCCAACCTCAACTGCACGCCGCTTCATAACATCCATGCACTCAATTGGAACATTTCTGGTATGTTGCGAACATAAAGACCTCTGTTCTGGGATATGACATCCCTTTGATCTGGAAGAGGCACCGGATTGCAAACCAGAAGGTCCAGCAGATCCGTAAACCATGTTCGGCCTAGCCAATGAGGAACGATCAGTAGTACTTGGCATGTGCCTGCTCTTAATCTTTTCCAATTGTTTTGGAACTAGAATTATTGGTGGGTACACGTATGCATGCATTCCTTTCCAACTGATCGCTGGTGTGCCTATTGCAAGAGCTAGCGGGTCTGGGAACGGTAACTTGTATGTGATCATTTTCGTATTCTATTTCATTGCGAAGAGGTCTACATTTGGTCTGCCCAATGTTTTAATAGAACTTCTGCTACTGAATGGTTGAGCTGCATTCCATTAGATGACAAACCGTCCATCGACTGAGAGCATCTGCTAAGATTTTCAATCTGCCCGGAATACGTGCTGCGTATAATATTCCACTCCCGGCACAAAAGCAGATTTTAAACAAGAGGCCCAAGGGGCCTGTGTCGCTCACCTGGAGCACCATCAATTTTTGTCAAAATTGTTGGTGGGTGGTTTAGCAGTCTTTTAAATGAGTTTGTGGACATTTTTGCAAGTGCAATATGGCCGCCAAACACACTACATTTAGATTGGCCCACAGCGCCCATGTTTTTTTGATGGATTAACTTCCCTTGGACAAATTTCAGCCTGATGCCTTCAGCGGTTCTGGAGGAGTAATTTCCGTGAAAACCAGGTCATCCAAGATGGTCGCCGAACCATTTGCTCAATCAAGTCCTCTTGAACAAAATTGGCTTACCTCTTGGCCTAGGTGAGGATTCCCCAAGTGGTTTCGGAGAAGATTTTTAAAGACATTTCCTGAAATTGGCTGAAATCCAAAATGGCCGCTGGGCAAATTGGCCGATCAGGTTCATTTGAACAAACTTGGATCCTTATGCCCTAAGGATGGTTCCTGCCAAATATAATTGAAATCAGCCTGGTAGTTCTCGAGAAGACATTTTAAATTTCCCATTGCTTTAACATGGGAGCTTTTGACGAGAAAATTATGCAAGATGGCCGCCAAACCGTTTATCCGAGTTTTGAAAATTGCAAATTTGAGCTCAAGAATACCCAAAAACATATATAGAACCAATTTCGGCCTCAAAATCCATCAAATAAAAAAATCCAATATGTTCGCCAAACACGCTACATTTTGATTGGCCCACGGCAGCCATGTTTTTTGACGGAGCAACTTCACTTGAGGAAACTTTAATGGCCCTTAGTCCCTAATCATATCTCGCAAATTTCGACATGATCCATTCAGCGGTTCTGGATAAGTCGTTTTCGGAAAAAGTAGGTCATCCAAGATTGCTGCCGAACCATTCGGTCAATCAAGTTCCCTTGAACAAACTTGATTCAGCGCTTCTCCTAGATCATATTTCATGAGTTTGGAATTGATCCCTCAAATGGTTTGGGAGGAGAAGATTTTTAGACATTTCTAAAAATTGGCCGAAATCCAAGATGGTCGCCGGCCAAATTGGCCGATCGGGTTCGTTTGAACAAACTTGAATCTCAATGCCTTAAGGATATCTCATGTCAAATATAATTGAAATCGCCCCAGCAGTTCTCGAGAAGATATTTTAAATTTCCCATTGCTTTAGTATGGGAGCTTTTGGCGAGAAAATGATCCAAGATGGCCACCAAACCATTTATCCGACAGTTTCGAAAATTGGAAATTTGAGATCAGAATACCCAAAAACCTATATAAAACCAATTTCGGCCTCAAAATCCATCAAATAAAAAAATCCAATATGGCCGCCAAACATGCTATATTTTGATTGGCCTACGGCGGCCATGTTTTTCGACGGATCAACTTCTCTTGAACAAACTTTACTGGGCCTTAGTCCCTAATCATATCCGCCAAATTTCGGCCTGATCCCTTCAGCGGTTCTGGAGAAGTTATTTTCGCTAAAACTAGGTCAACCAAGATGGCCGCTAAACTATTTGACCAAGTAAGTTCGCTTGAACAAAGTTGGTTGAGCTCTTGCCCTATATCATGTTTCATGAGGTTTCCTTCAATGCCTCAAGCGGTTTCAGAGATTTTTAAAAACGTTTCTAAAAATCGGCCAAAATCCAAGATGGCCACCGGCCTAATTGGTCGATCGGCTTCATTTGAACAAACTTGGATCCGTATGCCCTAAGGATGCTTCCTGCCAAATATAATTGAGATTGGCAGCGCTGTTCTTGAGAAGAAGTCGTTTAAAGGAAAAGTTGACGGACGGACGTACGACGGACGGTCACCATGACATAAGCTCACCTGGCCTTTCAGGCCAGGTAAGCTAAAAATCATACACAAATCTGGTGACTTTGTGCCACCCTGCCGATTCAAGTATGACACCACTGTCTGTTCTTATAAGGACAATTGTCTTTTTATGTACTTCTGCACATTTATCGGATCCCAATATCCCAACAGATCATCCATTACCGTTCCCCATCCTGTCGCCGAACCATCTGTGAAAATCGAACACTGCACCTGAGGAGGATTCAATGGAACACCTCACAGGAGATTCTGTTCCGATAGCCACCCGTGTGGGTGAAATATCAATGGCTCTTTTACGGGTATCCTTAGTGACAGCGAGTCTGTCCTCTGGGAACAGACTCCGCACTACTTTCACCAATGACACAAATAAGTCTAGTATCTTTTGAAAAACTGATGCCCCGTCAAACAAGATCCTAGAGATATTGAACTCAGGACTGAAAACAGATTCTTGAGTCTGCTCTCAGCCGGATAAGCCATGCCCATATTGACATTGCAGAAAATCCCCAGGTAAGCAAATTCCTGGGATGGTGTCAGTTCTGATTTCTCTAGATTGACAATCAATCCCAACCCTCGAAGAGTTAAGACAATTTGCAGACTGTTGCGCAGAATGACTGGATTCCCTGCCTTCAGCAGCCAGTCGTCTATGTAATGTATGAACACCTATGTCTCTTCCGCGAAGAAAAATTGTCATGACGAGAACGGCTTTGGTGATGAGCCTGGGCGCCATCATGTGGCCGACCGATAATGCATTGAATTCCCAGACTTTGTCTTGGAACACAAACCGCAGGCATTTCTAACAAGAGGCCCAAGGGGCCTGTATCACTCACCTGCATCATAGGCATTTCAACCAGAAAGGCCATCAACAATAAGTAGGACCCTACAGAGTTGAGCAGAATTATAACAAGAAAACAGAAGCCATGTTTCTTTATGTATCAACTACTTTTGAACAAAACTTAATGGCCCTTAGTCCCTTACCATATCTCCCAAATTTCGGCCCAATCCATTCAACGATTCTGGATACAAAGTTGTTTTCACAAAAACTAGGTCATCCAAGATGGCCACCAAGCCAATGGACCAATCAGGTTCTCTTGAACAAATTGGTTCTCCTCCTGCAAGCGGTTTCTGAGATTTTTAAAGACATTTCTAAAAATTGGCTGGTTTAGCCGGTGGCCATCTTGGATTTTGGCCGATCAGCTGCATTTGAACAAACTTAGACCTCTATGCCCTAAGGCTGCATTCTGCCAAATATAATTAAAATCGGCCCCGTGGTTCTTGAGAAGTCGTTTAAAGAATTCCCCATTGCTTTACTATAGGCCCATTGCTTTACTATGGGAGCATATGGCAGGAAAACAAACCAAGATGTCAGCCAAACCGTTTACCCAACAGTCTCGAAAGTGTCATATTTGAACTCACCACCCTGATAAGCATATATAGAGCAATTTTCGCCATTAAAATACATCAAATACAAAAAAAACAATATGACCAACAAATGCTATATTTTGATTGGTTGATGCCGGCCACTTTTTTTAACACACGAAATTCCTTTGAGCAAATTTGAATGGCCCTTGGTCACTAAGCATATTTAATAAATTTCAGTTCTATCCCTTCAGCGGTTCGGCGGGAGAAGTCGTTTTCGGGAAAACCACGTCATCCAAGATGGCCACCAAGCAAATAGGCCAATAAGATTGGCTTGAATAAACTTGGATCTACGGTTGCCATAGATGATGTGTTATGAGTATTGAATCAATTCCTCTTGCAGTTTCGGAGATTTTTTTAAAGTGTCTAAAAATTGGCCATTTTGGCAGACGGTCATCTTGGATTTTGACCGATCCGCTTCGTTTGAACAAACTTAGATCTCTATGCCATATGAATGCTTCCTCCAAAATATAATTGAAATTGGCCCAGTGGTTCTTGAGAAAGTCGTTTAAAGAATTCCCCATTGCTTTACTATGGGCCCATTGCTTTACTATGGGAGCCGATGGCGGGAAAACAAACCAAGATGGCAGCCAAACCGTTTATCCGACAGTTTCGAAAGTGGCATATTTGAACTCGCCACACTGATAAGCATATATAAAGCAATTTTCGCCATCAAAATACATCAAACACAAAAAAGCCAATATGACCAACAAACGCTAAATTTTGATTGGTTGATGGCGGCCAACTTTTTTAACGTACGAACTTCGCTTGAACAAACTTGAATGGACCTTGGTCCCTAAGCATGAAAATAAGCATCTCTCAGATCTATCGACACCATCCACATCCTTGTTCTCAAACCTGTCATCACTGCTGCCACATCTCCATCTGAAATTTAGCTTGAAATTGAGAACTGACCTCAAACTCCGGTGCATTTCAGAACGAGGAACATCATGGAATAAAAGACTTGGGAGGCTGGATTGTGGACTAAATAAACAGCATTCTTCTTTAGATCGTTGATTTCAGAGCGAAATACTTCTAAATGCTCGTCCTCCCTTGGAATGGGAGTCCAAGCAGGAGTTGTAGTTACCGGAACCAAAGGACTCTTGAATGAGCAAATCCAGTTTGTATCGGTTTCCTAGGCAATGACAGACTAAAGAGTCTTGCACGACCTGTTCTCACCAGCTTGAAAACAACTGAAGTTTACCTCTGATGGCTGGATTGTGCACACAATTCACGGTCCATTTTACTTACCGTAAATGCTCTATTATGCATCCAGCACGTAATAAGCTTCACCTCCGTATTAAGTGCTTCCCCAGACATAAGGCAGCTTTTTTAGGTAAGTGCCCTCTCAAATAACCGCCCCTTATCTATTAAGCGGCCCCCAACTCACTGCCACCAATGTTAGGCAGAAAAAGGAATTCTAATAAGCACCCTCCAAGCAGCACAGACACTACAATAAGCCTATAAAGCTATAAATATGTACAGTACATTCCATACGGGTTGTTTACAATTTTAATCTCTTCGTTAAGAATATTCGTAAACTTCTAATTCTTGGCTAGTGCTTGGTAAAGTCCTGGAATGATCAAGCCCACTTCCCCAGACAGAGCTTCCAGTTTTGAGAGCTCTATTGAAGCATGACAGTCCATCTCTGGGATTCCATCTCTCGATTCATTGTCCACACCCACTGCATTTGGAACACGCTCCACTGTTTCCTGGCGATTGTCTTTCTTGCAAAATTAGCCTCTTTCCTAGAACTGGGGTGGAAGTCACTTTATATTCACAATGTCCTCGTATGACAGTCTTGAGCCTGTTTCTGATGTGATGGCAAAGCCAAAATTGTAGTTTGTTCCCGTCGGCATGGGCAGCTGTTCAAAAGTATAGTGGTGGTGTAAAGCGAGGCCAAATCAGGTGTGAGGGAGTTGGGGGGCGGGGGGCTCCTGAAAATCTAGGACTTCTGTGATGGTATCTCCTGCATGTTCTTGAGTGATGGTGGTGGTGGTGGTAAATATGAAATTTCAGATTTACACTCTCAAAGTGGGGAGGGTGGCACTCATATCTTTGCCACCACCCCACCCACCACAGCTCCAACACTTGGTGTGGGGTGATAGCAACTATTTGACTTCATACGCCTATGGATCTCCTAAAAATTTCTGCATTCACCTACCTCAGTGCTAATAAATAAGACAACCGACTTGCACTACACAATAATAAGTGCTGCGGTTAAATAAACTAAACTTATAGAAATTTCTGATTATTTTTATGTATATTTGAGGCAAATAAATACATTATAGATGCAAAATGTTGTAAGCGAGGGGGGATGCACAGACAGAGCGATGATGATGATGATGATGATGACTTAACTTTTTTGATGATGATGATAATAGTGATGACGTTTGGCTGGCTGTCTCAATCACTCCAGGGCTGTTTCTCGAACAATACTAGGCCGATCTGACTCCGATTTTAACATACAAAAGCTTCTGACAGTAAACTAGGAATTACACTGTGAGTTAAATAATCACCTCTCTCTAATAAGCGCTCCCTCAAGACACCGGAAATTAAATAAGGGCCCCTCTCTAATAAGTGCTCGTCTCTATTCAGTGCCTCCTCAAGACTCTTAAAATGAAATAAGCACCCTGGGCGCTTAATAGAGCTTTTACGGTAAAGATGCTGACATGCTTTGGTGAAGATTTATGACTCCCGACATCCCTGGTGTCACCGGTACAGTGCCCGCCGGAAACATGTTCTTGACGCCCGAGAGCTCATTGAAAGAATCCTTATTTGCAGCAGAAACCAAGGGCTGCGAACGACTCTTCGACTTCCCCGCTAAGGGTATCTTCGGTTCTTTTTCCTTCATCGATAGATGAGGAACACGAGCATACTGGTGATAGCACTGCTCTGGAACACAGACCTTGCTCCTAATGCCTTTGGGAGACTTAGGCAAAGAATACTCCAGTTCGACAAACCGAATTATATGCCATAACCTCGAGCATATCAGATGTTTGTTCATCCAGTGGAAGAACAGGCATGGTCGGTATTCCACTGGACAAGAGCGCTAGTCGCATGCTCTGACATCCATTCGATCACAATCTTAGACGATTGTCTATCCACTGCCATACCTGCATCCCCATCAGCTTCCGAACAAAACGAATACTCGTCCATCAATGGACAACCGTTTTTGCCGTCCTCACCCTTAGATGAAGAAGCGTTGCGTGATGACCTGTGCTGAGAGATGACCCGGATACCAATTCGAAGGGCTCTCCATGACTACTTGCGGCTCCCAAGTCCAGTATATCCACTGACATGATCTCAATCACTTTCTACGCATTCCCAAAGGGTACTGACTACCGACGCTATCGAAGATCCAGGTACTTGGGATTGCACAACTCCAACGGGCGCCGTGAAATATGCATCAGGAACGCCTATGGGAGCCGCAAAATACGGTTCCCTTTGCGAGATGGATCACAAAAATTCTGAGTGGAAGATTGGCGCTGGCACGTCAACATGGCCACCCGATTCAGAAACCCACATGAATCCCAGAGCAGAACTCTGAGATGAAGCGGGCTCCACAATTAGAGTCAATTCGGGTATAGGGCGGAATCTTCCCCCAGCAACATTTCCTCCTCCTGCTCAGGAGTTGGCTCTATGCCTGACATGAGAGGGGAGGCGGGTGCGGCTTCCTCCACAGGATGTAGAGGACCACCGATTGGTTGTCCTTCTTCCGGCTGCATCGTCGGAATGCCTGACATCTGCTGGAAGGAATTAAACATGGCCTTGAACTAGGCCGCCCCGACACCAAGTGCCGCATCCATACATACGCATGTTGAGATGCTCCTCAAGGCCCTGCATGGCTGTCTGGTACGCTGACACAAACTTATCTATCACAATACGGTCCAAATGCACGTGCTGATCCAAATCAAACTCAGCCACGAGTTTCAGTGACCGCCTCGCAGACATCGCACGGCGATCCCAATTTGCATCTTGCACATGCTATGCAGTGGTGACGAGCAAACTAATGCTCGTGGTTGCATTTATTACAGAGAGTATCTGGAAGGGCCTTGCCTTGGCCATTTACCTTCTGTAACATAGAAAATAAACAATTAAAACGCTGACTTGGTCAGCAGCAAATTAGCACATAGAGCAGTCGCTGGCAATAATCAAATTCTGATTAATAAAAATTACTAGAATAACTAGTAAAACTAGCCAACTAATATATTAGGCTAAGCAGGTCGCGATAAAAGGTTCAGACAATGCTTTACTTAGACATTGAAAGAAAACTTTACTATCTAAGACAAAGGTCCAAATAATAATGCGATGTTGCCTACAACCACCCTCGCTAATAACGAGAGCTAACAGGACCAAAATAAGTGCAAGGATTACACTTAAACAAAACAAACGATTACAGAGCACCGCCACCTTGGCTCAGGGTGCATCCATCTTGAAAGGTATTGAGTCCTAAACATATAAAGATGGTACCCATATACACTTATAAAGAAAACGGGTAACAAGGCGACTCCAACAATGGCGATGACTTTAGTATACAACCTGCTCCTGTGACGACTTCATTCACATCCATGATTCCAACAACCAGTAATCTGGGAAATACTCGAGACCAAAATAGTGTGAAAATTTGCAGAGCAGATTGCGATTAGACTTTTGCATTTATAAACAAAATAAGACATATATGTCTGCACCTGGGAATTGACTTGGTACCTGGGATTCTAGTTAATTCCCGGACTTGGTACCTGGGGTTCAGAGAAATTCCCGGACACAGCTGAACCAGGTCCATGGAGAGTGCAATGGTTTATTGTTTATTTTGAGCAAGACTAGATAATAGGACATTATCATAATAGTACATCTGGTATTATTTGAAGTAGAAGCCTTGTACACCAGATTTGAAGCTAATACGAACCTAATAGGACCGTAAATTTTGTATAAAGACATCAGGAAGAGATTTCGCAGATCAAGATTAAGGTTAGAGTCTACTGAAGGACTTTCATAGATGCTGGCATATCAAAGCACTGCACAAATTCAAATCAGATTTAAAAAATTTAAAGACAGCAATGGCATTAAGTGAAACTATTTTTAAAGTAGCCTACAGTTTTTGTATACAATTGCGTTGAAATTAGTGAGTAAAAGAGTAACCTCTATAATAGACTACCTTCAGAACACAATAAATCGTTGTTCTGCATTTGAGAAAATAGGATTATATTGGATTGGCTGCATTCTGCCAAATATAATTAAAATCGGCCCCGTGGTTCTTGAGAAGTCGTTTAAAGAATTCCCCATTACTTTACTATAGGCCCATTGCTTTACTATGGGAGCGTATGGCAGGAAAACAAACCAAGATGGCAGCCAAACCATTTACCCAACAGTCTCGAAAGTGTCATATTTGAACTCACCACCCTGATAAGCATATATAGAGCAATTTTCGCCATTAAAATACATCAAATACAAAAAAAACCAATATGACCAACAAATGCTAAATTTTGATTGGTTGATGCCGGCCACGTTTTTTAACACACAAAATTCCTTTGAGCAAATTTGAATGGCCCTTGGTCCCTAAGCATATTTAATAAATATCCTTAGAACAAGAAAGTATTGAACCGATTTGGAAGACTAAGTTCTGATTCGGTTTTTATTCAGGGCATATTTGGGTTCAGAAAGCATGGTACAAATGGGAGTGCAGGTTGAAGCAACATGTTCTTGTTGACTTGGGCAGTTGGGTGAGAATAACTTTCATCTAATTTGTGGCATATATGAGGATATGGGGCAATGTTGTATTTTAAGCAGTATAACACAGCTTTTTATAACTCATGTTAAATTTCATTTGAATTTGAAAACATTCCCGATGAACATTTATAAATTAACCTTTCCAGCTACAAAATGGCATTGCAAAAAGGATTTCCATTATTTTGTAATGTATACCACTATAACCAGCTAATCCACTGCATGTGCAAATATGTGATATTTAAGTATGTTAAAATTATGTACTTTAACTGACATTATAAATTTTGTTTAATATTAAATCTCTTATTCAGACAACACATTGGCTTTTACACGACGTTCAGCAGCATGCCTGTGCAGAAGACACTACAGTCCAGCTTATAAATTATTCTAAATGTTTCCAAAACAAAAACAGAAACATGCGAGTTATTAGAATTTTGAACACGGACGTAAAAAATGTTCTGTTGAATATTTTTAAAAGAATTGGATTGGAAGACATTGCTGCCTGTCTTCCAATTCAAGTATGTTCAATATATTAAACAGTACATCATATTTTGTTTTAGAAACATTTTAGATTATTTCTGGGCTGTACTGTAGATAGCAGAGCATAACATGATTGTGTATTGTTGAGAAGCAGGTGGGGGGGGGGGGTGATGGAGGTGTCTCGTAAAACGCCAAATATGGTACATAATTGCACGTGGAAAAAAAGCAATATAGAAAGATAAAGGTGCACAAACTTGCTGATATAAACTGAAAGCTTATAGTCATCACATTTACGTGCTTACTGAAGGGAAAATAAAGCAAAATATGATGACTATGTCCCACAACTTACAGTGTTTCGAGTTCTGCGACAGTACAACTGTACGATGTACGCGTAAAGAGCACGATATCAGCGTGCTGAACGACTAGCGTGTTAGGTGGAATGACAAAGTAAGTAATAAACAATTATCATAACTTATTTACCGTCTGACTGCTGTGTTTTTGCAGACCACATACTCTAGGAGTTATCTCTGGGCCGGCTAAACATTTTGAAAACAATTTGACTTAAAGTTGTTGGTAGCTACGCCACTAACAACTTTCAGTCAAATTGTTTTCAAAATATTCAGTAAGTCAAGGGTTTTTCTCTTTGAAATTATTGTCTGGTGGCTTGCAGTAGCGAAACAGTTAATATTGCATATATTATATATGTATCCCATGATGCCTTACATCAAATGTGTCACTAGTTAGCTTACATCGCAATCATAATGACGTATAACTATGTCATGAAAATTGAAAAGTCTGTTTATGAAGTGCATGAATTGCATGTATTTGATCATGATGAATTTACAATTTAATAAACATTCTCTCGAATATCTTGAAACTAGTTTGGCTGGGAGCTGTTTCTGTCATAGTCAGCAACAGCACACAGTCAAATTAGTTTTAAAATATTTAACAGCTTACCTGTAGAATTTAGCTTGAAGTTGAAATTGAGATTCTGGGAATTTGGACTAAACGTTTCAAATTGATTCCAACACATGTAAAATTTGGGTGGAGATTTGTTACAAATGGGCGGGGCCTAGCTAAAAATTGATCCTTTTATTGTTATGACCTGATGTTTAATTCAAATACTAGCAGTAGATTAACTGTCTGACTGCTGCAAGCCAACAGAAAATACTTTCAAATGGGCAATAACTCTGGACATATTGAATATTTTGAAAACATTTTGACCACTTTCAGTCAAATTGTTTTCAAAATATTTAGCATATCCACAGCTATACCCTATGGAAAATGTTGTCTGCAGAAATTCAGTAGGCAATAGATTAAATCTACCATAGCATTTATTATATAATTCAGCATCTGGCATAGTCTATAAATAATTAATCACCCCTTGCATCCACAAACCATCCTTCATTACTGGTCAAATTTGGTTAGGAAAATCTAAATACCAGTATTTGTTTATTGAATGTAAATTTGCAAATCAAGACTATTTTTTTTTTTAATTTACCACTGAAATGTCTGACTCGGTTATCGAGCCAGATATTATAGTGATAAATTTTCAAAAATAGTCTTCAACTTCATATGCAAATGGACATTTCTAGAGACGACTTCGGAAGCCATTTTTGCCATCTTGAGTTTTAATTTCAGTCTATTTAAAATCCTGCTGATTATTTTGAAAACAATTTGACTGAAAGTCATTGAAGCTGTAGGCAGCAATGACTTTCAGACAAAATGTTTTCAAAATAATCAACATCTTTCATATTTTGCTCCCATATAAAACTATGTTAATTTAGTTAATTTCAGGGAATTTATAAAAAAAAAATTTGCCCCATCATCGGGCAAGTTTAAGCGCTTAACCGGTTGATTAAAATTCTTATTCACCATTTATAACGTCATTTCGCACTGCGCAGCAATACCTTTGTTTTCAAATAACTCTGCCTTTATTCACTTATAAGCAGCAATGGCTTCCAGTCAAATTAATTTCAAAATATCCAAGATAGCAAGTTTTACATCGTAAAGAATTAATTTTTTTCAGGGATTTATAGGTTGAAATATCAATGTACCGTGATTTGATTTTTTACAAATAAAATTACATTTGCCTACCCTCCCATATTATTTATGAAACTCAACAACCGCCGACGCTACCCCCGCTACTGAGGTGTGCTGTTAAGACATATATCCAACAAACCCTACACATTTAGACACACACACACCTCTAGCACCTCAATTATATACCCTGGTAAGCGCCTAAAGTCACACATAATATTACGATACCGTACTTTCGTGTCTATATTGCGCACTAATAGATAACACGCAAGGCAAAATTTGACAAAATATGAGCCAAAAAAGCCTTATACAACTCATATATAACATGCAGTCATAGTTCAGAAAGATTGCAAAACATTTTTCCGACGAATGAAAATTGGTCCCGTAAAACACTCTTTAGTAACCGCGGCTTCTAATATGACAAAGGCTGTAAATTCTTTAAATCCAAACCTCTGAGAAAGGGTGGCGACTTCTATTAGGTATATTTCAAGAAAAAATTTAAAAAAAAATTATACAAAAAATAACACAAAATTAGAACATTTAAAATTTTTCACGCTAGAAATTCTTACCATCTTACGCCTATGCTTGATGTATATGTTATATCCATCATCGTGGCAGTGAAATTATTAATTGGGATGGCCTAAATATTGCGTATATTTTAATAAACATCGTTTATTTCATCAAAATTAATCCAAAGTTTGACATAACATGGCGTCGCGAAAAAATAGAAATCACGTGATGTATTAGGCTATAGGATGAGTTTAGGTTGTTACCCGAGTAGCGCGAAGAGGCTAATAGTAGTACCCAGTTAGAGACCTGCGCAATCCACAAATAGGAGGGGAGCTTCGAGTAGCTACAAGAGTGATGGCATAAACTCGTCCTATACCTGATTAATACAGTGATTAATACTCGGTAGAATGTAATGTAACCAAGTCGGCTGGGACAAAATTGCCCAAGTTAACACAAATTTTGCCAGTAAATATATTGCCGAATACATTTATTGATTAGGTAATAGTGAATTTATTGCTCAAACTGTGTTAAAAACATTATCTTCTGTAGATATTTATTATTAATTTGCGACATTGGCATTTGCGACGTTGCAAAATCTGTTTTTATTTGGGAGGTCTCCTTTCTAGTCTAAATAAAGTTCAGTGGAATGCCTCCAATCACAAAAGAGCTTTGATTTGGTCATCCAACTTAATGTTGGTTTACAATAATACATGTACAATGACTTGTCAGTTTGAGTTTTATATCACCATTTAACAATCATACACGTAAGATTTACAAATATTAAATAGAATACAATTATTACACACAATGTAGCCCACAATATTGTTTATTGCAATACGGCAGGCAAGAGGAAATAGCGCTTTCCCTTTGATATATCGCATTTTTTGGCTTAATTGTACATCAGGGCCGCTGTTCTGAGCCCAAAAATGTGGTAAAGGTCTATACTAATGCGTAATACACACACCCCTTCTGGCCTGGAGCGAAATGAGCAAAAAACTGCGCAATATAGACACGAAAGCACGGTAATACAAATTTATAATCACAGGACTAATTAATATCTCACTAACGAGCGCATCATGTACCTGATATTTTTATCTTCTTTACTGTTTTATTAGTGTTGTTATCGACTAGGACGTTAATGGCAATACTTTCTCCGTGATAATATTTCTGAAACAAAACGTCATACAGAATAAATCAGAATTTAAATTAATTAATAATACCTTTGTAAACAAAACAAGAGGCCCAAGGGGCCCCGTGTCGCTCACCTGGAGCACCATCAATTTTTGTCAAAATTGTTGGTGGGTGGTTTAGCAATCATTTAAATGAGTTTGTGGCCATTTTGCAAGTGCTATATGGCCGCCAAACACACTACATTTTGGCCTGATCCATTCAGCGGTTCTGGAGGTCGTTTTCGGGAAAACTAGGTCATCCAAGATGGCTGCCGAACCATTCGGTCAATCAAGTCGTCTTAAACAAACTTGGCTTACCTCTTTGCCTAGATGAGGTTTCATAAGTTTTGAATCAATTCCCCAAGCTGTTTTGGTGAACGAGATTTTTAGACATTTCTAAAAATCGGCCGAAATCCAAGATGGCCACTGGCCAAATTGGCTGATTGGCTTCGTTTGAACAAAATGAAATCTCTATGCCATAAGGATGCTTCCTGCCAAATATAATTCAAATCGGCCCAGTAGTTCTTGAGAAGACATTTTAAATTTCCCATTGCTTTATTATGGGAGCTTTAGGTGGGAAAATGATCCAAGATGGCTGCCAAACCATTTATCCGACAGTTTCGAAAATTGCAAATTTGAGATCAGAATACCCAAAAACCTATATAAAACAAATTGCGGCCTCAAAATCCATTAAATAAAAAAATCCAATATGGCTGCCAAACACACTATATTTTGATTGATCCACCGCGGCCATGTTTTTTGACGAATCAACTTCTCTTGAACAAACACTAATCGCTCTTAGTTCCTAATTATATATCACAAATTTCGGTCTGATCGCTTCAGCGGTTCTGGGGAAGTTGTAAAACTAGGTCATCCAAGATGGCCATTGAACAATTTGGTCAATCAAGTTCCCTTGAAGAAACCTGATTCAGCGCTTACCCTAGATCATATTTCGTGAGTTTTGAATCGATCCCTCAAATGGTTTGGGAGGAGAGTTTCAAAAACAAAAGTAAATCCAAGATGGTCGCTGGCCAAATTGACCGATCAGGTTCGTTTGAACAAATTTGAATCTCTATGCCTTAAGGATGCTTCATGTCAAATATAATTGAAATCGGCCTGGTAGTTCTCGAGAAGATATTTTTAATTTCCCATTGCTTTAGTATGGGAGCTTTTGGGGGGGAAAATGATCCAAGATGGCCACCAAACCATTTATCCAACAGTTTCGAAAATTGTAAATTTGAGATCAGAATACCCAAAAACCTATATCAAACCAATTTCGGCCTCAAAACCCATCAAAAAAAAAAATCCAATATGGCCACCAAACATGCTATATTTTGATTGGCCCACGGCGGCCATGTTTTATGACGGATCAACTTCTCTTCAACAAACTTTACTGGCCCTTAGTCCCCAATCATATCTGTCAAATTTCGGCCTGATCCCTTTAGTGGTTCTGGAGAAGTTATTTTCGCTAAAACTAGGTCAACCAAGATGGCTGCCGAACTATTTGACCAATTAAGTTCCCTTGAACAAATTTGGTTGAGCTCTTACCCTAGATCATATTTCATGAGGTTTCCTTCAATCCCTCAAGCAGTTTCGGAGAAGATTTTTAAAGACGTTTCTAAAAATCGGACAAAATCCAAGATGGCCGCCGGCCTAATTGGCCGATCGGCTTCATTTGAACAAACTTGGATCCTTATGCCCTAAGAATGCTTCCTACCAAATATAATTGAAATCGGCCCAGCAGTTCTTGAGAAGAAGTCGTTTAAAGGAAAAGTTGACGGATGACAGACGGACGACAGACACACAATGGACGGTCGCCACAACATAAGCTCACTTGGCCTTTCAGGCCAGGTGATCTAATAATTTAACAACGGATTTAACTGTTGAAATTTCATTCAAAGTCTCAATCTTAAGGCACGTATACAGGAAAGATGTAGAATATTTTGAAAATACTTTGACTGGAACCTGATGCTGCAATAAGCAGCAACAATTGTGAGTTAAATTAGTTTCAAAACCATTCAACACAATATCCCTTAGAAGTTTACATAAAGAATTTGTAAAGATTAACCCTTTAACACTCAAGCCGTCTGAAAATGACTTCTGCAATGAGCTTGAGAAATGTCCATTTCCTGACCAAGAGAAGACTGTTTTTGAAAATTTACGACTGGAATGCCAGACAGTATAATTTCCAACAATGCACTATACAAAATGTGTAATACATCATCGCTGTCTGTACAAGTCACCCAGAAAAGATGGCCCATGTTTGGCCATATGCTAAGGATGTCAGAAGACACACCAGCACAGAGCTTTAGAATTCCCGCTACTCTAGACCAGCAAATACAAAGCCAGGAGAGGACGTCATTGCATAAATCTGCTAAGCGTGCTATGAGGTGACCTCAAGAAAGCAGGACTCAGTACACTCAAGTCAAGAATGGACCTAAGGACCACGCACTGTTGGCAAAAGCGTAGGAGGACTGCAGCTTTAGGATGTTTCTACTACTACAGCCGCAGAATACATTAATCATACATACATACAACCACCTGCCATTGACGTGGCTGCGAAAACATCTGGTTTCAAAGAGAATACTAGTTATAGGAGGGTTTTGTAAAGGCCTATGTCATATTAGTCATCAAAATGTTGTACATCTCATCACAATGCGTGAATATTAATCTGCAAACAATGTCGTCTTTCAGTCTGAAGAGTGAGACAAATACTGAAATCAACATATGGATATGAAATTGATTACTCATATCATTTATTATAGTAGACGGTTTCTCTAATTAAAGGCATACATTCAGCCAATAAATACAGCCACATAGCGAATACAGGCAACACTTTATTGAATACTTAGACACAATTTTAAAATTGAAATGGGCAGTCAGTCCTTAAACACCATTTTATCGCAGTTGTGCATTATCACTGTGCAGTGTAGTAGTCGTCGGTAGCAGTAATAATGGTAGTAGTAGTAGTAGTAGTAGTAGTAGTAGTAGTAGTAGTAGTAGTAGTAGTAGTAGTAGCTACAATCCTATACATGTAGCCTTGAAAAACAGTGCTAAGTTTAATCTATCTGACAATCTGAACATGCAGACGACAGCGAAAAGCTATGGATATGAAATTGATTACTCATACCATTCATTATAGTAGACGGTTTCTCTAATTAAAGGCATACATTCAGCCAATAAATACAGCCACATAGCGAATACAGGCAACACTTTATTGAATACTTAGACACAATTTAAAAATTGAAATGGGCAGTCAGTCCTTAAACACCATTTTATCGCAGTTGTGCATTATCACTGTGCAGTGTAGTAGTCGTTGTAGTAGTAGTAGTAGTAGTAGTAGTAGTAGTAGTAGTAGTAGTAGTAGCAGCAGCAGCAGTAGCAGTAGTAGTAGTGGTAGTAGTAGTAGTAGTAGTAGTAGTAGTAGTGGTGGTGGTGGTGGTGGTGGTGGTGGTAGTGGTAGTGGTAGTGGTAGTGCCTTGAAAAACAGTGCTAAGTTTAATCTATCTGACAATCTGAACATGCAGACGACAGCGAAAAGCTACAGCAACACATGGCTAAACATACCCAGGATATTAATAACAAGAGGCCCAAGGGCCTGTGGCGCTCACCTGAACAATTAGCATTTGAACCATTCGCATTTAAAGACATGATGGAAAATTTTCCAAAAATCCAAGATGGTCACTAACAGAATTAACCAATTAAAATTCTGTATATACATTCTGAAGCCTACTCACCTAGGGTCTTTCCAGCCGAGGTTGATTGAAATCTGCCAAGCGGTTAATGAGGTGTAGGATTTTAACTGATTTACCAAAACTTTTGGAAAATCCAAGATGGCCACCCGAAAAGTGACCAATCTAAATTATGCATACTAGATCTGAAGCCTGCCACTATAGAGGGTTCTTCCATTCAAGTCTAGTTGAAATCACCCAAGCAGTTAATGAGGAGTAGCGTTTTAAGCGATATCTGGTAAATTTTCATAAAATTCAAGATTTTCAAACAATTTACCAATCAAAATTCTGTATACAAATTCTGAAAAATACACCCATAGGGTCCCTCCAGCCAAACTAGGTTGAAATCCGCTAAGCAGTTAATGAGGAGTAGAATTTTGACAATTTCAGGTACTTTTTTTTGACAAAATCTAAGATTTTCACACAAAAGTTTAATCAATAAAAATTCTGAATATAGGTTCTAGAGCATACCACCATAGAATGCATATAGTCAAATTTGGTTGAAATATGTCAAGCACCTAAGGAGGGGTAGCATTTTGACCATTTCCAGTACATTTTTCATAAAATCTAAGATTTTCACCAAAAAAATGAAATCAATCAAAATTCTGAAAAGATCTAGAGTCTACCTCCATAGAATCCATCTAGCCAAATTTGGTTGAAATATGTTAAGCAACTAAGGAGGAGTAGCACTTTGACCATTCCCGGTTGATTTTTCATAGAATCTCAGATTTTCACCCAAAAAATTGATCAATCAAAATTCTGAAAAAAACCATCTGGAGGGTCCCAGCTTAGGATATTTCCAGCCAAATTTGGTTCAAATCGGTCAAACCGTTAAGGAGAAGCAGCGATTTGACGTACGAACTGACGGCCACCATGGCATAAGCTCACTTGGCCTTTCAGGCCAGGTGAGCTAATAACAACAGTAATAACATTGTCTTGTTTGGGCATTGCATTCATTTGAGACCCTTCTTGTGTGATTGCAGCACTTCATTTTCGTTTGAAAAAATTAAAATGTTGGGCTTCAATCACAGACGATGGGCCAAACGACCATAACGCCCAACAAAGCAACAGTATTGTTATATTAATTTTATCTCTTTAATGGGCAAGACGGGTCAATAAAACATACACAGGGCAAGAGATAACTTTCGAAAAATTTATCACTGGAAGGACTGGCTCGGTAACAGTAAACTTTCAGCAAGAGGCCCTTGTGACGCCCACCTGGATCATTAGCATCTGAACCATTGGCATGAATTTTTAAATAGACATGAATAATTAAAAAAAATATTCAAGAGGGCCACCAAAGAAATTGACCAATCAATATTCCTGTTTAATAAGTGGATGTCTACCGCCAGAGGATCGTTCCACCCAAGTTTCGTTGTAATTGTGCCATTAATTAGGGAGTACCGTTTTAAACGGTTTGAGAAAATTCTCGAAAAATCCCAAAAGAGTACCAGAGCCTACCACTATAGAATCCTTCCAGCTACACCAGCCAAATTTGTATAAAGTCCACCAAGTGGTTATGGACGAGATGCGCTTTGCCAATTTCAAGTAACTTTTTCATTAAATCTATGATTTTCACCTCAAAACTTGAACAAATAAAATTCTGAACAGAAGTTCTGGAGCCTACCATGATATATGATAGGGTCCTTCTAGCCATTTTTTTTTTAATCTGTCAAGCAGCTAAGGACAAGCGCTTTGACAAACTGAACAAAACGAGATGACCACTGGAAAAATTTACCAATCTAATTTCTGTGAAGAAGGTTTAGCCAAGTGTGTTAAAATTGGCCCAGTGTTTAATAAGTGGTCCTTATTATGATTTTCTCAGAAATTTTCAGAAAATCCAAGATGGCCACCAAATACACTAAATTTTGATTGATCCATAGAGGCCGTTTTTGTTACGTACATCAAATTTCCATGGACAAACATTAATGGCCCTTAGACCCAAATTTCAGCACAGTCATTATATGAAAAAAGTGGGTCAACCCACTACAAACTGCAACAGAATTTATTTTATCACTATTCTTCTCAGAAAAGCAAATAAAAGAACATATTAAGTCTTCCAAAATCGAAGTAGTGGAACAATGCCTAATTTGCATAAATCCAAGATGGCCACCACAATATTTACCATTACACATTTTTCACCTCATTTTTACTTCAAATCAAGTTATTTGTAATGTTAAAAGGTATTAAACCACACATAAGTAAGTGACACAGAGTTATAAAACATAAAATGTCCTGCATAATCTAAGTAGTGGAAAGCGCATAATTTAAAGGAATCAAAGATGGCTGCCATAATATTTCTCACTGCAGTTTTGAACTTATTTTCACTTCAAGTCACGCCAATACCATTTTTTAATATTAAAATAGCTTGATTAAAGGTTTTAAAAATGTTTTAAAACTATATAATGCCAAATATTGTGGTGGGCATCTTGGATTTATGCAAATTAAGCAACTTGAATTTTCGGACTTCTGTATGTTATTTGCTTTTCGGAGGTGAAAGGAATGTATGTTGCAGCTTCTCTGTTGCGATTTGTTGCAGTACATGTACTTTCTGCAGTATGTCAGTTCGCATGTGAGACATTATGGGGTCCCACATGTTCTAACATTTGACAAGCCCCTTTTGGGGAAGTCTCTAACAATACAGGAGAGGGCATCAGCAGATAGTAAGATCGGATCCATCGTACTGAGGATTGGATGATATCATACAAAAATGAATTTTTATGCTATAATGGACACATGATTGCGGGCACGCAACACAGTAGGTCATATCCTGAGGGGAACGCGATTTCCAGAGCTATTCGGGGATACCTGCTTGTAAGTTGGGCCCTCGGTAATATGCTAATGTCACATATCTTTGGCATACCAGTACCACACCCAACAGCAAGTCAGTTACAGCAGTCTTCTCTTGAAACTGATAAATATAGCTCCGACCAAACCACTAGCGAAAAGGCAGATGTCACGCCAATGCCAGAAGAAATTACTGCTGCAAGAACACTATGATAACACAAGAGGCCCAAGAGGCCTGTATCGCTCACCTGGAAATGGCTGGAATTAGTGGCTAGTACTGGCCACTGGCATAACTGAACTAGATGATATTTCATAAGTTTTGAATCACTCCGCCAAGCGGGTTCGCAGATTTTTTTAAGACATTTCTAAAAATGGGCCGATTGACTTCGTTTGAACAAACTTGGATCCCTATGCTACAAAGATGCTCAATATCAAATATAATTGAAATCAGCCAAGCAGTTCTCAAGATGAGGACATTTTAATTTTCCCATTGCTTTAATATGGGAGATTTTAGCGGGAAAATGATCCAAGATGGCCGCCAAACCGTCTGTCCGACAGTTTCGAAAATGGCAAATTTGAGATTACAATACCCAAAAGCCTATATAAAACCAATCTCGGCCTCAAAATCCATCAAATAAAAAAGTCCAATATGGTTGCCAAACGCTACATTTGGATTGGCCAACGGCGGCCATGTTTTTTTGACAGATCAACTTCTCTTGAACAAACTTTAAAGGCCCTCAGTCCCTAATCATACCTGACAAATTTCGGCCCGATCCCTTCAGCGGTTCTGGAAAAGAAGTCGTTTTCGAGAAAACTAGGTCATCAAAGATGGCCATCAAACTATTTGACGAATCAAGTTCTCTTGAACAAAGTTGGTTCAGCTCTTGCCCTAGATGATATTTCATAAGTTTTGAATCAATCCTCCAAGCGGTTTCGGCGAAGAAGATTTTTAAAAACATTTCTAAAAATCGGCCGAAATCCAAGATGGCCGCCGGCCAAGTTGGCCGTTCGGCTTCGTTTGAACAAGCTTGAATCCCTATGCCCTAAGGATGCTTCCTGCCAAATATAATTGAAATCGACCCAGTGGTTCTTGAGAAGTCGTTTAAAGAAAAGGGGAGCATATGAAACCAGAAGACTGGTGATGTTATGAACATGATAGAAGTTACCTGCCAGTCATAACATACAAGGAAGCGGCCACAATAGAAATGCTGGAGGTTGTTAGGTGTTACTGTAAAATGGGATGTAGCAACAGATGACGTTATTGCAGGAAGAGTGGGCTAGATTGTTCTCCTGGGGGAGGTCAGTGCACTGGTGTAAGCAGTAATGCGACAAATGTGGAAGATCTTGAAACAGATGATGCATAAATCATGGTCAAACATTACATTAAATTATAGCAACAGGTCTGTGAAGTAACACTTATACCGAATGCATAATTTATGGTCGCCTGGCCATTGTCACTAGGTAAGAATAGACCTAAATCCTAATTATCCATACAGACAATGATATACACTATTCCAGAGTAATTTATGGTCGTCTACTCCTCATCACTAGGCCACAATTGTTCTCCATACGGACAATATTATACACTTTACCATCTGCTGTCAATTAGGAATTTTATGGTTCCAGTGCACCACAACACAATTAACCTTATCTATAACTGATGCACGTTAAGCCGTCAAATTACTGGTCACTAAAGCAAGATTTATGCTTAATACAGCTCATTTGCTATCTTGAACAGCATTGCAGATCATTGTGGTGGTGGCTATTTGTAGGCCGACTTATATGAATCATGGCATAACGCTCATGTATAATTGTTAAGATATGTTGTGATATTATGCAATCCATGCTTTTTATTGTTCGAAGTTCCAAAATCAATATAAAACAGTGAATGATCAAACATGTCTATAATAGCACTTTATGTGCCATCATAAAGTGGGCAATAAACACAGATTGTTCCCTAATACCCCACAAATAGGGGCCATTAATGGCAGTTCTTAAGAAGTTGCCTTTCTTTGGTCCCTAAAGGTGCTGTCTGTTAAGGACAAGTCCACATAGAAATCAATGTTCCACAAATGTTAGCCGCTCTTGTTTATCTAGCATTAAAGTATATGGTTAATGTCGCAGGGACAGACCTGGCTTAGCCAAAGCATTAGCCAACAAATTAGCCAAATGGAGTTTTCATTAGCCAAATCTTGACTTGATTAGCCAGCCGTATTCACGAATATTTTGAAACTAAAGCGGACTGAAATGTACATACGTCTTTCTTCTGTTAATTCTTATGTGCTTTATTCACGGGTTGGTGTGTACAAGTGGAGTGAAGTGGGGAGTTGTTGTATTATATAATAAAACAATGATATTTAAATCCTTGTATCATTTTATTTCATTCAATATTAAATATAATATAATGTACATATATCACAAGTGAACAAGACAGCACTGTTATTTCGTAAGCAATCATGATTATTCATTGTTGGCAATCCTTTTCTGGATTGCTGGAAGAAAGGCTTTCCTATGCTTTCTTGAGGACCAATCTTTTAATGCATTTTCAAAATTGAAATCATTCAATTCTGGACCAACACATTTGACCAAGATTAATTTTGACAGATTCTCTGTTGTCAGGTTACTCCTTAGACAGGTTTTAATCAAATTCTGTTTACTGAAACCTCTTTCTGATTCAACACTTGTGGGAGGAAGAGTTGTGTAGATGGTCCCCAGGGCACACATGTTTGGGTATGCAACATCAAACTTTGGTAGGGCCATTTGTCAGAAATCATTGTAAGACAAATGTCTATATTGATGCATAATAGGTTTGAAGGAATCCCACTCTTCCAATAGTTGGTCTTTGTTGAGAGGTGGACATTGTTCATTTTCAGAATCATCTAATTTGGCTGTTCCAAAATGCTCTGCTAGGGTAGAAATTTCTTCTTTCCCATAGCAGGATATTTCAGAATCAGACAAATTTGATGGATTCAGAATCTGAAAAGAATTTAGAATTTCATCATCAGATTCAAATCTATCAGAGAGGTTTGTCAGCATGTTGTTGATGAAGGACACTTTCATTTTTTCAAATGCTTGAACCTGTTTTGAGTTTATTTGGACAATATGAGATTTAAACTGAAAGGTACCATCTTTGAGTGCTGTCTCAAGGTTGAAAGATTGATCAAACGTGGCAAAATTTACCCCTTTATATTCACTATCAGTAAACTGCTGTATGCTTACTTTAGTGGATTTAATTAGGTTGATCATATCAGTATGCGTCAAATCTCTAGCCTGTAGCAATAAGCATAATCTGTTTAGAACTGACAACACATCCTGCAGGAAATATGTTGTAGCAATAAACTCATATTTAGCCACACATTTCAACAAACCAGGAGCCCTGCCATTGTTCTCTTGTTCCACGGAATCTGACTGCAGATTTGTTATTAGGCTACCAAATGTTTCTACAACAGCAACAACAACAGAAGAATGAAATGACAACCATCTTGTTGAGAATGTCTGCTTGTACTTCAATGTCTTCTCACCAAGTAGAGTTTGTGTGTCCTGTAACTTCCTCTGATTCTTTGGAGAGAAATGAAAGTACTTGTAGATTGCATTGATCAAGTCCTGGTATCAAACCAGCAAAGAGATTGCATTTTCCGCCTGACCACTAGCTAGAGCAAGTTTATGTGAACCACAGTGTGTCGATATTATGAATGGATTTGCAGCTTTAAATTGAGTAACTACACCCTTTTGCTTTCCCAACATGACACTTGCACCATCAGTAGCGAGACCAATTAACGCATTAGGTGAAATATGCTTGCCCTTTAACACTTGGTGGATTTTGTTTTATATAGCGTCTGCCTTGCATCCTTCTTCTAATGAAGCTAGGGCCAAGAATGTATTTTCTACCCTACCACCAATCTCTGCTCGCATGTATATAATAATATTTTGAGTCACACTATTGTCTGTTGATTCATCAAACTGTAAGGCATAGAATTTACAGTTTCGCACACGAGTAAGGCTCTCACTCTCAATCACGGTTGAAATGGACTCAATAAAGTCGTCAACTGACCGATGGCTGGTGTATGAGACAAGTTGGCCTTTATTCAAAATCTTCAGTGATTCGCATCCCTGGAAAAGAATAGGAAAATTCAATATAATATTTGACAAGATAACTGAGCCAGCTATTCTAACGAAAAATCTTCAATAATAGAAATTTCTTTTTTTAAATTTACCATTGGAATGACTGGCTCAATAAGCGAGCCAGCCATTCCAGTAGTATATTTTCAAAAATTATCTTCTTTAGGCCTGCCAATGGACATTTAAATTAAAATTATGCTAACAAAATTGTGTCATTAAAAGGTTATACCTATGGTATGTCTATACAGCAATTCTAATGATAAATTTTCAATAACAGAAAAATATTTTTTTTAATTTACCATTGGAATGACTGGCTCAATAAGCGAGCCAGTCATTCCAGTAGTAAAATTTCAAAAATAATCTTCTTTATGCCTGCCAATGGATGATTTAAAATTATGCTAACAAAATTGTGTCATTAAAAGGTTATACATATGGTATGTATATACAGACAAAAGGCAATTCCATTTAATATCCTCTTCCCCATTGATGATTGTAAAAACAGCCATTTACACAAAAGCGCTTAGATAAACAGTTATATAACCTGGCTATGCTGTCGGTTCAAGGGAAATGTCAAGTTTACCATCATTTGTTAAGACAAGGATTCTGATTGGCTGTTGATAGTGTAAAATGACTGCCGATTGGCTGATTGAGTTAATTCACTCCTTACCTGTATCACACACTGTGCATTCAATGTGGCAGTCTTTTCTTTCGGCAAATCCTCCTTGGCGGCGAAATATACGTTCTTCATAGTGGCAATTATCTTGTCTTTACTGCTTACATAGATCTTAGATACTGTCTTTGGCAGCTCTTCGACTTCCGTCTTCGCTATGATCGCGAACTTATGATCCGATGTTAATTGATGCTTAGAAAAATCATCTGCCTTTGGCTTGGCAGATGACTTGCCAGTTACGAAAATGTTACTCCTACCAGAATCAATACAATCCCGACAGAAAAACAATTTACTTTCTGAATCATACTTTAACCATTTATATTTAACAAACCAGATGCACTTAACACTACGACTCTCTTGACACTTTACTAATGATTTTTGAGTTACTGATTCTGAATCTTGTGGCTTATCACATTCGCGATCGTCATTAGAATCTAACTTTCTTCCCTTGGTGAAGAAATCTGACATCGATGGAGTAGCTTTGCGTTTGCTAGGCGTAGCCATTGCTAACATACTATGATGATTACCATGCGATTGCGAACGGTTTATAAACATATTTTGTGAGTAAATATTTAATCGCAGTGGCTTCGATTTCTCACCATTTCGAGAAGACCGTGAAAGATTATAATAGTGATCTCCCGAATAGGTGCGAACGGCGTGTTTTACCTGCTATCGCTCTAGCGCCATGACAAAAGATTCAATACCAACTTCTTAGTGGGATTTAATCCGATTAGCCGTTAGATTAACCGTTACGCTGATGGCGAGTGATTGCCTGCTCGTGGAAGCGATAATTGATCAATAGACCACAGGCCTTTGAACTTTGTTCAGTCAATCCACTGCTGCGATATATGTTCATACCTACCATATATCACCCTATTAATAAATAGTCTTTCATTATTAATAGGGTGGTATATTACTATATGGTAGGTGTGAAAATATATCGCAGTAGTGGATTGACTGACCAAAATTCAAAGGCCTGTGAATAGACCTCGTATATGGATGAATAAATTTGCATCGACTTGCATTGTCAATAGAGGCATGGGCGTGATCTTTACGCTAGCGCGTCATAACAAAGCGGTTGCTGATTGGTTTAAAACAGATTATTATAATGAGGAATTCCCGGCTGCCGAGAATTCTGGGAAATATGAAATGTTAAAATTTGAGTAGAAATGTACTGAAAACATGTACAATTTACGTTTCCTTCAGCTTATCTAAACCGTTCTAAGCGGTAAAATTTATGGATTGTATGCACACCACCTGTTGAAAGGGATCAGGTTAGTCAAAATTGGCAAAAATTGCCCTCGCCAAAATTTTCGCCAGCGTCAATTTTCACTCGCCAAATTTAACTTTTATTCGCAAATGGCGACCTGGCAAGTGGTCAGGTCGGTCCCTGATGTCGTCCATAAAGTCACAATGATTAAGTTTCGTGAAAATATAGTCAAACATTCAGAGTTAATGTGAAAGCGTAAGGCAAAAATAATGTGAAAGTGTACGGCAAAATCTTTTAAATCAGGATAATATTGGGCTTTATTGGCAGCTCGTTTGAATTATTAAAAATAAAATATGTATTTCTGCTAAAATGTCTTTGTATTATCCATTGTTCATATTACATATACTAGCATCTTGAAAGAATATGATTGGTCAGAAGAAAATAAATGGTCATAACTGTTGAATTCTAACATTGGGGCCGCCATCTTGGATTTATGCAAATTAGGAATTATTCATCTAGTTGGATATTTGATAAATTAATAATGTTATATATAAATATTTCCCTTACTTGTACTAAAGAGCATGTTTTAACATCTTTAAACATTAAAAGTAGTTTGATTAGAAGTGAAAATTAGGACAAACTATGTAATCACAAATACTGTGGTGGCTATCTTGGGTTTATGCAAATTAGGCACTATTCCACTACTTCAATTTTGCAAGACTTTTAATATGATCTTTTATTTGCTTTTCTGAGATGAATGGTGATAAAATAAATTCTGTTGCAATTTGTGGTGGGTCATTTCATACATTGACTGGACTATTAGTGGTACTGGAGTTGTTTTCGCTAAAACTAGGTTATCCAAAATGGCTGCCGAAACAGTTAGCCAATCAAATTTCCTTGACCATACTTGGTTCAGCTCTTGCCCTAGATGATCATGAGTTTTGAATTGATCCCCAAGCGGTTTCAGATTTTTAAAGACGTTTCTAAAAATAGGCCACAATCCAAGATGTCCACTGGAGTCGCTGGACAAATCCCATTGCTTTAGTACAGGAGTTTTTGGTGGGAGAAAAATCCAAGATGGCCACCAAACCCTTTATTTGACATTTTCGAGAGGAAATTTGACATCAGCATACTGAAAAACATATACAAAACCCATATCGGCTTCAAAATCCTTCCCTTGAACAAACTTTAATGGCTCTTAGTCCCTAATCATTGCTCCAAATTTTGCCCCGATCCGTTCAGCGATTCTGGAGTTGTTTTCGTGAAAAAAAAAAAAAAAAAATGAAAACCAGTGGCTCTCAAGATGAAATTTGTAATTTAACCATTGTTTTAGTATGGGAGTTTTTGCCGGGGGAAAAGGATCCAAGACAGCTGCCAAACCATTCATCCGACAGTTTCGAAAATGGAAATTTGACATCAGCATACCCAAAGACCTACAGTACCAGTAAAAAGTTTGAGTACACCAGCTGAAATAAAGGTTTCTCCAAAGATCTAGATCGTTTACTCCTCATGAGTCCCTCTAACTACCCCATAATTACAAATAAATACATTGAACAAACAAACAGCATGAAATATCTAAGAAATATCCAATAAACTTGAAATTATTCTCTAAATATTTTATTGCTAGAAATATCCGCTTTCTGCCTAGCAAAGCAAGGGGATTATAGTATGAAACCAACATGAGTTTAAATGTCTGAAATGTGTATAATGTATTGTTCAATCACAGGCTAAGTGTAGCAGTTTGTTTTCTAGAATCTCTCTTGAGTTCACTGGAGCGTGACCATTCCTAATTTGTCAGTTTATTGCATGAGCAGGTGTGGGGTCATGAGCAGTATAAAAAAAGAATCTAGCAAATACACGCAGTGGTCATTCCTAAATATAAGAGTGTTATAAAATGGCAAAAACACCTCAGCTAAGTAAAGAAAAGACTGAGAAATGAGGCCCAATCTTCAAGAAAAGTTGCAAGAACTTTGCAAGTGTCGGTGACTGCAGTGGCCAAGACTGTCAACCGGTTTCGAAGAGACAGGCACTAATGAGGACAGAGAGAAGTTAGGCAGGCCCAAGGTGACCTCAGAATCAGAGAACAAGTTTATATGAGTCACAAGTCTGCACAACCGGCAATTAAGTGCCCCTGATATAGCCCAGCTAAATCCTATAAGAATGACAGATGTTTCTACATCAACAGTTCAGAGGAGGTTACGTGATGCTGGCCTACATGGAAGAATTGCAGCATAGAAACAACTGTTAAGAGTGGTGAATAAGACGAAAAGACTTGCCTGGGCCAAAAAACAGAAACTGGACATCTATTGAGTGGAAGGCAGTCTTATCGACAGAAGTGTCCAAATTTGAAATATTTAGCTCCAACCGCAGTGTTTGTAAGACGCAGGACGGGTGAATGAATGATTTCTGCTTGTGTGATTCCCACTGCAAAACACAGAGAAGGCAGTGTCATGGTCTGCAGATGTTTTGCTGGTGACAGGGTTAGTGATCTTTATCAGGTCCGTGGCATCCTCAACCAATGTGGCTATCACACCATATTTCAGAGACACGTCATTCCGTCTGGATTAAGGCTGGTTGGGTGATCTTTCATTTTCCAGCAAGATAACGACCCCAAACATACCTCAAAGGTGTGCAAGAACTATCTGGAGAAGAAAGAAAGTGACGGACAACTGAAAGTAATGACCTGGCCTGCTCAGTCGCCAGATCTGAACCCTATTGAACTTGTATGGGATGAACTTGACAGGAGAGTCAAAGCAAAGCAACCCAAAAGTGTTGTACATCTCTGGCAATTGTTGCAGGAAAGCAGGGAAGACATATTGGGTGATTTCCTAATGAAACTTGTAAATCGAATGCAACGTATTTGAGAAGCTGTAATAAAAGCAAAAGGTGGCTATTTCGAGGAAGCAAAGATTTAGAGACATTAAAGGCATGGATAGTGTTGATTGGCAAAGCAAACTCGGCGTGGTTTGTAACACACATATTCAGTAATGCACCAACAAACAAGTGTAAGCAATCGACCATGGAATTTTTTTTACCAAACTGCGGATAGTTTGATCTTGAAATTTTTTTCCAAAAGAAACTAGTAATGATGCAGATAGCACTCTTGCATAGAATATAACTCTGCTGTAAAATTTTGTTGTCATCAAGTGAGCCATTGTTGAAATTGAGTGGTCCATAAAAAACTACGACAAAACAAACATGAAAAAAGTTCAAAGTCCAAAACCGTGAAAAAAGTAGTAAAAACTGCCCAAAATCACATCACTGGCTATATGTATAATCATACCGAAAGTTTCAAGTTTCTATGTGAAATGGTCTAGGAGTTGTGTTACAATCGATTAGTGTGCATTTTTGACCCCGCCCCTCACCCTCAGTCTGACCCAAGATCAAAATAATTCCCTGTACTGTAGTCTACTCATCATTGGCTTGAAAATGGTATGCGACATGACAAGCTTTAGAAAGATTTTATTTTTTACTCCACATTTCCCACCCCTGGCGTCATACCAAAATTCCAAGTGTCCTGCACATCCCTGGCCATATGTACAGTCATCCCCAAAGTTTCAAGTTTCTATCTGAAATGGTCTAGGATGAGTTGCATTACAATCGATTGGTGCCCACTTTTGACCCCCACCCCCCTCCCTCAGTTTGACCCAAGATCAAAATAATTCCTTGTACTGTAGACTACTTATCATTGGCTTGAAAATGATATGCGACATGACCTGTGGAAAAATTTAATTTTGTATCCCACATTTCCCACCACAACGGCTCTGCCCCAGGGGTCAAGCCAACATTTCAAGTGTCATGCACATCCCTGTCCATATGTGCAATCATCCCAAAAGTTTCAAGTTTCTATCTGAAATGGTCTAGGAGGAGTTGCATTGCAATCAATAATTACTCGCCAATTTTGATCTTTTGACGCCGGGGGGGGGGGGGGGGGGGGGGTTGTCAGAACAAAATTTCAAGTGTCATACACATCTTTGCCCATATGTATAATCATTCCCAAGGTTTCAAGTTTCAAAAGCAAGTCTTTGCTGATTAAATTGTCATTTGAAAAACAATAACCAAAACAATGAGTATAACCTGGATGCAAATCAGGCCTAAAATTATCAAAGGCCAAACACCAAAAAAAATATTGAAAAAATTTGAAAATCAATTTCCTTTTGATGTGGGATAGTCATAAGCATGGTATAGAACAAATCTCTGAAGTTTTACTGAAATTTGAAAACCTCTTGTGGGCGCAAATGTCGTTTAAAAAAAAAAAAACTGCACTGGCAAAATACATGAAAAAAGTCCAAGTCCAAAACCGTGAAAAAAATAGTTAAAATGCCCCAAAATTAAATGTGTTGTTATGTAGATGACATCCCTGTATAGTATAGATCTCTTCTGTAAAGTTTCATTGAGATCGGATGAGCCAGTGTTGAAAACTAAGTTGGTTAAAAAGCTTTAACCAAAACTGCACAAATGACGGACACCGCCACCGCCGCCGCCGGAATTGGTGATCCCTGTCTCCCTTTCTGCTTCGCAGGCGAGACAAAACTGTACATAAAACCCATTTCAGCTTCAAAATCCTTAGTCCATAATCAACTCTCTAATTTCAGCCCGATCCTTTCAGCGATTCTGGAGTTATTTTCGCTAAAACTAGGTCATTGAAGATGCCTGCCAAAGCATTTGGCCAACTAAGTTCCCTTGAATAAATTTGGTTCAGCTCTTGCTCTAGATAATATTTCATGTGGTTTGAATTGAATTCACAAGCAGTTTCAAAGATTTTTAAAAACATTTCTAAAAATCCGACAAAATCCACGATGGCCACCAGCCAAATTGGCCAATCGGCTTCCTTTAAACAAACTTGGATCTCCATGCCCTAGGGATGCTTCATACAAAAATATAACTGAAATCAGCCCAATGCCTCTCGAGCAGACATTTTAATTTTACTATTGCTTTAATATGGGAGTTTTTCGCAGGACGGAAAAAGATCCCAAGATGACCACCAAACCGTTTAGCATACTATGAAGTGTGAGGGTGGAGGTGTAACTGACATTAACTCCAGTATTGATTTCTATGGGGAGAGGCGTGATGGCATATAGCGCTCAAACTGTGTCAATCTACAGCCCATCGATACTCTATGAAGGGGTGTGGATCGTACTGACTCTACTATTAAACAGATTTTAAAAACAATATTTTTAATTTTTTAAATCATTTAGAGGGAAGGTCACCTGATCAGTATTGAAACAATTCGCCCAAAAGTTGCTACTGCCTATATAGCATCAGCAACTTACGGCTAACTTGTTTCTAAAATACTGAGCATGTACATACCTAGCGTCTGCAACAATTAGGTCACTTGAACCTAATCCATGAGCACATACCATATCATATGCATTTTACAGGGGTAGGTTTTAAGGATTTTTACGACTAACCCAGACACAATAGTGCATCATTGATTTTACTATCCCACAGCAAATTTCACTTACCCAATGATTGTAAGCTCAAAGCGGATCACTTTTTAATCCATTCACCGATGAATCCCTACAAAACTCATTTCCAAGACAACCATACATTGGAGCTGTCGAATATTTTGAAATTCATTTGTCCGGACAGCTGAGGTAGCAACAACTTTCTGGACAAATTAATTTCTAAATATTCAATAAAGCATTGAAGCTAGCAGAAAATCTGTACTTTTGTCAATTTTTGGTGGGTACTGAACATAATGACACTATAAGTGTTTTTTCGTATTTCCTCTTTTGAGATCATTACTAACCCAGACGGGTTAGCGCAAGTGTAGCTTTACTAACCCATATGAAATTCTACTATCCACGGGTTAATGGGTTAGTGTTAAAATCGAGCTGTGATTTTAATTCATCAATATAAACTAGTATGGTAAAAGACTTTTTGGACATATTTATCCAAGATTTTGGCCCGAGTCTTACACATTAGAGCATTTTAATTACAAGAAACTAGAGGCCCAAAGGCCTGTGGCGCTCACCTGGACCATTAGCATTTGAACAATTTGCATTTAAATAGACCTGATGGATAATTTTCGGAAAGTTTAAGCAGGCCACCCAAAAAATTGACCAATCGAAATTCTCATTCGATTTCTTGAAGCCTATCGCCATGGAATCATTCCACCCGTTTTTTGAGACCGAGTAGTAGTAGCGATTAAAGGGGTTCTGGAAAATCTTTTCAAAATCCAAGATGGCCGCTGTAAAAATTAACCAATCAAACTCCTGTATACAATTTTGGAAACATATGGCCATAGGATCCTCCCAGCCAGGTTTCACTGAAATCTGTCCATTGCTTAAATAGTCTTTTCTAAAAGAATTTGGCAAATCTAAGGTGACTGCTGGGAAAAAAATTGACCAATCAAAACATTCATTAGCATTCTGGAAAAAGATCAAGCAGAGGATCATTCCAATCATGTTTCGTTGAGATTGGGCCAGTGACCAAGGAACACTAGCATTTTAACGTATTTCTGGAAAATCCAAATGGCGGATTGACAAATCCAAATTCTGTATACAAGTTATGAAGCCTACCAACATAGGGTCCTTCCACCTGAATTTGTTTGAAAATGGTGAAGAGCTTTAATGCTTACCACTCTCATGTTAAAATTTTAATTTTTCAAATTAAATTAAAAGATGAACTAGTGTTAATTTTCCAACAAATTTGGTCATATACAGCAACATCATCCACCAAAATTGTTGAAAAATGTACACCAGTTTCTTTGCTATTGACAGAGTAAAAGATATTGTTCTGAAGCCTGCCGCCATAGGGTCTTTCCATCCAAGACTGGGTAAAATCACCCAAGCAGTTAATGAGTAGCGTTTTAAACGATTTCCCGCAATCAAAATTCTGTATACAAATTCGGAATCCTAGCTCCATAGAGTCATCTCGGCCCAATTAAGTTGAAATCCGTCAAGTAGTTAATGAGAAGTAGCATTTTGACAATTTCCGGTAATTGTTCATAAAATTTTGACACAAAAAATTAACCAATCAAAACTCTGAATAGAAGTTCTGGACTTTATCATGATAAGGTCACTCTAGCCAAATTTGGTTGAAATATATCAAGCAACTAAGGAGAAGTAGCCTTTTGACCATTTCATGTAAATTCTCATAAAATCTAAGATTTTCAAACAAAAAATTAATCAATCAAAATTCTGTAGAAAAAGAAAAAGAAAAAGCCAACCAGCATAGAATCAATCTAGTCTTGGTTGAAATAAGTCAAGCCAAAAATTGATCAATCAAAATTCTGAATAGAAGTTCTAGAGCCTACTATGATAGAATTCATCTAGTAAAATTTGGTTGAAATATGTCAAGCAGCTAAGGAGGAGTAGCATTGTTCATAAAATCTAAGATTTTCACCCAAAAAATTTATCCAATTAAAATTGTGAAAAAAATCATCTGGAGGCTACCAGCATAGGATCCTTTCAGCCAAATTTGGTTCAAATCGGTCAAACCGTTAAGGACAAGCGATTTGACAGCCAGACGGATGGATGACAGATGGATGGCTGCCATGGCATAAACTCATTTGGCCTTTCAGGTCATGTGAGCTAATAATGACAATTTACATTTTTTCACTGACCTCTTTATCTAGTGATGCTTCTAGTTTAAGGTTTCCTGGGCTCATCATGAAGTCTTTGATTGCCTCGGCACTCGGTTGAGGAGCGGGCTGGACAGGAGCATATGTTAACTTTCTAATAGCCAAGCGGACAGAATTTCTGGAAAAATTATGCAATACATGTTTTTTAGTTTAAAACATAGTCAAACAAAGACCTGTAGCAGCCACCTGAAACACAGAAGTCTAACACACTAGGATCTTTTCAGCCAACCTTAGTTGAAATCAGGTCAACGGTTCTCAGGCCACCGGTTAATGAGTTGTAGTCTTCTAACCAATTTCCTGGAAATTTGTGGAAAATCCAAGATGGCCACTAGAACAACTGACCAATCAAATTTCTGCATATAAGTCTATTGCCATAAGGTTTATAGAGCCAAGTTTGGTTATAAGTGGTTATGAGAAGGAACTTCTTTTAAAGCCAAAGTTGACTTTTCTGAAAAATCGACCAATAAGATTTATGTATACAAGTTCAGATTCCTGAGTCATTTCAACCAACTTTAGGCATAATCATGCCTCTGGTTAATGAGGATAAGTATTTAATTGATTTCCCAGAATTTATTGGAAAATCAAAGGTGGTCGCCGCCTCAAGTCAACCAATCAAATTTCTGTATAGAACAACGAATAATCTTTTTTAGAGATTTCCCACTCGCACTCTGTGCACAGCACAAACTGCATTATATTACAAAACGCGATCACACACCACAAACTGCATTATATCACAAACCTCAGATCACACACCACATTATATCACAAACCACAGATCACACACCACACACCGCATTATATCACAAACCACAGATCACGCACCACAAACTGCATTATATCACAAACCAAAGATCACACACCACAAACTGCATCATATCACAAACCACAGATCACACATCACAAACCACAGATTACACACCACAAACTGCATTATATCACAAACCACAGATCACACACCACAAACTGCATTATATCACAAACCACAGATCACACACCACACACCGCATTATATCACAAACCACAGATCACACACCACATATCGCATTATATCACAAACCTCAGATCACACATCGCATTATATCACAAACCTCATATCACACACTACAAACTGCATTATATCACAAACCAGAGATCACACACCACAAACTGCATTATATCACAAACCTCAGATCACACACCACACCGCATTATATCACAAACCACAGATGACACACCTCACACCACATTATATCACAAACCACAGATCGCACACCACAAACCGCATTATATCACAAACCACAGATCACACACCACAAACTGCATTATATCACAAACCTCAGATCACACAGCACAAACTGCATTATATCACAAACCACAGATGACACAGCACAAACTGCATTATATCACAAACCACAGATCACACACCACAAACCGCATTATATCACAAACCACAGATCACACACCACAAACTGCATTATATCACAAACCACAGATCACACACCACAAACTGCATTATATCACAAACCACAGATCACACACCACACACCACATTATATCACAAACCACAGATCACACACCACATCGCATTATATCACAAACCTCAGATCACACATCGCATTATATCACAAACCTCATATCACACACCACAAACTGCATTATATCACAAACCAGAGATCACACACCACAAACTGCATTATATCACAAACCTCAGATCACACACAGCATTATATCACAAACCACAGATCACACACCACACACCGCATTATATCACAAACCACAGACCGCACACCACAAACCGCATTATATCACAAACCACAGATCACAAACCACACACCGCATTATATCACAAACCTCATATCACACACCACAAACTGCATTATATCACAAACCAGAGATCACACACCACAAACTGCATTCACAAACCTCAGATCACACACTGCATTATATCACAAACCACAGATCACACACCGCATTATATCACAAACCACAGATCGCACACCACAAACCGCATTATATCACAAACCACAGATCACAAACCACAAACTGCATTATATCACAAACCTCAGATCACACACCACACACCGCATTATATCACAAACCACAGATCACACACCACAAAATGCAAACAAAACCGATATTAATTTAAATGAACATATTTGTTTTTACTATATCAATCAATGGAAAAATGTCTCCTTATTGTTGACATCCAAAGGCGATGAATGAATCTACCCACAGAACCGTCTCCACTTCGCTATTTGTTACAATGAAGGTCAGGCATGGTTAAGAGACTAAACCGCTAACCAATCAACAGTCTGGTACATGAATAATAAAATAACTGACTTTAGACGAAAATCAAAGATATCATTTTACTTTTGATCATATATACAATTTGTATTTAACCAAATGACGACATTATATACAGCAGAGCAAACCCCCCCCCCCCCACCCCCATCTAATAAGTACTGTTGAATATTTTGAACAATACTTACATAGTGTTCAAAATTGTACTCACTCACATGTTTCTGAATTTATGAGCTTTATATTTATATATATATATATATACTGCATTATGGCCACAATACCGTTTATGGGGCTTCTCATCCATATTCTCAGCAACATATGTTTTAAGTTCATAATCAACACCGCATGGCTGAAAGCAGAAATGCAATTGATAACGCACATTCAACATGTTCTACATATTAACATCAATTAGCAACATACGTCTTTCCCCACCCCTTCACCCGTATCCTGTTGTCACAGCAAGTCAATCAACTCTTCACCCTTTAATCCTCAATTTGTTCTGAAAAATTTCTATTTTCTTTGTTTGCAGACCGAGAAAAGACTATTTTTGAAAATTTACGACTGGAATGACTGGCTCGCCTATCGAGCCAGTCATTCGTGTTGTAGATTTTCAAAGATAGTCTTCTCTTGGTCTGCAAATGGACATTTCTCAAGACGACTGCAGAAGCCATTTTGGCCTGTTTAAGCGTTAAAGTGCTATCCTCAATTTTGTTCAGAAACAAAATGGCAATTTGCAGACAAAGAGATTATTTTTTTATAAATGCATCGCTGGAATGACTGGTTCGGTTAAGAAATTAGTTTCAAAATATTCAACAGAATGTTTACTAAATTGTAAGTTAAACAAAGACATGCAATGGACCTTTCCAAGTTTATCTATCCATCATATGATGTCATAATCAACTATGCGATGTGTAAGATGACATCATAATCATGACGTCATGAATGACTCGATATAGTCCGTCTTTAACCCTTAATAGTCCGACACATTGTACGAATTGTATGTCTACCATTTAATAAACCTTCTGTTGAATATTTAGATACTAATTTGACTGGACGCTGTTGCTGCCATAGGCAGCAACAGCGCCCAGTCAAATTAGTTTCAAAATATTTAACAGCTTACTAATTTCCTGGAAATTGATAGTCAGAGAGTTCAGACATTGATCGATCCCAACACGGACGAGGTGTGGGTGGAGCTTAGAGATGGGCGGAGCATAACTAAAACTGGAAAGGTCCATTCAAACACTTTCATGACTGACGTTTCCACTTTCTCGATGGAGCAATGTTATTTTGATACTGACTTGAGCTAACAAGTGATGTATTTGACTGACGTAATCGATTGATGGACTGGATCACTCTGTTCAGATTCCATGTATTTTCAGGATGTCCACGGATGAACTCTGTGAATATCGTCATACCAACGGCCATAACATGAAACTTGTGAATTTCACTGTCTTCCTGCTCAATTTCTACAGAAGACATTATCCATGGCCGTTTAACTTTTGGATATATGCTAAATATTTTGAAAACAATTTAACTCAGGTCCAGAGTTACTGCCCATTGAAATTATCTGGTGGCTTGGAGCAATCAGTTAACATAATTAACAGATGTAATCTATTGTCATGATTGCGGTAAACACTGAAAATATTAGGCCAAACATAGACATTTTCACTGAATATTTGGCTCACCTGGACAATAGGCATTTCAACTAGAATGCTCTTTATCAACAAGATGGCCAGCAAACCATTTATCCGACAGTTTCGAAAATTGCAAATTTGAGATCAGAATACCCCAAAACACAAAAACAATTTTGGCCTCAAAATCCATCAAATAAAAAAATCCAATATGTCCACCAAACATGCTATTTTGATTGGCCCACGGCGGCCATGTTTTTTGACGAATCAACTTCTCTTGAACAAACTTTAATGGCCCTTAGGCCCTAATCATATCTGTCAAATTTCTGACCGATCCATTCACCGCTTCTGGAGAATAAGTCATTTTCACTACAACTAGGTCAACCAAGATGGCCGCCGAACCATTTGACCAATCAAGTTCCCTTGCTGTAAATCATATTTCATGAGGTTTGCATCAATCCTGCAAGCCGTTTCGAAGATTTTTAAAGACGTTTCCTAAAATCGGCCTAAATCCAAGATGGCCGCCGGCCAAATTGGCCGATCGGGTTCATTTGAACAAACTTAGATCTGTATGCCCTTATGAATGCTTCCTCCAAAATATAATTGAAATTGGCCCAGTGGTTCTTGAGAAGAAGTTGTTTAAAGAATTCTCCATTGCTTTACTATGGGCCCATTGCTTTACTATGGGCCCTTTGCTTTACTATGGGCCCATTGCTTTAATATGGGAGCCTATGGCAGGAAAACAAACCAAGCTGGCAGCCAAACCGTTTATCCGATAGTCTCGAAAGTGGCATATTTGAACTCGCCACACCGATAAGCATATATAAAGCAATCTTCGCCATCAAAATACATCAAATACAAAAAAGCCAATATGACCAACAAACGCTAAATTTTTATTGGTTCATGGTGGACATGTTTTTTAACGTACGAACTTCCCTTGAACAAACTTGAATGGACCTTGGTCCCTAAGCATATTTACCAAATTTCAGACCCATCTCTTCAGCGGTTCGGGAGAAGTCATTTTCGCGAAAATAGGTCATCCAAGATGGCCACCAGGCAAATCGGCCAATCAGGTTGCCTTGAACAAACTTGGGTCTACCGTTGCAATAGATGATGTATTATGAGGTTTGAATCAATTCCTCCTGCGGTTTCGGTGATTTTTTAGTGTTTCTAAAAATCGGCCATTTTGGCCAGCGGCCATCTTGGATTTTGGCCGATCGGCTTCATTTGAACAAATTTGAATCTCTATGCCCTAGGGATGCTTCCTGCCAAATATAATTGAAATCGGCCCAGTGGTTCTTGAGAAGCTGTTTCAAAGGAAAAGTTGATGGATGGACGGACGACGGATGGACGGACACACACCGGACGGTCGCCACGACATAAGCTCATTTAGCCTTTCAGGCCAGATGAGCTAATAAATATACCGATCCAGTCATTCAAGTGGTGAATTTGAAAAAATCAATTAAATAATCTTAACTTGACCCATAAAAGGACATTCCTCATGACCAATACAGAGGCTGGTTTTGGCCGACATGACTATTAAATGGTTAACCGTTTAACATTCATATCAGCCAAAAAGGGTTTCTGCAGTGGTCTTGAGAAATGTCCATTTGCTGACCAAGAAAAGACAATTATTGAAAATTTACGACTGGAATGATTGGCTCTATAACCGACCAGTCATTCCAGGGGAAAATTTGCAAACGTATTCTACTCTTGGTCTGCAGATGGACATTTTCTATGAGAAAATTTAAATTTTCTTGAACAAATTTGAGGGTTATATACTTAATAATAATCAATACATGTACCTTCCCCGTGTCACCAGGTGCCGGCTGTAAAGTGACAGAAGCTGGTGCATTAGCGGGCAGCTGCAGATAAACAAAAACATTAAATTTAACCCTTTAACACTAATAACAGCCAAAAATGGCTTCTACAGTGATCTTGACAAATGTCCATTTGCTTACCAAGAGAAGACTATTTTTGAAAATTTACCACTGGAATGACTGGCTCGATAACCGAGCCAGTCATTCCAGTGATAAATTTTCAAAAATAGTCTTCTCTTGGTCTGCAAATGGATATTTTCTATGAGAAAATTGAAATTTTCTTCAAAAAATTCGAGAGTTAAAGGGCTTAATGTGTTTCATCAGGTAGCATCAGGTCGGGAGTGGAATTCCTATAATTATATATGTACATATTATTATAGATGATGTTTATTATCATTAGTGGTAGTACTAAAGCTAGCAATAACTGCTGCTTATTAGTCCCACCACACCGTGTCAAAACCTATAGTCTGATGATAACTACGTAATCAGATCGGGAAACCAATGTCGTAGGTATTTTAGCCTGACGCTTGGTCGCAAATGTGAGACCAAAAGTCTGAATGATCTGGACTGGAATTTTTGTCCCTTTTATACCCTTCCTGGGTGAGCCTGTGGATTGAGTGAATCTTGACCATATATGGGCAGAGAAAAACCAGACTGCCAGTTTTCCCATTGGAGGTTTGGCGGTTTGGTCAGACATTTTTGCCGGTTGACCTTCATTTTACCGGTTGACCTTCATTTTACCGGTTGTGACTTTTTTACCGGTTGTGTCATTTTTGGCGGTTGTGGCCATTTTTGGCGGTTGAGTATTTTTTGCCGGTTGTGAGTTTTTTGGCGGTTCTCTCATTTTGGCGGTTTTACAACTTTTTGGCGGTTGTGGTTACTTTTGCTGGTTGTGGATTTTTTACCAGTTGTGTCCATTTTGGCGGTTTTGGAAAAAACTTTGTTTTGGCGGCTCAGGTTTTTTAACGGTTGAGTTTGTTTTTGGTGATGAATGTCTTAAGGGTCTCTGTCGGTCAAGTTCGTGAGTCTCTTTACTCCTTTAGTGGAGAGGATTTTTTGGGCTGTTTTGTGGGCAATGATCATGTGTAGTCATCACTGTTTTTGATTCAGACTTTATGGCGTTTCGTTCCTTGAGCGGAACTCATCAGAGGCGAAGTTTTGTCAACTGGGAGTGGGCATTTTTGAGCTCCACCTTTTTCTGATATAGCATCTGTTTTATGGGCGTTTGATATCTTAAAATAGAAGTAATGTTGGTTGTCCTCTATTGGTCTTGGGAGTATTGGGAAATCCAAGGATAAGTGTCGGATAAGTGTCAAGTTTTTACAAGATCGGTCTAGATATGTATTGTTATGTATAAAGTATTTTTTCAATGATGTATGAAAACTTGTAAATAAAATGAATGAAAAAATAAAGAGGATGACTCGGGGCCTGGTGAGTATTTGTCTTTGTTGTTATTTCATAAAAATTGAAGGAGACAGAGCATTTGCGCATGTATCCATATTGGGATGCCGTAATATTGAAGGCGTCTTTGTATTTGAGTTTTGGCGGTTGTTTTTAAGAAAGCAGATAAAGGACAAGCAACGGTAGTCCAAAACAAAACGGATTACATAGCAGAAGCAAACCGCCAACTAGCGGACATAAGGTTTTACAAAAAGGTCGATCAAGACTTGACATTAAAACATACTAACCTTGTAGAAAAAAGACTAGACCAACTAGTCAGAGACAAAGAGATTGATGCACAAACTGCCGGCAGACCATTACCAAAACCGCCAATCACAGCTAGATTTTACCTACTACCAAAGGTACATAAAAGCAAACAGAACGGTTTAGTCCCAGGCAGACCAATCATCAGCGGCATAGGCTGTCCCATAGAACTCATCAGCAGTTTCGTGGACGAACACATCAAGGTTCATGTCACAAAGATCAAATCATATGTGAAAGACACCACAGATTTCATCAACCAACTAGAAGCATTCGGTCCAACAAAACCCGGCACGCTTCTAGTAACAATGGATGTCACCTCACTGTATACTAACATACCCAACAATGAAGGACTAAGAGCGGTGGCCAAATTCTGCAGCAAATTTAGGGTACAAGGCGATCTCTCCATCAGAGGATTACTAAACCTTCTAAAACTTGTCCTCGAATGCAATAACTTCGAGTTTAATGGCGAGCACTACCTACAGATAGGAGGAACCGCCATGGGAAGCAAGGCCGTCTGCACCTTCGCATGCATCTTCATGGCCGACTTAGAGCAAAGATTGCTACAGACTGCACCACACCACCCTGCACTGTATGTTAGATACATAGATGACATATTCATAATCTGGGAGCACGGCAAAACAGCCCTAGAAGAGTTCGTCACATACATGAATGAAGCTCACCAGAGCATCAAATTCACCATGGAATGCTCAGAAACACAAGTTTCTTTTTTAGACACACTGGTCAAACAGACACAGGACCATTCTATCATCTTTGATCTCTATACAAAACCGACAGACACCCACGGCTACCTGCATTATGACTCAGCCCATCCCTCAAACTGTTAAGGACTCGTCCCCATACGGACAATTCCTCAGGTTGAGACGCATCTGCACGCTCATAGTGGACTATGACAAAAACACTATCCTCCTACAAGGACACTTTGAAGCACGAGGCTACCCCACAGGCATCCTGAACAAATCCAGGGCCAAAGCCAGATCACAAGACAGACAACAAATCCTCCACCCACCACCAAAAACAACCGCCAAAACTCAAATACAAAGACCAATCTTTGTATGTGAGTTCATCAGGAAAGGCGTTTTTCTGAAGAAAACCATAAAAAAGTACTGGACAATTCTGGAAACCAGCAACAAATGCAGGTTAGCATTTCCAGAACCACCGCTGTTTGGATACATGAAGAACAAAACAATCAAAGACACGATTGTCAGGGCCAAACTCCCAACAGAGCACGCCCCTGTAATGCACAGAAACCCATTTATTGCATGCAAAACAAAAAACTGTACCACCTGCCACAGGATGGAGAAAAACAGATTCTTCACAAGCTCCCACACGGGCCTAACCTACACGGTCAAAATCATAGGTAACTGCCAAACTAGAAATATCGTCTATCTCCTAACTTGTAGCAAATGCAACAAACAATACGTGGGAGAATCCCTGTGCACCTTTAAGATCCGAATTCAGGAACACCTGAGATCTATATCAAACCTCCACAAAAGTGAGATACGACACCCCAGTCGCCAGGCATTTCAACAAACCTGGACACTCACGAACAGACGTGCAGTTCAGAATCATACAGGTTCTCTCATCAGACCCCGATGATGAAAACTCCACACCATGGAGGAGACAAAAGGAATGCCATTTGATACACCAGCTCCACACGATGGAACCTATAGGCATCAATCTAGCAGGTTAGGGAACACCCTTTACCTGGACCAACACGCCTACTATAGGCGGACATGCCCAGTACGTTGTTATTACACAAAACCTATAGTCTGTCAATCTAGACTTCATGTGTGTTTGTGGGTCGACAGTATTACCCCTTTAACGGTCAAGCCAGCCAAAACCAGCCTCTGCAGTAGTCTTGAGGAAGGTCCATTTGCAGGCCAAGAGGACTATTTTTGAAAATATACCACTGGAATGCCTGGCTCGATAAGCAAGCCAGTCATTCCAGTTTTCAAAAATAGTCCTATCATGATCAACAAATGGACATTCAATAAGCAAGTATTTAGATTTTCTTGACAGAATTTGACCATTAAAGGGTTAACTTAGTTTCTACCCAAGGCATCTTGTCCAAGTTTGGGGGGAGGTTGCCTTTAGGTTCCTGGAGAACCGTGGTCATTTCAAGGTAAACAAGACGCCCAATGGGCCTGTATCGCTCACCTGGAACATTGGCATTTCAACTAATCTTACTCGTTTTACATCCATCGGTGTCACTTCCAATGACTTTCAGTCAAATGGTTTGGTTTTCGAGATATTGACAACAATCTCTGGACTGTATTTTTGCATTAGTGATTTTGAACAATGTTTAAGTAAAAATAGATGATATCAGTGCTAACTACAGCTGGTTTCTTAACTGTCTCACTGCTGCAAGCCAGTGCAGCCCATAATTTCAATTTTCAAAAGCTCTTCACTTGTTGAATATTTTGAAAACAATTCGACTGAAAGTTGTTGGCGGCTTAGCCACCAATAATTTCAGTCCAATTGTTTTCAATATATTTATCAGGTTCAGAGATATAACCTTTGGAATATGTCGTCTGCAAAAACTCAGTCAGATGGTTATTAGAGGTTTAAATACAATTGAAGTAAATGGTCTCTAAAGGCAGGTAGGTGGTCTTTATAGCAGGTTATTCCCCACCACCACACAATCCATTTAACACATGCGCATCTGGCTGAATCACCAAGTTAGCAGCAGAGGTAGGGTGAGCTGGAGTTGATTTAAAAAACAATTTGAGTTAAATCATTGGTGCCTTAGGCAGCAACAACTTTCACTGCTGCATAAGGCAGCAACAACTTTCAATCAAATACATTTCAAAATATCTTTAAGAGCATAGATGTCAGAGCACATAATACATATCTTAAATATTTCAGCAGTATTGGAAAGGTTAATCCGTTAATTGGAATTTAATATCTAGTTTGGCAATAAAATCTGACATAGTGATAAATCAATGGACCGTGGAAACAAACCTATATTTGCCCTATGAAAGTGAGACTGCAAATATTTAAGGAGTGGTAACTCTGGCATTTGACGTCCTATCAGTTTCAGTTTCACAACACAGATATTAGATGCCGACATTAACAATCCGTCAAGAAATAACAAAATGAGCCACCATTGTTGGCGAGACAGACAGACAGATGGATGGACAGAGATACAGAAGATAGATGGGGTCATCGCTATACGACAGCTGACTGACAAGGAAGCGGAGTTAAGAAAACCAATTTGGGCTTCAAAATCCATCGAATAAAAAAAATTGAATATGGCAGCAAAACACGCTAAAATTTGATTGGTCCACGGTGGCCATGTTTTTTACCGATCAACTTCCCATGTTCAAACTTTAATGGCCCTTAGTCCATAATCATATCCCCAAAATTTCAGCCCGATCCGTTCAGCGGGTCTGCAGAATAAGTCGTTTTCACGAAAACTATGTTATCCAAGATGGCTGCCGAACCATTTGGCCAAGCAAGTTCCTTCGAACAAACTTGGTTCAGCTCTTGCACTATATGATATTTCGTGAGTTTTAAATCGATCCACCAAGCGGTTTCGGAAAAGATTTTTAAATTCATTTCTTAAAATCGGCCAAAATGGCCGATCGGCTTTGTTTGAACAAACTTGGATCCCTATGCCCTAAGGATACTTCCTGCCAAATATAATTGAAATTGGCCCAGTGGTTCTTGAGAAGTCGTTTAAAAAAAAAGTTGACGCGCGGACAGACGGACGGACGGACAGATGACGGACGGTCGCCATGGCATAAGCTCACTTGGCCATTCTGGCCATTTCTAATATTGTGGGATGGCGAGACCAACAATACCTGCTTTGAAGGAAATTTGACTAAATGTTGTTGTTGTTGTTGTTGCCATCAGTGAGATTCATATAGCTACCTCCATTGAAACAAAGGTTGTGAATTGCAAAATTATGTTAGGATGAAAATAAATGAGAATATATATTTAAATTATCAATAAAATCAAAAGTACAGGTACCTCATTAAGCCTTTTAACCCTTGAAATACCAGTGCGTAAATTTCCAGATGACTACAGGAAAGCTGTTGAATATTTTGAAAAGAATTTGACTGGACCCTGTTACTGCCGGCTTCCAGTCAAATTAATTTCAAAATGTTTAACTATTTTCTTGTATGGTTGAGTTGAAAATGAGATCTCTAGAATTCATCAGTGAAAGGGTTAAAACATCATCATGGTATTAGAGATATACAGACTTATGATAAAAATTATCCATTTAATGGCGATATTGCGTCAAGAAAATCTAAATATTTGCTAACTGAATGTCCATTTGCGGGCCAACAGAAGACTATTTTTTGAAAATTTACCACTGGAATGACTGGCTCGTTTATTGAGCCAGTCATTCCTGAGGGAAATTTTCAAAAATACTCTTCTATTGGTCTGCAAATGGACATTTCTGTAAACCATTGTAGAGGCTGGGTATGGCCGGCTTCGCAGTTTAAGTGTTAAATAATAGGTTATTACCTCGAAAAAAAAAGGGTAGGCATTAGGACCAAGTTTTTTAATGAGTCGCTCTTGAAGACGGGTCAGTGGCTTTGGCTGATCATTAACTTGTGGGTACACTTGACATGACGCAAGAAATAGATCCTTACGGAACGTCAACCCGAGAACATCAAGATCTTCCCGCCCATATCGAAACGCTGCGAGAATATGAGCGAACACCTTACGATCTTTTAGATAGTCGGGATCGACGAGCACCACTCCATCTGAATAAAGCAGAAATAATAGCATACAATATTTACTCATGTAACAGGTCTTGGGAACTCTTCTAGTGCCTCTGACCTTTATCGTATTTGGATCTAAATCTGAATGCAATTACTAGAAGTTCTTGGTTTGATTGGGGTCTATCGAGTCTCTGATTCCAGGTCCCAGTCACACCATATCTAGGCTGGTTTATATTTCAGTCTATAATTGGCAACTTCCCCAGTTTTTTACACTCGTACCCATTTATACTCCTGGGTGGACTCAGAGAGGCAATGAGGAGTGAACGAGATTGCCTATGTTTCCACCGATTGCTCGCCAGCCACCTGTTCGCCTGACAGTCAAGCGGGATTTGAACCCCGCCCGGCTGATTACCAGGTGATCACGCTAACATCATGGCCAATCATCTCCCCATAATGAAAATACTCAGTTTGGCACTCACGTTTATACTGTTCGGCAATCAGTTACACTTAACTGGTGTAACAACTTTGCAAATCCCGTTACCTATAACCAATTGTAAGGACCTACCAATTTATTTTTTGGTTTTACAAATCCTCCTAACTTAATTTAGAAAGACAAGAGGCCCGTGTGGCCCGAGTGGCTCACCTGGAGCACTACACATTTTTGTCAAAATTGTTGGTGGGTTGTTTATGAGTAGTCTTTTAAATGAGTTTGTGGACATTTTTGCAAGTCCAATATGGCCGCCAAACACGCTACATTTTGATTGTTCCCCTGCAACCTTGTTTCTGACATAGCTCCTTCCCTTGAAAAAACATTAATGGCACTCGGTGTATAATCATATCTCCCAAATTTTGGCCCAATCCACTCAGTGGTTCTGGAGTTGTTTTGGCGAAAACTAGGTTATCCAAGATGGCTGCCAAACCATTTGGCCAAACAAGTTCCCTTGAACAAACTTGGTGCAGCTCTTGCCCTAGATGATATTTCATGCGTTTTGAATTGATCCCCCAAGCAGTTTTGGAGATTTTTAAAGACATTTCTAAAAATCAACCAAAGTCCAAGATGGCACGAGAAGAATACATTTTTAATTTCCCCTTTGCTTTAGTATGGGAGATTTTGGTGGGTAAATGATCCAAGATGGCCGCTAAACCGTTTATTTGACAGTCTCGAAAATGGCAAATTTGAAATCACAATACGCAAAAACATAAAACCAATTTCGGCCTCAAAATCCATCAAATAAAAAACTCCAATATGGCCGCCAACACGCTATATATTGATTGGCCCATGGCGGCCAGGTTTTATGATGGATCAACTTCTCTTGAACAAAGTTTAATGGCCATTAGTGCCGTATCATATATCACAAAGTTCGGCCTGATCACTTCAGGGGTTCTGGGGAAGGTCATTTTTGCGAAAATGAGGTCATCCAAGATGGCCACTGAACCATTTGGTCAATCAAGTTCCCTTGAACAAACTTCGGTCAGCTCTTGGCCTAGATCATATTTCATGATGTCTGAATTGATCCCTCAAACGCTTTCGGAGAAGATTTTTAGACATTTCTAAAAATCGGCCGAAATCCAAAATGGCCACCAGCCAAATTGGCCGATCGGCTTCATTTGAACAAAATGGAATCTCTATACCCTAAGGACGCTGCTTCCTGCCAAATATAATTGAAATTGGCCCAGTAATTCTCACAAAGAAGACATTTTAAATTTCCCATCGCTTTGGTATGGGAGCTTTTGGCGGGAAAATGATCCACGATCGCCGCCAAACTGTTTATCCGACAGTTTCAAAAATTGCAAATTTGAGATCAGAATATCCTAAAACCCATATAAAACCAATTTCGGCCTCAAAATCCATCAAATAAACCAATATGGTCGCCAAACATGCTATATTTTGATTGGCCCACCGCGGGCAGGTTTTTTGACACATCAACTTCTTTTGAACAAACTTTCATGGCTCTTACTCCCTACTCCTATCTGCCAAATTTCGACCTGATCCCTTCAGCGGTTCCTCAGAAGAAGTTATTTTTGCCAAAACTAGGTCAACCAAGATGGCCACTGAACCATTTGACCAATCAAGTTTCCTTGAACAAACTTGGTTCAGCTCTTGCCCTAGATCATATTTCAATGAGGTTTGCTTCAATCCCTTAACCGGTATCGGAGAAGACTTTTAAAGATGCTTCTAAAAATCGACCAAAATCCAAGATGGCCGATCGGCCTCATTTGAACAAACTTGGATCCCTTATATGTCCTAAGGATGCTTCCTGCCAAATATAATTGAAACCGGTCCAGCGGTTCTTGAGAAGTCGTTTAAAGGAAAAGTTGACGGACGATGGACGGACGGACAGTCACCATGGCATAAGCTCCTGAAAGGCCAGGTGAGCTAAAAATAAAGCTGGAATTAATTTTAAGGCATTATTTTCAACATTCTTTCCATCTAGCAATTTTTCGCAGCCCAAATCCTTATCACTCGGAATTTCTCAGAACTTTCTGTAACTCTTTTTGTTCTCTGGAGCTTTGTCAATCCTTTAAGGGTGCATATTCACACCAGAATGATAGAAAACAAAAATATATAAATTGTTTGTGTTTAGTGTCGTAAATTGTGTGCCTAGATGTAATGAAATAAAATTAAAATTAACACATGATTTCATTCCATATAAATTAATATAATTTTTTAGGTCGTGAAATTTAAATAGAGGCACGACGAGTCCCTAATTTAAATTCACAACTTAAAAAATCATACTAATTTATACGTAAGGACATCATCATATGTTAAGTTTTATTTTGTTTCATTGCATCTAGGCCCACAGTTTAAGCCTCTAAAAGTATACAATTTAAACAATTTTATTTTCGGTCATTTTGCTGTGAATATGCACCTTTAATGGTTAAGCCGCTCAAAATGGCTTTGCAATGGTCAAGAGAAAAATTCATTTGCTGGCCAAGAAAAGACAAATTTACCACTGGAATGAATGGCTCATTAGGTTTGGATTAAGCCTGCAAATGGACACTCACTGAGAAAAGGTTTTGGATTTTCTTGATCAATCTTCACAATTAACATCATGAAAGGATTTATACTGCAATAGCTTAAAACTTCTGAGCTTGAAATTTTTCTTTCCCATCTCCGATCATGTGTTTTTGGTGGGAATTTTCATCAAACAGAACATTAAATTGGTCTGATCTAACCATGAATTTGTACGTTGTGATGATCAATGATCATTGAACAAGAGGCCCAAGGGGCCTGTATCGCTCACCTGGACCATAGGCATTTCAACTAGAATGCTCTTTATCAACAAAATGGGCACCAAACTGTTTATCCGAGTTTTGAAAATGGTAAATTTGAGCTCTGAATACCCAAAACCATATATAGAACCAATTTCAGCATCAAAATCCATTAAATAAAAAAATCTGATATGGCTGCCAAACATGCTACATTCTGATTGGCCCACTGCGGCCATGTTTTTTGATGGATCAACTTCCCTTGAACAAACTTTAACGGCCCTTAGTCCCTGATCATATCTCCCAAATCTCGGCCTGATCCTTTCAGCAGTTCTGGAGGTCATTTTTGGGAAAACTAGGTCAACCAAGAAGGCCACCGAACCGTTTGGTCAATCAAGTCTTCTTGAACAAACTTGGCTTACCTCTTTCCCTCGATGATGTTTCATGAGTTTTGAATCGATTCCAAAAGTGGTTTCGGAGAAGATGTTTAAAGACATTTCCTAAAATTGGCCAAAATCCAAGATGGCCGCCGGCCAAATTGGACGATTGGCTCCATTTGAACAAACTTGGATCCCTAAGCCTTAAGGATGCTTCCTGCCAAATATAATTGAAATCGGCCCAGTGGTTCTTGAGAAGAAGTTGTTTAAAGGAAAAGTTGATGGATGGACGGACGACGGACGGACACACAACGGATGGTCGCCACGGCATAAGCTCACTTGGCCTTTCAGGCCAGGTGGGCTAATAAATAGATGACGCCATGTTTTTTCTTGCCTCGTTCTGAGTATTAGTCAGTGGGGAATACCATTTGCACTACCCACATTCCATTCTGATGACGTCATTACTACAGGTCAAGCTATTTATCCATTAGTCATTGATCTGCACGATTAAACATTCTTCTGACCGTGAAAGATTTAAACTTTATAAAACCTTTTAGGTAGATAGGAAACCACACACTTAATCTCTTATCAATACCACAGCTTGGAACGGTGGCTGAGGGGGGGAAGTTAATCTCTTGCGTTACCGTTAGCGCCAAGAGTGTTAACCATTTTCATCCCGATTGGACTTCATACGTTTTTATGTAACTATAACTTTATACAATATATTTAGCATTTTAAAACGAATCAAATAAAAATTCATTCCACATATATGATTACAGATTTATTGTATGTGAGAAACAGCCTTAAAATAAATAATTTAGGCCTGATTATTTCCAGTCTTCTATCTGTTGTGGCAGTTTTGGCTGCAGTGTTAACTGGGTTAATTTCACACATCCTGGCTACGCCTTGAGATCAAGGATAAACCCGCTAAGTAGTGAACAAATCTGAATAGGTCTACAATGGGGCAAATTAGTCTAAATATTACAGACCAAATAAAATCTGATATAATTGTTTCCAGTCTTCACGCTGGTTCTCGTTCAAAATCATCAGTGTTATTTTATTAATTTGCATCGTCTATGCTAGCGGCGGGCATGATAACAGCTGTTGGACTTCTGCAGTGTGAATTCTGATTGGCTCAAGTATGATATGAAATTTCGCTCTGCGGAATTCCCTTTCTGCGCAATGAAGTTAATGCGCATTCCCTGCTAGATCTTTTGACAGTTGTCGTCATTTGTGTTCTCGCGAGATCTCCTACGCTGACAGGAGTATTCTCGGCATAGCACGAAGCTATGGCTCTATGTTTAGATTGAGTTGTCCTGAGGTAAAGATAGGACAAAATACAACACAAGAACAGAAGAAAATCCTTTATTTTGCTTATTTGTGATGAATACAGTTAGCTACATTACATTCATTGCTTTAAACTGTATATTGAAGGGTGTCAAAGTGTGGAATTTCACGTATTAAATATGCGGAAATGGCAATCATGGCGATCTCAATTTACAGTTTCAATGCAATGAATTTAATGAAAATAACTAATTTGAAATATATGTTATTCTATGTTTACACCCTAACTCCACACCCCACCCAAATGACGACATATCGTGATACCGCAGTATTTTAATGAGATACCAATATCGTCATGGCTTGAGCAATATCGCCCAACCCTAACTGGAATTAGCTTCAAAATGTTCAACACCTTACCTGTATAGTTACCTTGAAATTTAGATTCTGAGAATTCAAGTTTCCAAGATTCAAATCGATTCCAATCCATGTACAAAGTGAGCAAGGCATAGGTAGAAATGGGTCCCAGTTTATTCAATCCATTATTTTTAAGAAACCAGACAACAACGTCGCATGCACTGACAATTGCCCCGTGGACAGACATGGACTAATTCTTCTTGTCATCCGTAGACGACGGCGTTGCCGGATACTGCATATTTGATCAATGTTATCTGCATATCCTCCATCAGGAGTGAAATTGTTAGTGTACATTAATCTATAAGCAATTCCAGCTTATGTTTAAATTCACTGTTTTAATGTTTCTTGATGAATCCGGCCAAAACCGGCCTATGCACTGGTCTTCAAAAGGAATGTCCGTTTGTAGGCCAAGAGAACTGTTTTTGAAAATTTATCACTGGAATGACTGGATCGATAACCGATCCAGTCATTCCAGCGATAAATTGTCAAAAATAGTCTTCTCTTGGCCTGCAAATGGACATTCGATAAGTAAATATTTAGATTTTCTTGACCAAATTTTACCATTAAAGGGTTAAACCTGCTATGTTGTTGTTGTTGTTGTTGTTAAAGACAACAATCACAGCTTTCAGCAACATTGTTTTCAAAATTAACACTTTTGATGCATTTGTCAATAACTTTGGCTCTGCTGTCGCGATCTTCTCCAAACTTGGGTGCACGCATTCCCGTTGTGTCCCGAACATGTATGCCAATTTTGCGGGCAAATGCTAACAGCAACAGCAAAAGCTTTCAGCAATATTGTTTTTAAGATGACATTTTTGAAGCATTTTCAATAACTCTAATGGAGCCATCGTTTCTGAACTTGCATTGGCGTTTGTCTGTGGGATCCTGAAGACGTATGCTAATTTTGTGGTCAAAACCTAAAACGCAACAGCAACCGCTTTCAGCAACATTGTTTTCAACATATACACTTTTGAACTTACGGTGGCCTGACTGAAAAATATATCGACGACGCGGGTATTGGACAAATTTGTCCTTGTTTTTTTATCAGGATCAATATCTACTTCCAGGCCAAGACCAGTATTTTCTCAAATTTACCACTGGAATGACAGGCTCCATTATCGAGTCAGGGGTAAATTTTCAAAAGTAGTCTTCTATTGGTCTGCAAATAGACATTTCTCAAGACCACTGCAGAAGCCGGTTTTGGCTGATATGAGTGTTAGAGGGTTAAGAAACGGCTGGTTTCTGCTTAAGCATTTAATGGTCAAACTGGTCACAGATTGCTTCTCCAGTGGGCTGGAGAAATGGCCATATTTTTGCATCAATTGTAAGTACTTTAGGACAATAATTGACTATTTGTCATGTATCACTGGATTAATAACCGATCCGATCATTCGAGTGATACATTTGCAACAAGAGCTTTCAGAGATTGCAGACCCTCGCCCTCCCGTTTTTGGGTTTTTTTTATCACGTCCAAAGCTGTGGAATCTTAGTATATGGTCACACCATTTTTGTATTAGAATCAACCAAAATCTGAGATATCCATAGATCCAGAATTTGATCCGATCCAGATCCGGGTTCTGATTCTTTTATCTGACTCATGTCCAATGTCTGGAAATGCTCCTGCATGACCAGTTCCTTTGTGGTGTTTAAATTTGAATCAGACCTGTCATTTTAAAAATAGTTACAGACACAGACAGACAGACAGACAGACAGACAGACAGGGAAAGAAAGAAAGACAGACAGACATATACACAGGCAGACAGACATACAGATGAATGGATGAACACGCACGCACACACAGATCCGATCGCAAAATACCCTGTTCTCCTTATTGGGCTGAGGGTAGTAGATATCTCTGGGCTTACAAATGAACATTTTTACTAATCTTGACCAGTAGAGAGACCTGTCTTAACCCTTTACCACTCAAATTTATTCACAAAAATTGATTTTCTCTTAGAAAATGTCCATTTGCAGGCGAAGAGAAGACTATTTTTGAAAATTTACCACTTGAATGAGTGGTAAATTTTCAAAAATCGTCTTCTCTTCATCTGCAAATGGACATTTCTCAAGACTTCTGCATAAGCTTTTTTTTGGCAAAAGTGTCAAAAAATGGCCTATTCCTCGAGATGTTTTTTGTCTGCCTGTATTCATGTAGTCCAAGAAATCATAACACTCTAAACATACCAATTGGATCAATCTGCGTTAAGTGATCAATGAAATCTCGCTTCCCGAGGTAGGTAGTTATCTGAAAACACACAAAAAACAAAACAAAATATCAAACACTAATGCAAATGGCCATTCAATAAGCAAATATATTGACTTTTTGATCAATTTAGTCATCAAGTGGTTAAAGATAACATGATGAAACACTTCATTCACACAGACGCTGTGGCTGCAGCCGCTGCCACAAATACTACTACTACTACTACTACTACTACTACTACTACTACTACTACTACTACTACTACTATCCACTAGAGGCATTCCTGCCCATAGTAATGGCATCCAGCCTTGGATGAGAGTAGGAGGTCCTCCAGGACTAGTGACAGAAATCCCCTGAGTACACCTTGGAAGACTGCCAGCCCTGGCAACAAAATTCGAACATCCAGACTGGGCATATCCATCATTCTCGCTTCAGGGTTGCTAACGGCGCTTGCTGGGGATTGTTGCTCTTTGTCGCATAGTGCATGCCATACAAAAAGCAAGGGATTTTCAGCATGAATTGCCTGCAGCTATTGGACGGGCTAAGTCAGGATGTAAGTCTAAAATTATGATGTTTATGGGATTGCCTCTCATAGACCACATAGCATCCACTAGCGACTGGCTAGACTGAAGGAGTGTTGCTGCTATCCACGCTGCGTAACCAGAACACTAGAAGATTACTATCAAATGAACCTGCAGCAACACTCCCAGCAGCCTAGAAATAATAAAAAAAAAAATTTTAAATAGTAAAATTGGTGATCACAATACGGCTACAATGATGAGAAATATGATTATAACAATTTTAATAACAATACTTAGAATATATTATTAATTATTTATTAGAAATATTGTACACAACTTCTCTATAACACTGTAGTGTTTTCATGAAAATAAACTTAATTGTAATTGTAATATTAATTATAGATATACTAATCAAAATTCACAATGGAATATACATGCGTATTGCATAAAAACATAGCTAGAATAATATAGCCACTGTGGGACTGCTCTCGCTCTTCATCCCTCCCACCCCCTAACCCAACCCCAATCTGAGACAGACAGACGGGCAGGCAGGCGGGCCGACCGATTGACCGACTGACAGACAGGCAATCCCCTCTTCTCCTTACTAGACAAGGTTCATTATCACTCAAATATACACACATTCAAGAAGTGCAGCCGAGCATAAGTTTGGTAATATGGGCAGGACAAGAAATCTTGGATGACTTTGAAGCTGCTGGGTGGGGGGGGGGGAATGTCTGGCAAATACGGGTGAACCTCGTAGAAACAAAATCATGACACTTCGTCTCCACCTAATATGTAGGTACAAAACTGAGATCTGGCTGGACACAAATTTGCTAGCAGATGGACAGACACTACACATCTACTCTCCATCACATATTAACACACAGACATATGCACACACTCACGCACGCACGCACACATGATGGGGCGTTTCATATAAAAAGGTTTTACAAATCAGTCATGGAACACAACATGTTGTGTACCAGACTAATTTGAGACTTATACAATATTTATGGCCTAGAAATCTCACAAGCAAATACACTGACTTTATCTGATGTTTCTAGTACCAATTGTGTTTTAATTAAACCCAAAACAAGCATGTCATTTAGATTTTCTATCTAGTTGCTGCTTTGTTCATATTGACAATTTCATTACCAGCTTCATTACATCTTGGACTGGGTCTTTCAAGTCTGTAAACTGTTTCTAAATTATGTCACAATGCATTTTAACCCTTTAACACTCATATCAGCCAAAAACGGCATCTGCAGTGGCCTTTAGAAATGTACATTGGCAGACCATGAACTCTTTTTGAAAATTTACCACTGGGAATGACGGGCTCAATAACCGAGCCAGTCATTCCAGTGGTAAATTTTCAAAAAAACGTCTTCTCTTGGTCCGCAATTGGACATTTTCTGAGAAAATTGAAATTTTCTTGAATAAATTTGAGCGTTAAATGGTTAAACTCGGTTACACTCAAGCCGACCAAAAACAACTTCTGTAAGTCATCTTGAGAAATGTCAATTTGCAGACCAAGAGAAGACAAATTTTGAAAATTTACAACTGGAATGACTGGCTTGATAACAGAGCCAGTCATCCCAGTAGTAATTTTGTAAATCACTTAGCCTACAGATGGGTATTTATTGCGCAATAATCTTCATTTTCTTCACCATCCTTAACCATTAGTAGTCAAGAAGAATTTCTTTGCTTATAGGATGTCTATTTGCATGGCAAGAAATGTATTTTTTTTAAACTTTAACACTCGAATGACTAGCAGTTATTGAGGCAGTCATTCCAGTGATAAAATTTCAACAAGAGGCTCAAGGGCCTGTGAAGCCGATCGCCATCAAGATCGTTCCACCCATGTTTCGTTGAAATCGAGCCATGATTTAGTAGTAGCGACTTAAAGGCGACTAAAAAATTTTCAGAAAATCCAACATGGCCAGCAGAAAGAAAATCCACAAATCAAAATTCTGAATAGAAGTTCTAGATCCTACCATTAAATTTGGTAGAAATCGGCGAAAGCGTTAACGAGATGCAATTTGATAGACACACAACAGACAGACAATTTGAACAGGCGATGAATGGCCGTCATGGCAGAAGCTCCCTTAGCTCACTTTACCTTTCCAGAATGTACAACCATTATCTGACCTCATATGATGACATAATCAGCTCAGCGCCTGTATGATCACATCACAATCATACTGTCACAAAGGGTTCTATATAGACCGTCATCAAATTTCAAATAGTCTGGCACATTGTTGTATGAATTGTATGTCTTTGTAATTATTGGCTATTTACTAAACATGCTGTTGAATTTTTTTTTAAACTAATTTGACTGTGCGCTGTTAGGCAGCAACAGCACCCAATCTAATTAGTTTCAAAATATCCAACAGCTTACCCGTGTAGTTTTTTGGAAATTGATAGTCAGGGTGTTCAGAGGTCGATCGATCCCAACACGAGCGAGGTGTCGGTGGAGCTTAGCTAGAGATGGGCGGGACATAGCTAAAACTGGAACAGTCCCAATGGCCTGGAAGGCTATGTGAGCTAGGAATAGTCTTCTCTTGCCCTGAAATGGAGGATTCCAGTTTATCCATCAATCATATGACGTGACAAGTAGGATGACGTCATAATCAATGACATCATGAATGACGTAGCTAAGTTCGTCAAGACCCCTTAATTGATGACAGACTAAGCGTTGTTGTACGAAGTGTATGTCTTTACTACTTAATAACAATTCTGTTGAATATTTTGAAACTAACTTGCCATAGGCAGCAACACCACCCTGTTAAATTAGTTTCAAAATATTCAACAGCTTACCTGTATAGATTTCTGGAAATTGATAGTAAGAGAGTTTGTGGATCAATCCAGGGATTGATTGATCCCAACACTGGCAAAGAAATGGATGGTTTTATCCTGCTAGACCATTAACCCGTAAACACTAACATATCAGCCAAAGTGGCTTCTGAAGAGAGAAATGTCCATTTGCAGACTAAAAGAAGACTATTTTTTGAAAATTTACCACTGGAATGACTGGCCCGATAACCGAGCCAGTAATTTGCAGTGGTAAATTTTCAAAAATACTCTTCTAATGGTCTGCAAATGGAGAAAATTTTAATTTTCTTACATAAATTTGAGGGTTAAACGGTTAATGGGTTCATTGTATCGTCTGTGAAAATGAAATCTCACTATCTGATAATAAAAAATCTGTGTTGTGTAAAAGAATCACTGATACATGATTTATGTCTTGGCTCGTCAGGAGAACGTACCAGAATCAACCAGCAGCAGTCTTATATAATCAGCGCTTATTTTTGGCAGCACCTTTATAGCGTATATCAGGAAAGCAACCCACTCATTAGATATGCATTAGCCCATTAATGTCCAAATTAAACAAATATATATATATATTTTACTTATTACATGTTCATTTGCATGCCAAGAGAGGACTATTTTGAAAAATTTACCACAGGAATGTCTGGCTCGGTTATCGAGCCAGTCATTCCTGTGGTAAATTTCCAAAAATTGTCTTATTTTGGCATGCAAATGGACATACTCCAGACAACTGCAGAGGTCAGTTTTGGCCAGCTTGACCATTAAAGGATAAACGCTCTAACGGTCAAGCTTGTAAGAAAATCAGTGATATATAATTCATATCCTGTCTCATCCTGAGAAAGTAACGGAATCGAAGGTCAGGCTTATGTAATCGGCACTTATTTCTGGCGCCAGCTTTATTGCTAGGTATGAGGCAAGGAACCCACTCATTACACAAGCATTAACCATACAATCGTGGACGATTTAGGCCAAAACCAGCCTTTGCGGAATGTACATTTGCAGAGCAAGAAGTCTATTTTCGAGAATTTAGCATTATGACTTGATGGATTATCTGCAGCTGTCAAGCGATTGGTTGTAAATGGGCTGATTTTTGGCAAAAACGTAACCATTCCCGCTTGTTCGTGCTACATGCAACAAAAGATTCACTCGTAATAAATCTGGGTTCCTAAGCTCGATGATCGATACATATTACCAAGGTTGTAAATGTGACTAACAACCCTATAGCCCTCGAATTTGTTAAAGAAAATTTCAAATTTCTCATATAAAATGTCTATTTGCAGACCAAGACTATTTTTGAAAATTTACCACTGGAATGACTGGCTCGGTTATCGAAACTGGTGTACAATTTTCAACAATTTTGGTGGAAGATGTTGCTGTCTATGACAGCACCGTATCCCGCCAAATTTGTTGAAATATGAACACCAGTTCATCTTTTAATATCATTTGAAAATTTAGTTTTGACATCAGAGTGGTAAGGGCTAAGTTAGATAATTGATACATATTACCCATGGTTCTAATGTGACTATTAACCCTTTAGACCTCGAATTTGTTCAAGAAAATTTCAATTTTCTCATGTAAAATATCTATTTGCAGACCAAGAGAAGCCTATTTTTAAAATTTTATCACTGGAATGACTGGCTCGATTATCGAGCCAGTCATTCCAGTCATAAATTTTCAAAAATAGTCTTCGCTTGGTCTGCAAATGGAAATTTCTCAAGATCACTGCATAAGCCATTTTTGCCTGATATGAGTGTTAAAGGGTAATTCAGAGAGCGCATGCAGTATTTTACTTCACGTGAATCAATCGCAACTTGTTATCTTTTCGCTGCTTAGCTTGTCAAATATATTATTATATCACAAAATAGCGGAGAATATGTACAACACCTGGTTATTTGATCAATCGATCGATCAATCAATTGATTTGTTTGCATTGTGTATCAGCCAGCATGGCCTTTCCGTTTGCGTAATAAATATGCAAACAATTATAACATAGACAAATACTGTTTTTTCCTGATAATGGAAGAAAGCAATCTGTCACTAATGTCTATTACGTCATAATCAATTGCAACGTCACGCGTAGGTTGATGTCACAATCATAATTGACAGAAAATACTCTGTCATGACATCATAGAATAGTCCGGCAAATATATGAATTGTATGTCTTTGTATGTCTTTGATAGATTTACTATTTAATCAAAATTCTGTTGAATATTTTGAAACTAATTTGACTTCAGCGCTGTTGCTGCCATTAAGGCAACAACAACACTCAGTAAAATTAGTTTCAAAATATTCAACAGCTTACCTGTATAGTTACGTCAATGTTGAGATGCTGGGGACTCAAGAGTTCTATCGATCCCAACATTGGCAAAGTTAAGAGTGGGCAGAGTTTAGCGGGGAAATGGGTGGGGGAATAGCTAGAAATGAATCCCTCAATTGCATGTCCATCCGGTGTGTAATTACACCTTTAAGATGCTGTCGTTAAACGTGATATAAAGAAATCCATATGTCTGGTGTCTGATAATTGCACTTTAATTATTGTATGATATATTATTAATCTGTGAAGATGCTGTACGCAGTCTTCTGATAACCAAAGCTGAACCGCCGGACTGCTTAGTTTCTGCAGATCACATAATCCCAGCGTTATATCTCTGGACCTGCTAAATATTTTGAAAACAATTTGACTGAAAGTTGTTTGTGGCTAAGCCACCAACAACTTTCAGTCAAATTGTTTTCAAAATATTCAGCAAGTCAGGACTTTTTATTAATTGAAATTATTGTCAGTGAGACACGTAAGATTACACAGCAGCACATAAGGAGTTATTAATGCTGCTAGGAAGTTAAGCAAGAGGATGGTCAGACTTCCTGAACAATCTGATCCCCGCCACCTGCCACCGAGATCTGCCCCACTCATATGCCAAGCAACATATGAAAGGAGGCATCCTTATCGGCCACAAATATCCGGCCCCAGATTGCGCAGAAAGTCTGGCTTGCAGGGATCAAGGATATGATTAGGAAACAAGGATGATTTTTGGTGACAAGAAAAAGGCAATAGTTTATTTGCTAAGCAGCCAGCAGCGCGTTGGGCAGGCACGCCCCTTATAGTATTAATTGCAGCAATAATTAAAGAGTACTTATGGCACTATAGCCCTTTCCATGGAGGGTGAGATTTCAGACATGTAGCATTAGATTGGGGAGGGGGGTATTTATATTTAAATATACACAATTTGACTATGCCACAAAAATGAGAATGCCAAAAAAAACCTAGATGGACGGAGTCCCGCATGCCGAGCGCTTTTGTTTTTCCGCATATCACACAATTTGTGTGGCAGTGTCGCAAAATAAGGATTTCTTAAAATAGTATACCCCTTGATAATTAATTTAAATGTCTATTGAAAACTCTAACATTATTTTAATTCGTGAAAAGGAGACAAATCACAGAGGAATAAAACTAAGTCTAAAACCATGTAAAAGGATGGAAAGAACATTGAAAAACTTTAACATTCTTCAAATTCTTGATCCACAATAAGCTACGTCCAAAGCACGTAAAAATAAGGGAAAAAATCTGTCGATCATTTTCATTATGATGGAGTCAGGATGCAATGTTTATATAGATCAAATCTGTAAAATTTTATTGAGATCGGGTAAGTGCTTGATGAATTACATGTCTATTGAAAAACTTTTACTTAATTCTGGTTGCAAAATAGGCTAACTCCCTAAAAATATGGAAAAAATTAGAAAATTATTGTAATTATGATGTAGACTGGATGCAATGATGGTCTAGGACAAATCTGTAAAGTTGTATTGAGATCGGATAAGCCCTTGATGAACTAAATGTACATTGAAAAACTTTAACATTCATCTGCACGCCATTTGGATCACTATGTCAAACCATCCTCTGCTCCTCAACAAAAATGCTTCAAAAAAACAAGTGAGTCTCGAAACCACATATATCTGGACGGCAGCATCGATCATCATGAGTTGATGAAATCACTCTCATGCATGCAATATCATGCAGTTACAATCTTGGTCAAAAGAATATTCTTCACACACATCACACATGCACTCTGTCTCTCTACAGATTCCAATTTTAAAAGGATAGTGCTGATCGATTCAGTAGGAGAGAGAAACTCAATTACTCACAAACTGACTCCATGCGACTTAATCAATAACCTTTGCAAAATGAAATTGAGTCGCAGAACTTCATAAAAACTTTCATCCACGTGTACGTCCTTGAGTGAATACAAAATTAGTTTAAACACACATTATTGGTATACATGTGTGATATATATAAAGTTGTTGGATACATATAATTGCAACGCTAAACAAACGTTATTGCGAGATCGATGCAGCTACTGTCTTAGACCGTGTTCTCACTAGAGACTTAACCGGCGTAATGCCATACTGAGGTATGGTATTACTCAGTATGGCATTACTCAGTATGGCATTACTCAGTATGGCATTACTCAGTATGGCGTTATTCCCGATTAACTATCAAGTGAGAACACAGTTTTAGAGTTTCACGTCTTACTGTATATATACTGAATCAAAAAGGTTTAGCAACACTGAGAATATTACTGTATAAATGTTATTTAACAAAAACAATAAATTGATTCAAATATATTATTTAATTGATAGGTCATTTTCCAATTTGAACAACAGTCTCTTGTTACTGTAATGCTAGCATCGCGCCTTTAACACGGCATCATTCAACGGAAGGGTCCAATTTAAATAATGACACTGAGCTGTCAATACCGGTTGTGACCTCTGCGCGCATTAACCACCGCCGTACATCGCTTTCTCATGCTTCGAATTAAGCACCTGATGTCACGAAGAGGAATCACATCCCATTCCTGGAGCAGTGCAGCTTCCAGCTCCCGCACGTTGTGGAGATGTGGATGGTTCTCACGCACCATACGGCCAAGAATGTCCCAGACGTGTTCGATAGGAGACAGGTCCAGTGATCACGCTGGCCAGTCCAACACTGGAACGTTGTTAGCCTCAAGGAAATCACTGGTGACCCTAGCTGAATGAGGACGGGCGTTGTCTTGCTGGAACATAAAGTCTGCATGATGCTGCATAAAAGGGATGACAATAGGGGTGACAACTTCTTCACAGTAACGTCGAGCCGTAAATTTCCGCGAATCACAATAAGATCTGTTTTGCTATTTTCATGGATTCCAGCCCACACCATGACACTGCCGCCACCGAATCTGTCGTGCTGAATGATGTTGGCTACATCATACCGTTCTCCTAAACGTCGCCAAACCCGTTGCCTACCATCCGCCACATCCACACAAAACCTCGACTCATCACTGAACAAAACGTGGCTCCATTGTTGAGCACGCCATCGCTGATGAGTTCTTGCCCATGCAAACTGATTCTCGATGTGACGCTCTGTAAGCAGAACAGCAACAAGTGGACGAAGGGCATGCAGTCAAGCATCATGGAGTCTGTTTCGCACAGTTTGTGCATGCACTGTAGTGCCGGTAGTAGTGTGCAAATTACGGGACAGCCGCGGCGCAGTCTCAAACCTGTGACGTCGTGATGACGTCACTAAGTAGCGGTCTTCTCGTGGTGTTGTTGCTCTTGGTCTGCCAGATCGTGGTCGGTCATTAACATGTCCAGTTTCCTGCTCACGTTGGCGGAGGAGCGGCGGCCCATGTTCGGTAGTGTAAACTTTTAAGCGTTTTCTGTTAACTTTCATTATCTACTTTTGCAATATGGTGAATTTTTGCCTTCGCTACCCGCCAATGTGGGCCAGTGCATGAAAAATGCATTTTCACATGCAGTAAGCGTGCGGCCGAGAAATGTAAGAAATGATTTGCATTTCTTCATGATCAGCGAGACATTACATTGACGAAACATGCCTGCAAATTTGGTTATAAATGGACGCATAGTTTTAATACAACAAACCAAACTTCACTGTTGCTAAACTTTTTTGGCTCAGTATATATTGGAGAGTATTAACCATTTACTGAACAAATTTGGTCAAGCAAATCAAAATAATTCCTTATTGAATGGCCATCTGCAGGGAAAGAAGATTATTTTTTGAAAATTTACCACTGGAATGACTGGCTCGATTATCGAGCCAGCCATTTCAGTGTTAAATTTTCAAAAATACTTTATCTGCAGATGGACATTCCTCAAGACTACTGTAGAGGCCAGTTTTGGCCGGCTCGACTATTAAAGGGCTAAATCACCATTTGATCATCAAAATGTTCAATTTTCTCATAGAAACATGCACATTTGCAGACAGAGTACATTGTATTTTTGAAAATTTCCTACCGGAATCACTGGCCTGGTTACCGAACCAGTCATTCTAGTAGTAAACTTTCAAAAATGGTCTTGACCTGCAGATGGGCATTTCACCAGATTAGATCCCTGCAGAGAAAGGTTTTGGCTGGGTTGACCGTCAAAGAGCTATGGGATATATTTAACAAATAAAAATAATTTTAAATGGTCGAGATTGTTTTAAAAAAATATTTTTTTTCTCTTCAAGTGAATGTCCATTTGCAGAAGACTATTTTTGAAAATTTAACTGAACCAGTTAATTATGCGAAGTTTTCTAAAATTATCTCCTCTTGCTACGCAAATCGACATTTGTGATTGAGAAAATTGACGACCTGTAGGGTCTGGTCTTATGTTTTACTAATTAGATATACCTACCTCGTTGCATTACTATTGCTCTTTCCTTCTCTAAAGGGAAGCGGTAATAGGATGAATTTTTTACAGCCATTGTTTGCTGGGTATTGTGGCTACAGAGGGGCTGAATGCTCCTGCAGGTATCTCCATACTCTCTCTAATGACGAGATCCATAGTAATTCGCTTGAATGCTATATCGCAGAATGAGGCAAAAAGAGGGTTAATCCAATACCCAGCGCCACTGAGCAGGTCATTAAGCACAATAACCTCATTGGCTGATAGCTATCACATGACCATTTGACAAAATCCAGTCATATAATCCAGCTTGTAGCAGATCCATGAAGAGGCAGATGATACTATGACGAATTGACTGAATATCTGACTAAAGTTGAAATTAAAATTATCCTAATTTCTCTACATTATATGACAAAAAAATTTCTTTCAGAAATACCCAAATATGTTGAATTCTGATGGCATATCTGGGTATAACATATAGGCTGAAATATACAATGAATATCTTTCTTGAATACGTCTATTCTAACAAGATATGACCATTTAAATAAAGCCGCAAGGGCAGCCCCCCCCCCCCCCAAATTGAAGAAAAGATTTGACAGAGGGGAGGCTTGAGATGGGCCGTAATGCAAGGAGGTAGGTATATATAATTAGTAAAACATAAGACCAGACCCTACGGGTTGTCTGGTCGTTGTTACTACATTACAACCTACCTCCTTGCTTTACTATTGCTCAAATACAGATTTCAACATTGAACAAAGGAGGCAAATTTTTTAGCAAATGTGATGTAAAAACTGGTTAAGAATGAACACGAAGTCAGTAATAACAAGTAGAGAAAGATACTATGAATGACAATAATTCCTCAGAATTACTACCATAAGGAACCCTAATAGAAAGGATTCAGAAAGAAAGGAGGAAGAGAGTAGAAAAGCGGGACTTTAAACAACCCTAAGAAAGCAGGAGAGAAGAGATGATCATGCAAGAATGAAATAAATAAATATCAAGCGTGATGAAAGAGATGATATGAATGAGGTGAAATACACACATGAGAAAGAAGTAATGATCTTACACTAACCCCAAATAAATGTCTTAGAAGAATGAAGATGATGAAGAATGAGATGAAGATGAAGAAGGAATACGAGTCATGGCCCACAAATTCATCTTCTGAATATTCTTATATAAAAAGGAGGAAGGATCAGAATCTTTGAAATAGAAATTACTAAAGGTATTCTCCGATTTTCAGTTAGCTACTTGCATGATGTCATCGAGAGAGGATCCATTAAGGAGGTGTCAAGGTCCTAACATCATGGGCCTTAACCCCATTAATGAATAGTCCCCAGGAGAAGCTAATTCATGGCAAATTTTGATGGTATCAACAATCCAACATGAAATATTAGTTAAAGAGGCAGGATGATCAACGCCTTCTGCAAATGTAACCCAAAGATGTTTATCGTTGGATCGATTGGAGGAAGTACGAAGTTTGTAAATATTAAGAGCCCTAACAGGGCACCAGACAGAGTCATCTGGCGATAAGGATGAAAGTTTATGAATTATAATGGGTTTACCCAAGAATTTAACTGAGTTTTGGACAGAAATTCTCCCTTCGGATAGAGAATAATGCTACATGTACCGTATTTATTCTAATTTTCCCGCCCCTCCCAATTATACCGCCCCCAAATGTTTTTGAGAACGGTTTAAAATGAGCAAATTACCAATAGGAAGAAATAATAAATCTTCCGCTGTGATCTAGTCTTCAAAGAAGAAAAACATCCAGAAAAAATAAAACATGCAGCAACATTTTGGTAATTTTCGTGAATACAAGCGCAAAAATATCTTTTTTCGTCAGCTTAATTAGCCTGTCGTTCAATGACAGCGCATCTAAGGCTGTTGTTGGCATTAAGATATGGCTATAGGTTTTCTAATGTATCACTGAACGCATCACAAACGCGCCTCCAGTCAATTCATCTTTCCTTTCAGTGATAGAGCTGATAACATGAATTATACGTCAAGATATGGCTATGGCATATTTTCCGATGTATCAGTGAACGCATCACAAACACGGATTCATCCAATTTAACAACGGATAAATCATTTGTTCTTAACTTTGCTAAATGTCACCTTTATGCCCTAAATAAAGCCTCTGAATAAATCTAATGTGAAACGAGTAGTTTTTATGAATATTTGAGCAAATTTTCCAGAAATTGCATGGAATATTATAATTATATACTGGTTCAAGGTGACTGAGAAATCCGTTCTAATTTTGTGGTAATATTTTAAAACTTTTCCACCCTAATTAATCCGCCCCCTTTGGTGACCTCTACCCGCCTGACGGTATAATTAGAATAAATACATAATTACCCGTAACTTGAAATCTATCCAATTCAGCAGATAAGGCATGAATTTCTGAGTGTCGTCTAGCTGATGCTACTGCTAATAAAAAGACTGCTTTGAGAGTGAGATGTTTTAAACAAATAGCACCTAGGGGTTCACAATGTTTCCCAACAAGAACCTGCAGTACAAGAGAAAGGTTCCAAGAAGGAAAGGGTTTCTTAAAGGGAAGACGAGAATTTCCCCTCCCTTTACTGAGATCATGAAAATGTTTTTGCACTTGGACCAATGGGTCAATAAGGCATTTGATGAGAGTTCAGACCAAACCGATAGGATCTGACAGTGTTAACTGAGAGATTCCTCTGATCAAAAAGGAAAACCAGAAAATCTGTGACCTGAATCACAGAGGTCTCAGAGGACAGGATAGAATGGTATGCACACCATATCTTAAAAAACTCAAATCGAGCCTTAAAATGTTCTGAGTGGAAGCTCTGAGAGATTTTTCAAAAGTTCTTGAGATCTGACTGAAAGATTGACGGAGGGGGCAACTCGACAGCTTCCAGACTGACAGGCGAAAGATTTCTGGGTTCTGATGTAGAATCCTGCCTCTGTTCTGGGACATGAGATTGTTGGAAACAGGTAATAGAAGAGTGAGATCTACAAGAAGGTCCAGGAGATCTGGAAACAAGACTTTGTCAGTCAAAACTGAGCTATTAACAGGACCACACAAAGATGTTGCCGGATCTTTCTTAGGGCCAGAGGAATAAGAACCGTTGGAGAAAAGGCATAAGCGAACATGTAGTCCCAAGATTGGGCTAGAGGCTCGCCTGAAAGGGCCATCTCTTCCGGAAAGGGAGATATGAAGATAGATATCTTTCGGTTCTTGAGAGTAGCCAAAAGATCTATGTGGGGATGACCGAAATGAAGAAAAATTGACTTGACTACAGCCTTTTTCAATTCCTATTCCATTTCTGGGATCCCGGAAGGACGAGATAATTGGTCGGCCAGAAAATTTAACTTGACTGGGACGCGGGCTGCATGGAGAGAAATGTTGCGGGCTCTGCACCAGTGAAGCATTATCAAGGACTCTTGGCAGAGACCGACCAGATCCCTCCCTGATGATTGATGAACTAGACTACTGTGAAATTGTCCGAGCCGATAAGAATTGATAAACCGCTTATCATGGGATCCCAAAGGACTAGGACATGGAAAAACAGTCCACAACTCGAAAGGTTGACGTGGTAAGAGGCTTCCAGAGGGGACCAAGTGCCTGAAATGTTCTTGGAATCTCAGATTGATCCCCATCCGTCCAGGGATGCATCCGAGAACATGGCTTGAGGAATGTGTCAGTGATGAGTTCGTGTAAACAAATAACCTGAGGAAAGGGGAATAAATTGGACAACCTAGTAGCAGAGATTGGATGTCTTTCCAAAACTGATACTCCTAAGATCGAACTTAATGAGGAAACAAGGAACTAGAGGGTCCAGATAATAGACCACAAGGGACATGAGGAAAAGCTGAAAGGCCTTCTGAAACAGGCCCAAGAAAACACCTTTTCCACCGACACCATCAGTGCTATAATATGAAGAAAGACCTGGTCAAAATGAACTGGCCCACACTGAAAACACTGGATAGTAGATATAAAGGCCTTAACAATGGTGAGGAAAGGAAAAAGCTTCCTTTGGACAAGATCGAAAAGGATCCCTAAGTGAGTGAATGTTTGATTTGTAGATAGAAGAGTTTTCCCATCTTGACAATCCAGCCTAGATGAAGACATGTTCGGATAGCTACTGAGACGTCCGAGAACAGAGACATAAGGAATTAAGCATTGAAGAGTCAATTGTCTATGTAGACCTGAACTGAAAAGGGGTTCAAAATTAAGACAAGCAGACATGAAGAAAGATATGGGTGAACACGGAAGGGGGAAAAGGAGAGGCTGACAGTTAGGAAGTGGCACTGCCATACTAGGTCAAGGGATGTGATACGAAGAGAAATTTTGAAAGGAAGGGTGAAAATGGACTAGAAATAGAGACCTTCAGGACTAGAAAAAGGTCCATAAGCCTACCTGAAAAGAAAGAATTAAAAACTGGACTGAACCATTTTGAAGTTGGAAGCCAAGATGAAGTCAGCGTTCTGAGGAATCTGAATCCCATGCCTGAAGCATCACTGGGAATGAGGGGAATGTGATCCAATGAGGAATAAGAGCAAAAAAGAGACGGTGGATCCTCCAACAGAGGGCAATGACCATGAGAAAACGTATTAACAATACACTGATCAAAATCAAAGAAACCTAATGGTCCTAGAAGAGGGATAACCGACTGCCTCCAAGGATAGAGGGCAAAACAGGGCATTAGCAAGGAGAAATCTATAACTACGGTAAAGATTGTAAGAAATCCACATCCAGAACAAACTTGGATATTAGAAAGATCTCAAACTCACAAGATGCACAGACCAGAGGAACCTTACCATAATATGATATCATTGTATAAAAAAGCAATCTTTCGCAACAAATAAGACAAAATATGGAAAGACCACCCATTAAGGATGCTTATAAATTGATCCTGATAATAAAATGAAATGTACACATCAGTTATGCACATAACACATTAAAAATAAATCAAGAAGCCCTAATAACAAAGGACATAAGAGGCTTACAAACGGAAGATATACTTGTATGATACCTAATATCTGAATAAAGAGACATAAATGAAGAATAGTGGCTAAAAAGACTCAATATTCCAATTAGGGCTAAGCTGATAATAGCTAGGATGTTTGATAGTTAAGTTATTTCTTGATTATCTCAGTATTAGTCCAAACTGTTCTTGAGTCTGTTTAAATAATTTAGGATGTTACAATGAGATCAGATAGACTTCCAAGCATCGATTTATTCTATTGGAATGTAATGTTTCGAGTGAAAGGCGATGTTTCTTAGTTATAAGCGCTATATCCTTATTCCTACACCCTCACTATTTAATCTTACCAGTTTCTTCGTATGGAGAAAAAACCATCATAGAAGTATTGCCTTACTTATTAAAAGTTGTAGACATTGAAACATTATCGATAAATTTATTTATAGTGTTTTAAACAGATTTTGTGGCAAATAGAAATCCCATAGTAAACCTATGGGAGAGGAAAGTCCAGATATAGACAGATAGAATTAGCTAAAACAACACTCACCTATGTTTAGGATCTAAATCATATCCAAAAGATACACTCCATGTAAACAAAAAGGGAACGAAATACATACGGGGCGAATTGTCAATGCTCTATATAAAAAGTGACAGGAATGATGATGACAATCTGACAGCTACCGGAAGTAGATAAGGGAATGTAAAGGATAAATTTCGAGCCCAAAATCACCAATCCCGCGATGGCAATAAAGAACATGACTCTAAATCAAAGGTTTTAGCTTAAAAAAATAAGAAAATAGCCTTGGAAAATGGGTATATAGTGGAGAAAAAAGCCATAATGTCACCGAGACAAAATGAGACAAGAATGTATAGACTGCTGTAATTACGAGGGCTGACGATAAAACTGACAGATACTGAAAGAACAGAGAAAATTTGGGAAAGATACTTATAGTAAAGAAAGTTACAAAACACCATTAGGGCAAGTGTAATCTGACTTTAGGAAATGAATATTTAAAACAAAAGGATGATAAATAGGGAGAAATAGCCTTAAAAAACCGAAATATTCACGATAAAGATAGCATAACAAGTAAATTCTCCTAAAGTTATGAAAGTATGTCAACCTGCCAACATAGAATGGAGGAGGTGCACTATATAAAAAGATGAACGGCCCGAATAGAATTGCGCCTCTAACATGGGACGAATAATGACCAAAACACAGCTAATTAGAAGTGCGAAGTAATCTGACAGATAGGAAAGAGTGCAGGGAGAAAAAACTGAGAACAAATAATAATTACAATAGCTTAAATTGGGAGAAGGCAAGGAGAGATAACATACAGAAAAAGTGGTGAACGCAGCCTGAAGCACTAAGATATCGCAGGAGAGAGTACTGCTAGATAAGATAATGACATGCACATATGTAATAAGGTGAAATAAGATCCCATTGGAAAAAACTTATCTAGCTAAGAAATATTAATATTCGAAACAAAAAAGATGATAGCAGGCCCGAACCCCGATCCAAAGAACTGAGCCAAACCCAGGTCTGCAAAAGGGACCAGGGCGCGGCTTCACTAAACCTGATCCCGAACCATAAGCTGCTCAGGACCGGGGAAACATGAGAAAAAATGTCAAAATTAACGGAATTTTTTTGAATGAAACTAAATTCTGACACTGGGGTTTAGCTCCCGCCCTGGGCTAAAGTCGGGCCCGGGGCGGAGGCCTCAAATCTCTAGAGAAAAAGATGGAAGATGATGGAGAATTTTGCAAGGCACCCGGCTCCGGAGCCCAACTGCGCCCCGGGACCAGGGAAAAGAGAAAATCACATGGATACTGGCCAAAATTAGTTGAAAAAAATCAAATTGAATCTGACACGCCAGACGGCCCGGCCCTTGCCCCGGACCGAAACCAAAGCGGGGGAAGCCATAGGCCGGACCTGAGAGGTGTGGACCCAGGCCCGGACATGGAACAAAACCAGGGACTGGGGCCGACTAACCTGCCCAAGCTCCAGACCCGGGGTCGGGGAAATACCCGGTCCCGGCTCCGGAAGTCGAGCTGGGGAGGCAGCAAATACAATATACGAAAACGAGACTGTCCTTCAAATCCACTAGAGCAGCCGTAGAAGTACAAAGTGGTGACAAACACAACCAACTTATAACCCGCTTGAGCACAGGCTGCGGAATGATGATAGTAGAGGTACTTGTGGATCTGCTGGATTTTAAACATGACTGATTTATAACCCACTTGGGCCCGAGAGAGGTTAACCCGAACTCGGGCCACATGGGCACAGGCTGCAGAATGTTGATCAAAGAAGTACATGGATCTGCTGAATCCGAACATGGCTTGATGGGCTTAGGAACAGGCGACGAATGAGGAGAAACCCGAGTCTTAGTACTTCTGAAACAAAGAATATCAAGTGGTAATTTGTTTTCTGATTTAGCAAATAGACACTTCCTGAGAGCAGCAAACACCAATGTTTCACATTCAAAACATTAAGTGATGAAACATTGGGGTCTGATGGATCCGAGATTATCTTGTTAATTCTGCTATCAATAGAGGAGTCAATCTTATGGACTTATTTCTGAAGACACTCCATGGACTGCACGATTCTCTCCAGAATGGCTGAATCAGCTGTGGCCTCGGATTTGGCCTTTATCTTAGTCAGCTACCTTGAAGGAGGATTCCCAGAAACAGGAAAATTAGAGAGCCGGCGAAAGAGATTTGAAAAAGGTCAGCCTAGCAGATTGGGACCATGACTCGCATATCAAGCAAGAAGATTCATAGGTATATGATGTACACTTTAAACACACATGACCAGCGTGTTCAGATTTTATGAAACGTTGGCAACTGCCAGACAGACATCTAGTTGAATGGCTCTTATCTTTGACCTGCTCCTTGTCTTTCTTTGGCACTTTTTTCAAATCTGAATCGTAAATAAACAGAGAGCAAAAGCTCCAATGTGTGACAAGGACAGGCAACACTAACCTCAATATAATAATAATAATAATAATAATAATAATAATAATAATAATAATAATAATAGACCCTACCGATCTCTGATAAATCGGTGATTTATATTATTCTTTTGAGAGAGTATGTTGACGCGAGATAATGCAGGTCATGTTCAAATACAGCGAGCATGACAACTCGGAAGCTTATACATGCCACCGATAATAATGAAGGAGCAAAGTGGACAAATTATAGTCCATAAGACACTCTGGGCGCAAGCACCAAAACTGGTAATGCGCCTACCATGAAATTAGAAATGATCATTAAAATCATAACTAAGTCACTAGATCCGACAAACCACTTATCTTTGAAGGCTTCCTATGTTTGTCTGACATCCTTGATGAAATCCAGTAACTCTTTACTTAACCACAGCAAAATGCAAAAGTTGAAACAGCTTTTAAGGCTTTGAAAACTTTTTATTCACCTTCCACTTCAGAAGCTGATAGCTATCACCCTATGAGATTGTCATTATGCTTAATAACCTGCTCAGTGGCGCTGGTTACTGGATTAACCCGCTTCCTGCCGCTTCTGAGATATAGCATTCAAGCGAATTACTATGGATCTCATTATTAGAGAGAGTATGGAGATACCTGAAGGAGCCTTCAGTCACTCTGTAACCACAATACCTAGCAAACAATGGCTGTAAAAAATTCATCCTACTATGCTTGCCTTCAGAGGAAAGAGCAATAGTAATGCAAGGAAGTAGGTTGTAATGTAGTAACAACATAAATATCAACCATTTCACTGATGAATTCCCCATATCTCATTTTCAAGGCAACCACACAGGAAAACTGTGGAATATTTAGAAATTAATGTGACCGGATCTAGGCAGCAACAGCTTCCCGTAAAATTAATTTCCCAAGTTTTACGTCTTAAACAACATACTTTTTCTGGAATTTGTCGGTGAAACAGTTAAGATCCCATGGACAGCTGGGCCAGCTATGCTAATAATCCTCAGTTTCATCTGTATCGAACTCCATAATAAATCAGTTATAACTTATACGTCTATATGTGTCCCTTTTTGTTATCGAGTTGTATCTCACAATCAATAACCAGAACTATAATTGGATGCTTTAAACTTAGTTCCATTCACAGAATGGCTAATTCTAATATAATTAGCGTACAAGTGTACCCATACACGCCTAACAACACATTGTCCACATGTCAGGCTTCTTAACCTTTCAATGGTAAAGCTTAACAAACACAGACAGCAACATCGTCCACCAAAATTGGTGAAAAATGTACATCAGTTTCTTTGCTATTGACAGGGTAAAAGATAGAATATTGACATCAGAGTGGCAAGGTTAAGTAAGATACAACATACATGTACCTATTCCGAGGAATATTTTAAAACTAAACTTGACTGGAAGCTACTGTTGCATGAGGCAGCATACATAACAGCATCAGTCAGGTCACTTTCAAAATATTCAACAGCGTCAGTCAGGTTACTTTCAAAATATTCAACAGCGTCAGTCAGGTTACTTTCAAAATATTCAACAGCTTGTAAACCCTTATTTTTGCTTTGACAAAGACATGGATTTTCAGGAATGAAATGGTTTAATTGATAAGTTGAGGAATATTTTTCTGAATAGATAAAATTCTGTAAACAAAGTTGAAGGGAGGAAACCCAAGATGTGCACATCATTAATTGCATTTACATCTTTCTCTTACATGCATAAATAACCGCTTCCATCCTCAACTCGCAGAGAATCATGTTTCAGACAGCGCTATAAGATTAAATATTCACCCTTCATATTCACACCAAAATGCTTGAAAATAGAATTGGTGAAAGTATATACTTTTAGAGGCTTGAATTATCTATCGCAATGTAATGAATAGAGCCGTTAGGTATACCGAAAATACTGTGTGATATCAATACCACAACAATATCGAAATACCATACCGAACAAATCTCAAATTACCAAAATTTCAATACTGAAAAAAAATTGCCTCAAATTGCACAGAGAGAATTCCATCAAATTTGCACATGCAATCCTCATTATTTCGCATCACAAAAAGGCTACCCATCATAATGTTGCGCTGTCTGACAACTATTATATAAGTCTCAAAATGGCTAGTGCGTGGACGTTATTTCAAACAAATCGATAGTATAACGGAATGTATTTGTGAATCATGACAACACAATAAATTTGAAAAAGCACTTGGAATGTAACCACAAAAAAAGAGTTTGTATAAGTATCAATGCGATACTCCGATATCGCTACCGAACATAAAATATCAATACCGAACAGCTCTAGTAATGAAACAAAATAAATCTTTAGTTATGAATTTGAATTAGGAACGTGTCTCTAATTCAATTTGACAACTTATATTAATTTATTCGTAATGAAATCATCATATGCTAAAATTAATTTCGTTTCATTACATCTATTCACAGAATTTAAGTCTCCAAAAGTAAATAATGTTAACAATTTTATTTTCCAGCCCTCTGGTGTGAATATACACCTTTAATGGTCATACCAGTCAAAACCGACCTCTGTTATGGTCATGTTTGAAAATTTAACACTGGAATGACTGGCTCTATAACAGAGCCAGTCATTCCAGTGATAAATTTTCAAATTGTATTATCTTTGCTTGTAAATGGTCATTCAATACACATATATTTACATTTTCTAGAGTTATTTAGCTACAATTCGCAGTGATATAACAGTTTATGAAAAAAAGCCAGAAAATTCCAATTTATTTACCGATAACAGAAATCAGGGATTTTATTCATAAAAACGATATACATAAATCTGCTTGTCTGAATGTTATGGGCATGGTGTTATTGAAGATATAAAGTCTCTCGCAGCAAATGTTGGTTAGAAAGGTCAAATATATATCAGAATGTCAGCTTAATGTTCCCATGTCCCATTAAATAGAGAAACATTTGCCTGAGAAATTAGATGTCTGTGGATTTCTGTGTAAGTTAGGTAACATGCAATGCCCAGACTACATATTAAGTGCATCCGAAATCTTTTTTCACTACAATTACAAATGGATAGTATGTCTGCATGCGTACCCTGTCTGTATCCAAATCCGATTGCTACATGTAGCAATTCCATTCGGGTACAGACAGCAATCGGATGGCCGCTGGTGGAAATCAGCCAAGTGGTTCTCGACAAGACAACATTTTGAATGTCTCATTGCTTTAGTATGGGAGTTTTTGGCAGGAAAAAGATTCATGATGGCCGCCAAACCATTAATCTGACAGTTTAAAAAGTGGAAATTTGAAATAAGCATACACAAAAACGTAATTAAAACAAATTTCAGCATCAAAATCCATCAAATAAAAAACTCCAATATGGCAGCCAAACACTACATTTTGATTGGCCCATGGTGGCAATGTTTTTTACGTATTAGCTTCCCATGAACAACTTTAATGCCCCTCATTACCTAATCATATCTTTCAAATTTCGGCCCGATTCGCTCAGCAGTTCTGGAGAAGTAGTTTTCATGAAAACCTGGTCATCCAAGATGGCTGCCAAACTATTTGGCCAATCAAGTTCCCTTGAAGAAACTTGGTTCAGCGGCTGTTGCCCCACATGTCAAGTTTTGAATCAATCCGCCAGACAGGAGATTTTACAAACGTTTCAAAGAAACGGCCAAAATCCAAGGTGTTTGGCCAGCCACACTGGCCAATCGGCTTCCTTAGAACATACTTGTAATTCTATGCCCTAAGGATGCTTCCTGTCAAACATAATTGAAATCAGCCCAGTGGTTTGAGTTGACATTTTAAATTTCCTATTCCTTTAGCATGGGAGGTTTTGGTGGGAAAAAGATCCAAGATGATCGACAAACCGTAATATCGGACAGCTCTGAAAGTGCAAATTCAAAATCAGCTTACCCAAAAGCCTATATAAAACCAATTTCGGCTACAAAATCCACCAAATAAAAAATCCAAAATGACTACCAAACAGACTACATTTTGATTGGTGCACAGCGGCTATGCTTTTTGATGTATCATCTTCCCTTGAACAAACTTTATTGGGTCTAGGGCCTAATCATATTTCTCAAATTTCAGCCTGTTTCGTTCAGGGGTTCTGGAGTAGAAGTTATTATCACGAAAACTAGGTCATCCAAGATAGCGGCAAAACAATTTGGCCAATCAAGTTCCCTTGAACACACTTGGTTCAGCTCTTAACCTAGATGAGATTTCATGTTTTGAATCGATCCCCAAAGTGATTTCGGAGATATTTAAAGACGATTCTAAAACTCGGCCAAAATCCAAGATGGCCCATGGTCAAATTGGTCGATGGGCTTCGTTCGAACAAACAAAATTTGACTGGGCGCTGTTCAGCTGCCACAGGCAACAGCAACCCGTTAAATAAATTTCAAAATATTCAACAGCTTACCATATAGTTTTCTGGAAATGAGTCAGGGAGGTCAGGAATCGCTCGATCCCAACACGGGAACAGCATGGCTAGAGATGGTCGGGGCATAGCTAAAACTGGATTTCTCCATTCTCAAGGCCACTGCATAAGCTGTTTTTGGCGAACTTAATGGTTATATAACACTCATAATCAGACAAAAACCGCTTGCGCAGGAGTGTTGAAAAATGTGAATTTGCAGACCAAGAGAACAATATTTAAAAAAATTTATCACTGGAATGACTGGCTCAATAACTGAGCTAGTCATTCCAGTGGAAAATTTTCTACGAGAAAATTTGAATCTTCTTGAACAAATTTGAGGGTTAAAGAGTTAGAGGATTATTGGTATTCCGTTTCTAAACATGTCTTATGCTTAAGTTTCAGTCACTAATATTCAGCTCTATGATAACTTCTATTTTGAACAGGGTGTTGTTTTATGTACATTATCTCCTTCCATCAATATGTATATTTCAATCTATATATCAACTGTCTTCCAGCTGAATTTCTGCAGACTACATTTTCCATGGGGCTAAACTCTGGATCTGCTGAATATTTTGAAAACAATTTGACTGAAAGTTGTTGGTGGCTTAGCCACCAACAAGTTTCAGTCAAATTGTTTTCAAAATATTCAGCAGATCCAGAGTTATTGCCCATTGAAATTATTGTCCGGTCGCTTGAGCAATCAAACAGTTAATAGCCAAGCAGTAATCTTATTCCTCTAAAAGTACTACTTAACAGTCTCGCTGCTACACACCACCAGACAATAATTCCAACAAGTAAAACGTCTGGACTTGCTGAATATTTTGAAAACAATTTACCTGAACATTGCAGTTAAACTGTTTTCAAAATATTTAGCAGGTCCACAGATATAACCATTTGAATATGTCGTCTGCAAAAACTCGGCAGTCAGACGGTTAAAAATCCAATCTCAGCTGGATAAATACCTTTGATCCACTTCTTATCTTTTATCTTAGATGTAAGAGATTTATTCTATCAACTAGACAAATTGTAAGTAAGTTTGCTTATGTAAGAGTGAATTAACAACATAGTTTCCTGCTGTTAAGTCTATAACTGGCTAATCCCCTCCTATCAACAGCACTAAAGCTATTATGGTCAAGCTGACCAAAGTCAGCCTCAGAACATTGTCTTGTGATGTCAATTTGTAAGCCAAAAAGCATATTATTTTAATTTTACTAAATACTTTAATGATTGGCTCGATGACAATAAGCCAGTCATTCCCATGACAAACTTTCCAAAATAGTCTTCTTGACCACGCATGCCCAGATAGCAAGCAGCACAATGTTACAAGTCAATAGCTCTAAATATGACAAAAGATATCACACGAATTATTTTTCCCCATTGATTCCCGTACCATAAAAGATGTCCAAGAGTGATAATGAAGACATCCCTTTAAAGGGATACTAATCCCATCTCAAATGTTATACTGCTCCGATAGATTATGGTTTATAGATTCCATTTCATTCATAACCTGTCACATTCCCTTATCTGTATCACAATCATCTACTTTTTAATATCGCGTAAATGTTGAACAGTGTTCGCCACCGTTTTGTCTCCTCAAGTGATAGTGTGTGATGTCATGTAAGTGCCAATGCATTAGATTCTTTATTATGTAACACTCATCTCGTTGAATATTTTGAAACTAATTTGACTGGAAGTTGTTGCTGCCTATGGCAGCAACAACTTCCAGTCAAATTAGTTTCAAAATATTCAACAGCTTACCTGTGCGACTGCTTTTATACCACATTGCCATATTATAGCTGGCACCTCTATGACTGAGTATATATCCGGAGACAGACACGCTAGGCTTTTTCTGATTAGTTGTAGAAATGTAGCAACATTTAGCTACTAAAGCCTGAATATCTTTCTTTGATGAGATGAAAGAAGGCTTAAAATTACCTGTATAGTTTACGAGCGGCCTATTAGATCACCTGTATAGCTATCAAGAGATGAGATTAGTTATCCTTTAAAGACTATAGTCTTTCGCTACACTAATTCTGTCATAACTTACCAACAAAACCCCCTTTGTGCATAGTCATACCTAGACACTGTCTTCATTATCTTAGCAAAAATTGATATATCCCATGTCACTATCATCATCCCCCCCCCCCCCTTCCCTCTGTAGGCATTCTTAGCGCAGGCATTATCTCAGTTTAAGTCAATCATAGACTAGTTCATTATTACTGAGCTAGTCCTTCTACCTGTCCTGCGATCATCTTTTCCTTTGGTTTTCAAAAGCACATCACACATCTAACTTATCATGGGTGATTTTGAGGAAACATGCCTGTGTTTAACCAGTCAATACTATAGGATTATAACAAATATGAGTGTTAAAGGGTAAAACATCGAATTTCTTCAACAAAATTCTAATTTTCTCATAGAAAATGTTCATTTGCAGACCACGAGAAGACTATTTTTGAAAGTTTATCACTGGAATGACTGGCTCGTTGCTGCCATAAGTCAAATTAGTGTTAAAATATTCAACAGCATGTTTATTAAATAGTTAAAGACATACAATTTGCATGACAACATTTAGTCCGTCATTGATCAATTATGCGTTCGTGACGAAATTGATTATGACATCATCCTGTACATGTCACGTAGTTGATTATGACCTCATATGATTGACTGGGAAACTGTAATCCTCTATTAAGATTTCTCAAGATCCCTAGAAGACACCATTTTTGACTAGCTTGACCAGTACATGGTCACAGGTTTGTGACATCAAGAAGTTATTGGTTTGATTGGCGTCTATCGAGTCCCTGATTCCAGGTCCCATTCACACCATATATAGGCTGGTTTATATTTCAGTCTATTATTGGTAACTTCCCCAGCTTTACACCAGTACCCATTTATACTCCTGAGTAGATAGAGGCAATGAGGAGTGAAGGAGATTACCTATGTTCCCACCGATTGCTCATATCCCTAACAGTCAAGCAGGATTTGAACCCAGCCCGGCTGATTACAGGTCGATCACGTTCACAATAACTAGCCAATCATCTCCCCCGAATGCAAGTACTCAGTTTGGCACTCACTTTATGCTGTTCAGCAATCAGTAACAATTGTTCTATAGGTGCAACAACTTTGTAAAATCCAGTTACCTATAACCGATTGCAAGGCCATACAAATTTATTTTTTGGTTTTACAAATCTTCCTGTGACATCAATCACGATCCAGTACAATTTATACTCCTTTCCAATGAACATCCATCACACACAATCAACCAGCCACTGAAATTGTCCAAAGCACCCACAGAAATCGACCATGAATAACAATTATTCATTCAATTTCCAACGATTTATCAATCCCGAGATCAATGCTAAATGGTCGGGTGGCTCCGGGTGGAATTTATCACAATGTGACCTATGTTAATCTCACAAATTGATATCAGGATTCCATGACGGCGCACAAATACCATGGGAATCATCACGTCTAATATATGCTATGGTTAATTATACCAGGATACTGGAGCTGGTAGATCATGTGCATTGAATGGATTGGATACGACTCATTGGTGGTGCAATTATCATGATGTACTATACCTGTAGCTGGCTTAACCCTGCCTCTGCAACGCGCTAGACAATAATTTCAATGGCAATAACGCTGGATCTGCTAAATATTTTGAAAACAATTTGACTGACAGTTGTTGGTGGCTTAGCCACCAATAACATTCAGTCAAATTGTTTTCAAAATATTCAGTTTATCGAGCCAGTCATTCCACTGGTAAATTTTCTTTTTAAATAGTCTTCTCTTGGCCTGTAAAGAGACATTTCACATGACCATTTCAGGAGATGTTTAGGCCAGCTGGTAGGCTATTTAAAGCTGTCATGACGTCACAAAAATAGCAGCTACTGTGCCAAAAAAATATATGGATGTGTACCCTTAAATCCAACCAGGTGAGCTACCGCCATATTGTTTGCCTTTCGTCCCCTCTAGCCATTTCCAGCACAGCCACCGTCGCTTACTATAAAGGTTGCGCTGCGCACAGATCACAAAATGGAAGCAGTTCAGCATTGACCGCATACATGAAAAGCACGCCGATTGGAATTTATATTAGTCATTCATTTCACAAAACTAACATGGATTCGACAACTGAAGACGTAAGAATGATAAAGATATGTTTGTGCACGCACTCAAACTTATAAGTGACTAATAACTATTCAAAAACTAACATTGGTCACATTCGATCTTGTAGATGACTCCAGAGCGTTCATCTGTGGTCAGTTTATCTTTGGGGACATACATAGGCGAAACCAAAAGGCCTCTCAGCACCAGAGTCAAGAACATCTTAAAATCAATTCCAACTCAGCTGTGGCAGAACATACAGAATCCACTGGCCACGTAATCCCCGCCAGGAGTGCCTCAGTCATCAACATTGTGACCAACTTATTCAAACGGAAGGTTAAAGAGGCCATAGAAATCTACAAGCATCAACCAACCATGAACAGAGACGAGGGCTACCGTATACCAGCAGTCTACCAGTCCATGCTGTCACGTGACTCCACAAGAACTGACCAGTGACGTTGCCAGCGACCGTCAGTTAGTGCTGAAGTGATCGAGATGGTCACGAAAGCTACACTCAAACAATTTCTACATCACAGAGAGGTAACTCATTTTTCCGTAATATGATTTATTATTGGGAATTTTAGAAACTATTATCATAATCATTATTATCGCCTGACTTGTGAACCATAGCATTCATATTTGATAAAGCAGCGTAAGGGGAAAACAGCAAAACGATTAAGCCCAAGTTCATTATCCACTATTGTTCCAGAAATAACTACATCTAATTGTCATCTATCAGCGTCAGAGATTAACGCATTAATGGTCAAGGCAGCCAAACCCGGCCTCTGACAAGCTATTGATATTTGCAGGAAAAAGGAGCCTATTTTTGAAAATTTACACCTGGAATGGCTGGCTTGGTTATCGACCCAGACATTCCAGGTCTTAATTCTCTTGGCCTGTAAATGGACATTCCACAAGACCACTGCAGAGGCTGGTTTGACCGTTAACCCCCTTATCCCTCATATCAGCCAAAAATGGCCTCTGCAGTGGTCTCGAGAAATGTCCATTTGCAGACCAAGAAGACTATTTTTGAAAATTTACCAATGGAATGACTGGCTCGAATTTTCAAAAACAGTCTTCTCTTGGTCTGCAAATGGACATATTCTATGAGAAAATTGAAATTTTCTTGAACAAATTCGAGGGTTAAAGGGACACAGTAGCACCAAGCATCATGTTGGCCAAAGACAATTTTCTATGGGCACTCGTGATGTAAAGTTGCAATGACAACATTTTAGTATTGAAAGGAAACTCCAACATGCATGGCTGAGTTTTGCATGAGATTCATCATTTCTACATAAAGTCAATAAGAAGGTCAGAAAAATGTGTTAGGGGGGGGGAGGTGTAAACAAAGACATCATTGATTGATTGAATGACATAAATAAAGTACAGATTAAAATGTTCATTCAACGAATACATGAAATTTCAATCATGCTCAATGAGTCTTTGTTCTTACACATCCAACTAGGATAAGTCAGTTTGTCAGGCATCTGCCAATCAAATATTAACCATTTCTGACAAAGCCACCTACATATACCTCGTAAGTTATACAGGTGCATATGCACTTGTTTTTTAACCCTTTAACTCTCATATCAGACAAAAGCGGCTTCTGCAGTGATCTTGAGAGTGGCACAATCCGAATCCACGTGGTTGAAGATGCACGTCATGTCGTCGTCATACCGTGAAATGTATAGGGTGTTAAAATTCATGACGTTAACAGACATTTTAAATGTGATTGAGTTTGTAGCGTTGAAGTTTTGTTTTTTTAATAAAAGATGATAAAAACTTATTTTGTGTTTTTTTATATTTAAATCTAATTTTCATCCTTTAACCCTGGAATTTGTTCCAAAAGAAATTTAATTTTTCTCATAGAAAATAACCGTTTTCAGACCAAGAAAAGACCATTTTTGAAAATTTACCACTGGAATGACTGGCTTGATAACCCAATGACTGGCTCGGTTATCGAGCCAGTCATTCCAGTGGTAAATTTTCAGAGATAATCTTCTCTTGGTCTGCAAATGGACATTTCCCAAGACCACTACAGATGCCGTTTTTGGCTGACAGTGTTAAAGGGTTAAACACAAATGCGACTTATGCTGCAGAGGACGAAGAACAATAGTCTCGCCGCCTTATCGGTTGAGACAAAATCTGTTGATTATTTTGAAACTAATGCAACTGGAACACCTCCCAAACAAATAAGTTTCAAAATAATTGTGAGAATACAGCTTATATGATAAGGAATTTGTCAATTCTGGTCTGTTATGGGGTCAAAGGGTTAAATGGTAATTTATCTCATTTTTAACCCTTTAACACTCATATCAGCAAAAATTGGCTTCTGGTGTGGTCGTGAGAAATGTCCATTTGCTGACCAAGAAGACTATTTTTTTTAATTTACCACTGGAATGACTGGCTCGATAACCGAGCCAGTCATTCCAGTGTAAATTTTCAAAAATAGTCTTCTCTTGGTCTGCAAATGGACATTTCCTGTGAGAAAATTGAAATTTTACTGAACAAATTTGAGTGTTATGGGGTTAACCATAACGGAGTGTTGTCTTAAACAATAAACATATTTCATGTACAGAATTCGCTGTTAAATGTAGAATACTGAATAAATAATCAAATTTATCGTGCATTTCGCGAGAACTTGGCAAAACCAGAGCAGAAATAAGTCTAGATTATAAGGCATCTTTGGATTTAGTGGTATTGATTTGTTCCGTGCAAAGCTTTGACATAATTTTGCTCGGTGAGACTCTGAGGATCTCGTGAGAAAAAGAAGTGTGATCGTAGAGAGATAATCTGGTTATTTCGGATAACCGTCTGTCGATTACCAAGCAATGATACTAAATAGCACTCGATTGCAATTCCCATCTTCTTTGCTATCCCAAAGAGAGATAGTTCCACGTATTTGGTGCGGTCAAAGGAAATACATGCATCGTATATACGCAGATACCATATATATGCCTGTGGAGATAATACCTAGTTGAGGGCTGGAAATAATGACTGGCAAATTCCCAGGAACACTCCTATTGGCGGACTGACAATTCTGTTTCAAGCCATTCCCTTCCCATTTCTAGCTAAGCTCTGCCCACCATTTACGCGAGTTGCAATCAACACAAACCATTTGAAACCTGAATTTATAGAATCCAAATTTTAGGGCAACTATACATGTAAGCTGTTGAATATTTTGAAACTAATTTGACTGGGAGCTGTTGCGGCCTATAAAGCCTCCGAGTCACATCTGTATCAAAGTATTCAATAGAATGTCTTCAATTTTTAATTCGCTTTAGACATACAATTCATACACTTTCGTGACAGATTTTTCGGCTTCGTGATTGACTTATAGCATTTTGATTGTGACGTCGGCTGACAAGTGACCATTTTGATTACGATGCTGGATTGACAAATCAGATCGCTCTATTTTTAGACAGTGTCTATAATTAACGCTTTATCGAAGGGCTAAAACTGCTGGTCTTACAAAAACACCATCCGATGGCCCCCAAAAAGAGGTATCTGTTATTATACTTATAAACAGGCGAGACAGGAGGATATGTGACTTTGTAAGATTGATGATAATAATCAACCTTTCCAGTTTATCCATCAATCATATGACGTCATAATCAGCTACATAATGTGTAGGATGACATCATAGTCAAAGATATCATGAATGCCATGGATTAAAGTTCGCCACGAAGACTTAATTGATGACGGAATAAGCGTTGTCGTACGAATTGTATTTCTTTACTATTTAATAAACATGCCATTGAATATTTTGAAACTTAATTGACAAGGCAGCGACTGTTGCAGCAACAGCACTCAGTTAAATTAGTTTCAAAACATTCAACAGTTTACCTGTATAATTCTCTGGAAATTGATAGTCAGGTAGTTCATGGATCGCTTGATCAAAACACGGAGAAGTGTGGGTGGAACATAGCTAAATATGGGCAGGGCATGGCTAAAACTGGATTCCTCCTTTCTACTGGAGACTCCAGCAGATGTGGTGCTACGGCGATGTATCGGGGTGGCATCTGACACACTCGGTCCATTTTCTTCCAAGAAATGCAGAATATTGGTACAGGTCTCTGAATCACACCCCAGAACCGGCACCTGAAAAGCAGCTCTTGCGCCTCAAAATGTGCTTCATGTGTACCTCAATTTCAGCTCGTGCACCACAAAATGTGCTTCATGTGTACCTCAATTTCAGCTCACGCACCACAAAATGTGCTTCATGTGTACCTCAATTCCAGCTCCTGTACCACAAAATGTGCTTCATGTGTACCTCAATTTCAGCTCGTGCACCACAAAATGTGCTTCATGTGTACCTCAATTCCAGCTCCTGTACCACAAAATGTGCTTCATGTGTACCTCAATTCCAGCTCCTGTACCACAAAATGTGCTTCATGTGTACCTCAATTCCAGCTCCTGTACCACAAAATGTGCTTCATGTGTACCTCAATTTCAGCTCGTGCACCACAAAATGTGCTTGTGTACCTCAATTTCAGCTCAGGCTGCAACTTACAACTTGTCACTACACCACTGGATATATGCAGCTTATAGTCAGAATTAGTACTGTCTATGAGCGAAATTAACAGTCAAATTTGTTCACCAAAATTTCAAATTTCTCATAGAGAATGTCCATTTTCAAACGAAGAGAATTGTTTTTGAAAATTTACCACTGGAATGACATCGAGCCAGTCACTCCAGTGTTAAATTTTCAAAAATGGTATTCTCTTGGTCTGCAAATGGACAGTTTTAAAGACCACTGCAGAAGCCGTTTTCGGCTGATATGAGGGTTAAAGGGTTAACAGTTGACTAATCAGTTATCAAGCCAGTCATTCCTGTCATAATTTCTCAAAAATAATTTTCTATTGGCTTGCAAATGGACATTCATCAAGACCACAGAAGAGTACAATTTTGGCTGGCAGAGTCCGGTTTTGGCTGTCAGAGTCTGGTTTTGGCTGTCAGAGTCTGGTTTTGGCTGGCTTGGACATGAAATGGTTAACCCTGCTTATTATTGTGGCATGTTTATCTATTCACTAGCCACAGACCTAGCCTCAACAGCAGTCAGAATGAGTAAATTTTTGCTGTGTAAATACTACTGTAGCAGTAATTGGTCTGATCACCAAGTGCTGGTTGACTAATCAAATAAAGATCTCTGCTTAATCCTGTTAATGGTTACCTGGCTCGATAACCGAGCCAGTCATTCCAGTGGTAAATTTTCAAAAATAGTCTTCTCTTGGTCTGCAAATTGATATTTTCTATGAGAAAATAAAAAAGATTTTGAACAAATTCGAGGGTTAAAAAAGGGTTAAGTTAGCCCAAAACAGGTCTTTGCAGTGGTCTTCAGAAATGTCTATTTGATGGCCACTAAGAGATGTATTTTTGAAAATTTACCATTGACATTGCTGGCTCGATCAGTCATTCCAGTGGCATTTTAATCTTCAAAAATGCTAGGTCTGCAAATCGAGATTCAATAAGCAAATATTTAGATTTTCTGACAAATTTGGACCATTTTGACCAAAGCGATTTGCTAAACGTAAAATTAACACTGATGTTGCTGTAGCCGTCCTAAGAGTACCACCTTTGTCTAATTTCAGCTTTGCAGGCGAGACAAAGCATTGATTTCTGTATCCTTTCTTGACACAATGATAGAAATCTGGGAATATGATGCATTGATTATGTAAGTCGCAAATGGCACTATTGCTTATTTTGTCACATAAACACAGCTTTCAGCCAGTTTAACCCTTTTAACACTCATATCGACCAAAAAATGCTTCTTCAGTGGTTTTGAGAACCGTCCATAAAACGTTTGAGGAGTTTAGCTAGAAATGGGCAGTGCATAGCTAGAAATGGGTGGAGCATAGCTGGAAATGGGCAGGGCATAGCTAGAAATGGGTGGAGCATAGCTAGAAATGGGCAGGGCATAGCTAGAAATGGGTGGAGCGTAGCTAGAAATGGGCAGGGCATAGCTAGAAATGGGTGGAGCATAGCTAGAAATGGGTGGGGCATAGCTAGAAATGGGTGGAGCGTAGCTAGAAATGGGCAGGGCATAGCTAGAAATGGGTGGAGCATAGCTAGAAATGGGCAGGGCATAGCTAGAAATGGGTGGAGCATAGCTGGAAATTGGCAGGGCATAGCTAGAAGTGGGTGGAGCAGAGCTGAAAATGGGCATGGAATAGCTAGAAATGGGCAGGGAATAGCTAGAAATAGGCAGGGAATAGCTAGGAATGGGCGGGGCTTAACTAGAAATGGGTGGGGCATAGCTAGAAATGGGTGGGGCATAGCTAGGAATGGGTAGGGCATAGCTAGAAATGGGTGGGGTATATCTAGAAATGGGTGGGGCATAGCTAGAAATGGATCCCTCTGTTGTCAGTTGTGTAATTCTACACATGCAAACAGGCCTCAAATTCAATGCATTGTTCTAGCAAGGAATGGCCCTTGATCAATTTAGCACACAAAAATTAATTTTCCATCATTACCTTTACACATGGGTCAATGGCCCACAGGATTTAAGGTTAACTTCCATATATAAGTACCATTTTTATTTAAAGAAATGACGCTAGCGTGTATTGGACGCAAGCTAAATTTTGGCCTAAAAACCTCCCTAAAAATCATTATATTCACATTTAGGACACATTGAAAAATTGAAACTCATTCTCTCTTTAGACATGAACACAAAAATTAAATGCAATTTCTTCGTACACATGTTTACCGCTGTACTACTATGTTTAATGTATGCCTCAAAAACTTCATCATGGAAGTGAAATTATTAAATGGGACAGCCTAAATATCGTGCATCTCCAATAAAGATCGTTTATTACATCAAGACCAATGCTACTTTTGACATAAAATAACATCTCGAAAATATAGAAATCAAGTGATATTAGGAAGGCGGTAAGATTAAATCCAATTAAGAAGGGTTATAGCGAGTACTCGGCAGATATAAATATACTGGACTCGGAACTCAAATATATATTATCATTGCATTACGGTAACTGAGTATTTTACTGAAGGGTAGATCGCGTCTATGAAACTCCCACTTGCGCCTCAAACACAAGAGGTTTATTACATAACATACCTCCAGAAATTTTAGTCTCAGTATTGGTTATAATATTCAGACCATAGCGAAAAGGTTTCCCGACCCGATGAGGTCCTATTTTCATGGCAAAATGGCGTTTTGACTTGGAAATTTGAGCAAAAAAGATGAAGTCAAAGCTATGTTCTCATATATAGGATGCAGACACTTTTTAAGCAGTTGGAAATCAGTAAAAAAAATACCGCGTCTAATACATGGGGTTAACCGGTAATTGCAACATTTGACAAAATGACCCATGTTTTCAAGATGGGGTTGGATCATTTGACCCCACTAAGCAACTCAGGCTCAGCAGAACCCTGCAATGACATAGACATAATGATTATTTCACTAGTTGATTATATCATGTACAATGTACCATACATGTAAAGCATAGCCAATGATTGGCAGTTGCGTAAAGAAAATGTTAGTGAGTCAGGTATTTAACCATTTAACCATCTGACTGCTGAGTTTCTGCAGACGACATCCCAGGTGTTAAATCTCTGGACCGGCTAAATAATTTGAAAACATAGCCACCATCAACTTTCAGCTAAAATGTTTTCAAAATATTCAGCAAATCAGAAGCTTTGTTATTTGAAATTATTGTCTGGTGGATTGCAGCGCTTAAGTGAGACAGTTAATGGTCAATTTTCAGCCAGAACTGGTGTTTGCCGGGACCTTAAAAAATACCAACTTGTAAACCAAGAGAAGAGTACTTTTTTTAATATTACCACCAGCATTGGGCTGCAAATGGACACAATTTACCGGACAAAACATGTTAAGTTTTCCTGCAGAATCTTGCCCATTAAAGTGTCAATAAGATCACCATGATTGAACTACAGGTGGTAGCAAATACGATTGACAAGCTTGATTGACGCAATGCATACATGCTCGAGATAAGGCTAAAATAACAATACAGTCTAATTTCCGGCCAACAGGACCATTTCCATGAAGAATCTATTCGCAAATTCCAGTCTTTATGATTAAGACTGTAATAGTGCAAATAACTGGAGTCCTTAATGGAGATTCGGGAAATAAGCGGAGCTGTCGGAGACGTTATAGAAAACTACAAACAAACATGAAGAGAGCACTTGTATTTTAGGGATTGTGGCAAACATTATACCCTCATGTATGAATGTAAAGGGTGTTTTTCAATTAGTGAGATTGCTGTATTTAGATTGTTTCATTGTTATATAGAGACAATGTCGTTATTGCGTGGATACACTGTATAGTTACTTGTGTAAATATTGCTGAATTAATTCTAGTCTGAGTCGGCGTTGTAGTCATGAATACCGGCATTCGTTTCTAGATGATACCCCACCCATGTCTGGCTTTTAATAGTCCGGGAGCCAATTTTCAAAAGGGGTCTAGAAGAATGGTTTCGTAGCACACCCAGTATTCAGAAGGTTTGTCTCTATATTATGCTAGACCGATGTCTTGGGTATATTCTGAGCCGTGTTGTACAAGAAAATTGTGGTATCACTAACCCGTGAGAAGCCCATTTACAAAAGGTGTTGAATGTAGCTCTCAAACAATTTTCACAATGGTAAATTTTTCACAAACTTAAGCGCATGTTATATCAATACAATCTTAACCAAAATGGAAAGGAGTGATCGTTTATTGCAGATTTATACATAATCAACCTCGTTTAAGACACCCGTATGTTGCTTTGTACATATTGGGGCACTTAGGTCTTCTTGTGACTAGCAATACCTTAGCTACAACAATGCCCATGTTTTCTACATTTTTCATAATTAAACTTTTAACTGACATGCAGTGCATGTCTACACAAGCTGGCAGGACATATTTATCACGTGAGCAAATGAGAGAATGTTACTCATCCGTGTCAGAGTCATCTTCGACAATTGTATGCTGAACATTGTCACACATTTCACCTCCCATACAAAGGCATGCTTCAGTGCAGAGTAGATTGTTAGCCTTGCATTGACAGAGATCTGTTCTTTTGCAGGCAGACTTTTGACATCTACATGATGTGAGTTCAATTAATCCAAATGGAGCAGGATCCTTTGACATTAGAACAGGCTTGAGTAGACCATCCACTATACTCCAGCCATGTCCATTTGGAGATGGAAGATTCTGAACAGCTTGCAATGAACGTCTCCAAACAAGAGCTTGAAAATTGGCTCTTTCGGTGTGATGCTTTAGACTATTCGATGTAGGTGGAAGATTTTCATTTCTTTGTCTCTTTTGACGAAAGAGCCAATAACGGGTTTCGTCAGCTGTCTTTCCCACATCCCTGGTGGTATACAACTCACAGACAAATTTCTCACATAGAATTGCAGTATTCGATGATAAGGCAACATGTTCACCGAGTTGGGCTAAGCTAAGCTGATGACATTCAGATGACTTTAAGAGATTGAATGCTTTTCTCTTAGCGACTCCAAATAATGCACTAGTGCTATCACAACCTGTAAGAGAATGAAACCCAGGCAAAGACAGACAGATAGCTGGGCCCAGTACTTGAGCAACTGTATGTATTGGTACTGATCGAAGTTCTTCCAAATACGACGAATTGTTCGCTGAAATGACAACAACATCCATTTCATCGTTAAAGCCACCAGCAAGAATGACGCAATTGTCGGCAGATAGCATATTTGGACCAGTATCACGCCACCGCTTGCTGAGAAATGCAACCAGGTTACTTTTGTTGCTTGGATTGCTGATGTACTTGGCCCATTGCTTTGGAACGGGAGTATTTTCTCCAGCAATCTTTACTTCCAATGCTGTTGATGACCCACGTTTTAGCCGCTCTTCCGCTTTGAGAGATTCCAGTCTATCATATCTGTCAAAAACTATATCTACTCTGTTGCAGTCTTCTTGATTCAGTGGAACTGTAAAGATGTGCCAGTATTTATCAGCCAATTCTCCAAATGTAGACGTACCTCCAGTTTTAACCATTTGCACAATTGCCATGCCATCTACTACATAAGCTGTTGCGCCTGTCTTGTCAACAGGTGGAAGCCGTCCATCAACATCTACTTCCTTTTCTAGTTCACTTAACAAAACACTTTTCACATTCTTTCTTAGAGTCCCATCCGTATGTGACAATGATAGTGGAACAGCAGACAGTTCATACGTCATCACTAGGTTTTAAATCAACATCTCTGGACCATGCAGCAATAATTAATCGACCAAATAGTTCGCGGTCAGATCTCACATTGTGAATTTTTTCATCATTTGTTTTGAGTTTTTTCTTCTGTGCTAGGCTGGCAAATGTTTTACGTTTTAAGTGTGGCAACGTGTCCCAAAAGCTTCTCGTGTTAGTGTCCAGCCGCTCCTGAACAAAATTTTCCATAATCTCCTTACCAATGTCACAGGCGGAAACAAGTCTCTTGGCGATTTCACTAGGCAATACCATGCCAGTTGCAATGTTTACAAGCGGAAGACACTCGCTGTCGTCGTTTTCCGCAATATTAAAGGGATTGGTCATTATATCTGATGAGAACATCGAAAGTATCTTCTGCACATCGGTTTCATCCCTGTTCATTCGATTAGTCCCCATTTCCTTATGTACTCCAAACATGTGACTATCTTGTAACCCACACATTTGCTTTGTGACCGTTGTTATGGCTGCCCTCTCGTGGCTAGTTAAAAACCACCTCTCCAGAGCTCCTGGCTTTTGTGTTATTCCAATAATACCACCTCCCTTTTTGGAATCCAAATTAATCGATTGCTCTAAGGCCATATCTGTCCACACTTGATTGAATGGATGGTCTGAGCGACTTACGGAATGATTTCCATTCAAGAATTGTTCATGTACATGGGGATGTGTACTTGGAAGCATCTTCATGTCCGCAAGATATATTGGCAGCCATCTTGCATAATTGGTTCTGCCCATGCTGTAGAAATATGGCGCCATAGCAGCAGTAGCAGATAGGTGTGCCTGCCAATCTCCAGTTCTCTCAGCTCTTATGAATCCAAGCAGCAGCTCTACCATATGAATATATGAGTTCCAAAATGCGAACAGGTGTGATTTCGAGCTTGACTCAACTTTAAAGGATTTGAACAGCTGTTGCAATTTATTCATGTACATACACACCTCTTTGAAATTTTCTTGCAGTGCGTCTAAGTCGTCAATGCTGCTTCGGCACATCTTAATTTTCATATATGGTGAATCTAATACGATATTACTTTGAGTTATGACACGATCATGCTTATATCGTTGTGCACTATGGATACAGCCAAAGCCTAGACCCCCTATGCAAAGAAATCAGGATAACTAATTAGTGCTACCACAATTTGTTTGTACAACAGGGCTTAAAATGTGTGGGACATGTCCCTCAAGCCACAGCAAGTGTCAGACCTTCCGAATACTGGGTGTGCTACGTCACGATTCTGACCTAGCTTTAGCTCCTGGACTATAAGCTCCGCTAACTTTTTATGATGTTGGAAGCAATTTGAAATCTAAATCCCCAGAATGTAATTTTGAAGGTAACTATACAGGTAAGTTGTTGAATCTTTTGAAACTAATTTGACTGGGCCAGCAACAGCTCCCAGTCAAAAGTTTCAAAATATTCAACAAAATGTTTATTAAATTTTTAATTCAAAGACATACAATTCGTACACTTTCATGCGCGACGACATTTTGATTGTGATGCTAGTTAACTAGTGACATAAATGATCAAATTTAATCAAATACATGACTGACAGATCTGATCGCTTCATAGCTCTCCAGGACGGAGTGACTTGGACAACAACAGTGGCTTAATGAGGTGTGGCCAGTCCTCAACAAATTTACAATGGTCTGCGGTTTGTTAGAAGCGGATCGAAGCTCAAATCCCTGCCAAAGGCTATATGCAGGCGATGTCAAACATAATAACTTTGACATTTATTTCACTATTTTGTAAAGCCACACCTAGGCTGCATCAGTGTGCTTCAACAATTCTGCTGATACATGTATTTATTATTCATACTCAAATACTCATCAATTCAGTCGAAACATGTTGACTGTCGCGAAGAGGCAGTAAGATTTAAAGCGTGACTCCGGGACTAAATCCTGGGTCACAACAATACAACTTCTTACAGTGCAACCCGACTCCGCAGTTTTGAGAAATCGTACACCGTCGTAAATGTAGTCCCTTGTCCGTTTCCAACTTCACCTGGCCACACCACCATAACTTGATCCACTGCGATTTTGAACATCAAGGCTTCAAATTACTTTGATGAACTAAAAACCCATTAACATTCTGACCAAAAATTTACCTTTCCAGTTTATCCATCCATCATATGACATCATAATCAACTACGTGACGTGTAAGCATCATAATCAATTACAGTGTGCAATGACTCGATTTAGTCTGTCTTATAGTCCGACATTGTACGAATTGGATGTTTTTACTATTTAACAAACATTCTGTCAAATATTTTGAAACTAATTTGACTGGGTGCTGTTGCTGCTGAGTGCCATTGGCATCAACAGCATCCAGTCAAATTAGTTCCAAAATATTCAACAGCTTACCTGCATAGTTTTCTGGAAATTGATAGTGAGGGAGTTCAGGGATTGAGCGATCTCAACATGACTGAGGTGTGGGTGGAGCTTAACTAGGGATTGATGAGGAATAGCTAAAACTGGAAAGGACCATTCCGGACGTACGTGACTTAATGTCGCTCTCTAATTGGCTAATCAAGGAAACTACAGTTGGGTGTGTCAAATGTACATGCCGAGTAACGACTACAACCAACTACGATTGAACATGCTCAATCGGATCGACGGGCGTATGACGTGACTCAACTTGATACAACTGCCTGTCTACACTAACATTTAACTATCCGCAACGAACTGTTCAGTTGTGTCGGGCCAGGCATCGTCAGATTGGTGTAGCCAGGGATTCATAGAATTGGGAACAGTCCATTCTGTATAACCTACATTCGTCTTAAATCTTACTTCAAAATGCACAACACATGAATATCACGGAGAAGCATGGTGGGTTTTGGATGAAACAAGAGCTAACAAACCGCAGACAGAAAATTATGCAAGCTCACTAAAACCGCTACTTAAAGGTGGTCCGCCGAATAAATATAGATTGAACTGTTGCTATGGAGGGATCTGATCTGTCACTCAAGTATTTGACATCATAATCAATTATGTTACTAGTTAGGCTGACGTGACGTCATAATGACATATATAGTTCGGTGATGAAAATCCAAACGTCTACTGCTGGTGTACGAATTGTATGTTTTTGATATATTTATAATTTAATAACTATTCTGTTGAATATTTTGAAACTACTTTTACTGGGAGCTGTTGCTGCCAACGCAACAGCTCCCAGTCAAGTTAATTTCAAAATATTCAATTCTTTACTTGTATAATTACCTTGAAATTGGGATTTAAAAAATTCACGGGTCAAATTATATAAATTGATTCAAACATGTCCCAAAAATGGGTGGGGCTTAACGAGAAATGGACAGGGCATATCTAGAAATGGATCACTCCATTGTGGTGTAAAATAAGATGTAGATGTAGGTGAATTTAGGAAATCTGTAATTAGCAATCGATGACTCGTTTACATACATAGAAATAGACAAACGTATCCTCCACCTTCTCCGTTACAAGTATATCGTCAATTCATTCGTCATTGTGAAAGGCAGTGGATGTGGATACACGCATAACATCATCAGCATTGGCAATTGTAAACTGAAATGGGGAAACTAATTTTCATGGAATATTGGACTGTCTCAACAGTCCATATATGTATAGATTGAAGCCTTATAGCTGAGGGAAGAATCACACCTTGATAATAGAGACGTGAAGTCAATATAGGATTCATTTCCGGTAGCATATAATACCTATAATTATCTTATTAATAGGAAGTGGATAGTCATTCAAGTGTGTGGGTCTGCGTGTGTGCGTGCGTACATGCATATTTGTGTGCGTGCATGTATGTGTGTAGGCGTATCTGGAACTGTATCTCAAGAACTATTTATCTGATTTGGTTTAATCGCCTATAATTATCTAAGGGGAGTTGATGCTAACCAAACTGGACCATATATCCAACTAAAGCAGCTTCCGCGTAAGACATGGCACAGACAGGCAGCGCGGCTTAAAACGTGTTAACCTATAGTAGTATCTACACTAAAAGCCGACGCGTGGCGGATACAATGTTTCAGGTAAGCGGTGTGATGAAAATAGAATCAAATTTGATTTCTCCATCCAGCCCGTTTCGTCCTCCAGCGGGGAAAATCAAATAATACGTTGTACGCAACGTGAAATCTAAAGTTTAATAAAGCCGGTGAATGATGTAAATACGGATAAGATGGAGATTTATGATAATTATCTTACTCTTACTGCTATATGGGCAAGTAGATTTAGAGAAAGTCTACTCATTGATCTGCTATATACAGTCATGAGCAGTTTTGACAGCACTAAGCATTACACTTATGGTAACTGATGAGGCATTTAAACATATTTTTATCTGCATGTGGTAAAAGTATTCAGAATTTCCAACATACTCTACAAACCCAAGATTAACTCAAAGCTTAGTTCATATGTACCCCGTAACACTTAACTCTTTTAACCGGAAAATTTGTTCAAGAACACATGTATTTAATCTCCATTTACACAACAAGAGACTGAGATGATTTTTGGAAATTTATCACTGGAATGACTGGCTCGGTTATCGAGCCAGTCATTTCAGGGGTAAATTTTTCAAACGTAGTCTTCTGGTCTGCAAATGGGCATTTCTCAAAACACCTGCAGAAGCCATTTATGGTCGACTTGAGTTAGCTTCAAACCTCTGATGAAACCATACATTCTCGATACAATAGCCCTGATATATCGACACTATGGATGAACTCTTTGCTACAAAACGAGCAACAAGGGACTTCAGGGCAAATGAAATATTCTTCAGCGGCCTTTCCAGAAGACTGAGAACGAGCCTCTGAGGACTGGGGGATACATATATCCACAACAGATGGCAGGAAAACAATCTACGCTTATGCTATTAAAGTCCTGATATGGATTTCGTTCTTTCATTGTCTCTATAGGGATGTGATTCTAAAACACTCTCAGTATATTCTATATTTCTGTGTTCACTCGATCACTTCCTAACATGAAATCTATCAACTTCAAAGCATGACCGTAATAGTAATTAGTCATAGACAGAAAGAGCTCCCAGTCATATTAGTTTCAAAATATTCAACAGAATGTTCCCTTACATCAAAGATAATTTCTCTTTTCTCGCCTGTAAGGGTTAAATGCCTAATGGTTAACTATCTGACTGATGTAGGCCAACAGACAATAATTTCAATGGCCAATAACCCTCAACCTGTTGAATATTTTGAAAACAATTTGACTGAAAGTTGTCGGTGGCTAAGCCACCAACAACTTTCAGTCAAATTGTTTTCAAAATATTCAGCATATCCAGAATTAAACAGCATGGAAATTGTAGTCTGCAGAGATTCAGAGTAAACAGCTAATGCACGGTTAACCCTTTAACACTCATGCCAACCAAAAACAGCTTCTTCAGTATTCTTGAGAATTGTCCATTTGCAGACCAAGTGAACACTGTTTTTGAAAATTTACAACTGGAATGACTGGCTCGATAACCTAGCTAATTATTTCAGTGGTTAATTAAAAAAAATGGTCTTCCATTGATCCGCAAATGGACATTTTCTATGAGAAATTTTAAATTTTCTTGAACAAATTCGAGGGTTAAAGGGTTACTGGCATGCTGTTGCCATGCACATGAAGCGTATCAACTAGCATGCATCAAAATTCACTCACTAGTTTAATCTAAATAAAATGTATACCTTTGATGTGCAGGTGAATAGCAACAGCTGAATTATGCACACACATTAGGGAACCAGCTGAAAGCGCCAGCTCTATCAATCTCTGTAGCGTGTACTGATTCTCATAATATCAAGCGTATTGCATTGGAGTTCTGGCGCAAGCCGTTGCCATGTTGAAAATAGTCCAAAATGACCAATGGCACATTTATCTTCATTAAATTCAGCAGCATTGCCGATTCCCTGACGAAACATTGCTCCGAATATACACAGAATGAAATAATGGATTGCCTGATGTTACTGCATCTAAAACATGTATTACAATTTTTTAAATCTCATTCTCGATAAATAATTCCTTTTAATGTCAAGCAACATCTTCATGTAAATTCTTTAGCCCTGCATACCCTTAAAAATTCTTTACCATACAAGAATTATTTTAACCGTACAAAGACAAATCCCAGAAAAAGTTAATTCTTTACGAAGCGTAGCGTATTCGGTTGAATGTTTTGAAATTAATATGACTGGAAACCATCGCTGCCTATGAATTTCAAATTCACATTCCAGGCACATTTCAAAATATTCAACAGCTTTCTTGTGTCTACCCCGAGATTAAGATAATGGGAATTTATTGTTGAAATGAATATTCAAATTTTAGTATAAGTCATTGCTGCCTAAGGCAGCCAATGATTTCCAGTCAAATTACTTTCAAAATATTCAACAGTATACCTGGTTTGAAGATAAGATACTGACGTTTCATGGCTGAAAACGCATAAAGAAAATTTGGAATAGTGCCATTTTCCGCTTAAAGCATGACAAGATTACAGACTTGGGCGGACAATATTAGGCTCAATAGCGAGCAAATCAACGATAATGGGGTGTGTAGTGGTGTATATTTAACATACAATCGTGTATTCTGAATTCACCGTGCGTGGGTCAGATTCTAACGAAGTCCATCATTTTTACATCAACTTACTTCATCCGGCGAGATCAAAATGTTACTCACTCACACATGTATATGTATATATTATTATAATCAATGCATGAAACTAGTACAACCCCCCCCCCCCCCCCCCCCCGCTCACTTTTTATGCATGTTGCAATCAATTTGAAATTTGAAATCTGAATTCTCAGAATCTATATTTCAAGGTAACTATACAAGATGTTGAATAAATACCCACACAATAGGAGCTGATGAGCTGACTAACTTCCATTCAAATTAGTTCTAAAATCGTCAACACAATGTTTATTAGCCCTTTAACCATCATATCAGCCAAAAACAGCATCTGCAGTAGTCTTAAGAAATGTCCATTTGCAGAACAAGAAGACTATTTTTGACAATTTACCACTGGAATCACTGGCTGGATAACCGAGCCAGTCATTCCAGTGGTAAATTTTCAAAAATAGACTTCACTTGGTCTGCAAATAGACATTTCCTATGAACAAATTTTAAATTTTAAAAACAAATACGAGGTTTAAAGTGTTAAATTGTCCATTTACCAAAGATATATATAATTCACCTTTCCAGAGTACCCACCCATCATATGACGTCATAATGAACTCCATGATGTGTAGAATGACATCATAATGAATGACATCATGAATGACGTCGATAAGTACGTCACGAACGCATATTTGAAGACGGTCTATGCATTGTTGTACAAATTGTTTGCTTTTACTATTTAATAAATATTCTGTTGAATATTTCGAAACTAATTTGACTGGGCGCTGTTGCTGCCATAGGCAGCAACAGCACTCAGTCAAATTAGCTACAAAATATTCAACAGCTTCTCTGTATAGTTTTCAGGAAATTCATAGCTAGGGCATTCGGGGATCGATCAATTCCAACACGGCGAGGTGTGGGTGGAGCTTAGCTAGTGATGGGCGGGGCATAGCTAAAAATGGAAAGGTTCATTCAGATACAATCATGACACTTGTGAGACAGGCATATGTCATTTAAATTCTGATTGTGACAACAGCTGACAAGTGACACACTTTAAGGGAGGAAGTTTTAGCTATGCATCGCCTTCCTTTAGCTAAGCTCCACCCACACTTCCCCCGTGTTGGGATGGATCGATCCTTCAACTCACTGACCATCAATTTTCAAAAAACTAAGTTTTCTGAAAATTGATGGTCAATGAGTTGAGTCTATGGAGGTAAGCTGTTGAACATTTTGAAACTAATTTGACTGGGTGAGGTTACTGCTAGTCAAATTAGTTTCAAAATATTCAACAGCATGTTTATTAAATAATAGACATATACATTTCGTACAACAATGCTCCGAGTAGTCCGTCATCAATTAAGTTTTGACAACAAACTTATCTACGTCATTCATGATTATGACGTCATCCTACATGTCACGTAGCTGATTATGACGTCATATGAGTGACTCAGAAACTGGAATCCTCCGTTATGACATCAAATACTTGAGTGACCAATTAGTTCCCTCCACTCCATTGGTGCGCATCTCAACATGATCATGCTTATGATGGTTTATACATGTACCATACATTTCAACAAAAATGTCGACGCGCAGTTGGTCACATGCCAAGGTGGACCAAAGGCCCTGACGATTACTTGACCGGTTATTGATAGGTTGTCTGGTACAGATAATTTATCCAGACTTTAATTGGCTTTTGTTGCCAATCCTATGACCCAGACTAAGTGTCTACAGTAGAGCTCCGAAATAACTTAATATGTTTCTGAATCAAAATAAAACACACTGCTGAATTGTTGCAAAATTGATGAAATTTGATTAATCCACTTTTAGCTATGCCCCACCTATATCTAGATAAGCTCCGCCCATGCATGTGTTACCAGAATGCCAATCTCATGACAACTATACACCTGTTGAACATTTTGAAACTAATGTGACTGGGAGCTGTTCTTCCTATGGCAGCAAGGGTGTCCAGTCAAACTAGTTTCAAAATATTCAACAGCATGTTTATTAAATAGTAAAGAAATATAATTCGTACAACTGACGTGCTACTCCAGGTTCATGACTGAATATTGTGTCAATTATAATTATGAAGTCAACCTACATGTTATTATAGTACATTTCTATGCCTACATGTGACATAATTGATTTTGACATAAATTTTCATGAGTGACAGATTGGATTCGTGAGTGACAGATTGGATTCGTGAGTGACAGATTGGATTCAAACAATTCACCCTTTAATGGTCCAATTCGCTCAAGAAAATTTTAATATCTGCTTACCATACTGAATGTTCATTTACAGGTTAAGATAAAACAATTTTTGAAAATTTACCACTTGAATGACTGGCTCAGTTATCAAGCCAGTCATTTCCGCAGTAAATTTTCAAAACTTCTATTCTCTTGTCCTGTAAATGGACATTCCACAAAACCATAGCATAGACTGGTTTTGGCCGATCTGACCACTTGGTTTTGGTCGATCTGACCACTAAAAGGTTAAAATATTCCACAGAATATTGATTACTAATTAACCTGTTTCTGTCTGTTTTGGAAACATTTCACCTTACTTATGAGCTGTACTCTATTTGGTTGACATTTGTCATTAACTCGTGAAGGGCCAAAATTGGGCGAGTAAACACACTTTCTCAGAGAGGAAGGTTCAAGACATTTGATCAATATTAACCCCTCAACACTCAAATTTGTTCAATAAAATTTTAATTTTCTCATAAAAAATGTCCATTTGCAGACAAATTTGTGGTTAGATACAATAAAAATATTTACATTTTAGCTTAGCTTAACTTCAATCTTCAGTATTTCGCATGAAGCACATTTATTCAAAGTTTAACCATTTCCACCAAATTTGTTGAAAAATGAACAATTGAAACAGTTCGAAATGAACAGTTCATCTTTCAATTTATTAATTTGAAAATTTAAAATTTCAATATCATTCACGAAAATTGATGAAAAATGTTCATCTTTTAATTTATCCCTTTAATGGTCAAATTTTCTCAAGAAAGTTAAAAATATTTGCAGGACAAGTGAAGACTATTTTTTGGATGATTTACCACTGGCTCGCTTATCGAGCCAGTCATTTCAGCGGTAAATTTTCAAAAATGGTCTTTTATTGGCCTGCAAATGGACATTTATCAAGACCTCTACAGAGGCCAGTTTGACCATGAATTAGAAAATTTTAAATTTCAAAATCATTCACCAATATTGTTGAAAAATGTATACCAGTTTCTTTGCGATTGACTCAGTAAAAGATGGAATATTGACCTCAGCTGGAGTGGTAAGAGTCAAGTAAAGTTAGTCTTACACAGTACTATAATGTACCTCATAAAACATCCTGCAAAAAACCAACTAATTTCACAGGGCTACCCAGGTAATGCAATTTGAAATCTGCTATTCGAGTCTAAGTCACAAACTGATGAGAAATTAAAACATTTCAAACCATGTCACATTCCTTTAACATCTTGATGACAAGCTCATGATCATGGACAAAAATTCACATTCATATTTGGCCATTATGACATTAAATTTGTGAACAAGAGGCCCAAGGGGCCCGTGTCGCTCACCTGGAGCATTATGCATTTTTGTCACAACTGTTGGTGGGTGGTTTAGTAGTCTTCAAAATGAGTTTGTGGACATTTTTGCAAGTCTAATATGGCCGCCAAACATGATACATTTTGATTGGTGCACTGCAGCCATGTTTCTGATGTAGCTGCTTCCCTTAAACAAACTTTAATGGCACTCAGTGCCTAATCATATCTCCCAAATTTCACCCCAATCCACTCAGTGGGTCTGGAGTCATTTTGGCAAAAATTTGGTTATCCAAGATGGCCACCAAACCATTTGGCCAATCAAGTTCCCTTGAAACAAACTTGGTGCAGCTCTTGCTTTAAATGATATTTCATGCATTTTGAATTGATCCCCCAAGCGGTTTTGGAGAAGAGTTTTAAATCGGCCCGTTTTTTTGCCGGATCAACTTCCTTTGAAAAAACTTTAATGGCACTCAGCGCCTAATCATATCGCCCAAATTTCGGCCCAATCCACTCAGTGGGTCTGGAGTCATTTTGGCAAAAATTTGGTTATCCAAGATGGCCACCAAACCATTTGGCCAATCAAGTTCCCTTGAACAAACTTGGTGCAGCTCTTGCTCTAAATAATATTTCATGCATTTTGAATTGATCCCCCAAGCGGTTTTGGAGAAGAGTTTTAAATCGGCCCGTTTTTTTGACGGATCAACTTCCTTTGAACAAACTTTAATGGCCCTTAGTCCCTAATCATATCTCCCAAATTTTGGCCTGATCCATTCAGGGGTTCTGGAGAAGTCGTTTTTGTGAAAACTAGGTCATCCAAGACGGCTGCTGAACCATTCTGTCAATCAAGTCGTCTTGAACAAACTTGGCTTACCTCTTTGCCTAGATGAGGTTTTATAAGTTTTGAATCGATTCCATAAGAGAACGAGATTTGTAGAGATTTCTAAAAATCGGCCCAAATCCAAGATGGCCACCGTCCAAATTGGCCGATCGGCTTTGTTTGAACAAAGTGAAATCCCTATGCCATAAGGATGTTTTCTGCCAAATATAATTGAAATCGGCCCAGTAGTTCTCGAGAAGACATTTGAAATTTCCCATTGCTTTAGTATGGGCCCATTGCTTTACTATGGGAGACTATGGCGGGAAATCAAACCAAGATGGCAGGAAAACCGTTTATCTGACAGTCTTGAAAGTGGGATATTTGAACTGGCCACACTGATAAGCATATATAAAGCAATTTTCGCCATCAAAATACATCCAATACAAAAAAGCCAATATGACCAAGAAACGCTAAATTTTGATTGGTTGATGCCGGCCATGTTTTTTAACGAACAAACTTCCCTTGAACAAACTTGAAAGGCCCTAAGTCCCTAAGCATATTCGGAAGAAGTTGTTTTCGCGAAAACTAGGTCATCCAAGATGGTCACCAAGCAAATCGGCCAATCAGGTTGCCTTGAACAAACTTGGGTCTTGGATTTTCTACAGATGATGTGTTATGAGTTTTGAATCAATTCCTCCAGCGTTTTCGGAGATTTTTTAAAGTGTTTCTAAAAATCAGCCATTTTGGCCGGCGGCCATCTTGAATTTTGACCGATCGGCTTCGTTTGAACAAACTTGAATCGCTATGGACTAGGGATGCTTCCTGCCAAATATAATTGAAATCGGCCCAGTGGTTCTTGAGAAGTCGTTTAAAGAAAAAGTTGACGGACAACAGACGACTAACGACAGACGACACACAGACGACGGATGGTCGCCATCGCATGAGCTAATAATGGAACAATGGTGAATGTCAGTTATAAACAAATTCTGAAAACCCCTATTGATCCATACATCATAATGTCGCAACATCATCTATTGTGGAAAATAATTGCTCAATATGCCGTGTAAGCTAATAAAGGCTAGAGACTGCCAACTCTATCAGACAGACGTCAACTCAATTAAGCAAATAGAGGACAGATAATTGCTGGATCAGGCCATACAAATTTCTTTTTTTGCTTTACACTTCACCCTAACTTCTACAGAGAACAAACAGTTAGGGAAAATTCTGAGGAATTCTGAGTGAGAATCGCTAGATGGAAAGAATGTAAAAAATAATGCCTAAGATTCCTGAATTCTTTTTTTCAAGATATGGAAAATTTAAGTTAGGGTGAAGTGTAAAGCAAAAAAAGAAATTTGTATGGCCTGATCCAGCAATTATCTGTCCTCTATTTGCTTAATTGTCAATGGTCAAGACGCTCAAATTGCCTTTGCAATGGTCATGTTTTTTAACGAACAAACTTCCCTTGAACAAACTTGAAAGGCCCTAAGTCCCTAAGCATATTCGGAAGAAGTTGTTTTCGCGAAAACTAGGTCATCCAAGATGGTCACCAAGCAAATCGGCCAATCAGGTTGCCTTGAACAAACTTGGGTCTTGGATTTTCTACAGATGATGTGTTATGAGTTTTGAATCAATTTATTACTTACTTACCTGCTGGTGGCGGGTGTGCCCATTTTCAGGAGTTAACTCCCTTGAAATTTTGGGTGCACACAACCCACACCAGCAAACCCCCACCCATTCCCTACCGGTAAATGACCTCCTGGATCCGCCCCAGGTTTTTGGTGGGAATTTTCGTAAAACAAAACATTAAATTGGTTTGGCCTCACTGGATTAAGATGTACAGCTCAGAGACGAGTTGAGACAATTGCAGGATTTAATACTATGTAGAGCAAATTATACAGTTAAATATTTGACTAGAATGCACTCGAGGGAGATGCCGACTCAGGCAAATTTGCGATGTCTTGACAATGCATGTAGTGACCTCCGTGACCTAGATATTTGATCCGTTGACCTCAAACTGAAAGCAAACATAATCCATCGTAATATGGAGGCATGTGCTAAATCTGATGATTCTACCTTCCAGAGATATGGCCAATACTGTGTATTCCGGTATGAACTTGGGTGACCCAGTGACCTAGATATTTGATGCTTTGTCATGAAATTTATAGAATTTATAGCCACCTATAATATGACCGAATTTGCCAAATTTGGTGATTTTACCCACTTGTGTAAATTCCTGATTTATGGCTAAAAATTGAACTTTTTGAATTGAAACAAAATTTTGGTTCTAGGCAACCGCAATGAGAATGTGTGTTACAAATTTGGTGATTCTATCCTCTTGCATTGTATTTATTCTGGCATGCACCAAGTGACCCCATGACCCTGTGACCTCGGTATTTGAACCTTTTACCAGGAACTAAAATTTAGTTGTTGTCCCTTATAATTGGCCTAAAAAATCTATAACCATAACCTATGATTTGAAGAGGGTCCGATCTGTCACTCAATCAAGGAATTCAGTTTTAGCTATGCCCCCGCCCATCTCTAGCTAACTTCCGCCCACGCATTGCCTGTGTGCCGATCAATCGATCCACGCACTCTATGAATCTTAATTTTTAGAAAACTATATAGGTAAGTTGTTGAACATTTTGAAACTAATTTGACAGGGTGCTGGCAGCAACAGCGCCAAATCAAATTAGATTTAAAATATTCAACAAAATATCTATTAATTAATATTAGACATACATTTCGTACACACAATGCTTAGTCCGTCATCAATTATGCGTTCATGACAAACTTATCTACGTCATTCATGCCATAATGGACCGTTCCAAGTTTATCCATCAATCAACTGACATCGTATGACATCATAATTAACTAAGTAAATGTGTATGCTGACATCATAATCATGACATCATGAATGATTCAAAATAGTATGTCATTAGTATTTAATAAATATTCTGTTGAATATTTTGAAACTAATTTGACTGGGCGCTGTTGCTGCCATAGCGCAAAGTCAAATTAGTTTCAAAATATTCAACAGCTTACCTGCAGTTTTCTGGAAAATGATATGCAGGGAGTTCAGGGATCGATCGATCCCAACACGAGAGGTGTGGTTGGAGCTTAGCTACAGATGGGCGGGGCATACCTAAACTGGAAAGGTCTATTTTAATTACGACATCAGCCACACGTCACAAAGCTGATTATGACATCATATCCTTGAATGGTAAACTGCAATCTTCCACTCTCTAAGTCATAATCCAATATGTTGTATGTTACTTCATGTTACAACCAAACTAACATAGCTGTCAAGAAAATTGAAACGTCCATCACAAAAGTCTACGAATTATGTCTTTGATGAATTTACAATTCAATAAACAATCTGTTGAATATTTTCAAACTAATTGGACTGGGAGCCGTTGCTGCCATATTGTTATCAAATAGTTAGTTCCAAAGTATTCTGCTGTAGTATATACATAATTATCATCTGTGAAACATGAAGGAATGCCAGAGGTTATTTTCTGTAGGTCCATCGATAAATGAGACATAGCAATTATAGCTAGACAATGGCAAACAATTATGCCAAGTAAGACAACCAGAAACGCGATAAAAATACCCACAATACACCAATAGCTTCGCTTTAATGAAATTCTGTTTAATATATAACATTATTGTTCAGATTCAGGTCAGTGAGACATGCTATGATTGTAACAGCTTTGTCAGAAATATCACAAATTTGACACAGGCAGGCAGGCAGGCAGGCAGAGGCAGGTAGACAGACACGCAGACAGACAGACAGACCCAGATGTTGACGTCATACGACGTCTACCCACCTATCCACTATAATCTCAAGATGATTACATATAGGTACCATGCTAGTTGAGCTGATCAGTAGACATCGTTAAGCCACTAATAACTATCAGTCAAATTGTTTTCCAAATATTCAGGAGGTCCAAAGTTATTGCCCATTGAAATTATGTCTGGTGACTGACAGCATTCAGATAGTTACAATGGTCAAGAAATTCAACAGTTTTGCTTAGTTAATGACTGTCTATTTGCAAGCCAAGAAGATAATTTTTGAGAATTTTCTACTGAAATCACTGGCTCAGTTACCAAGTCGGTCAGACATTTCATTGATAAATTTTCAGAAATAATTTTCTCTTTGCCTGTAAATGGACAACCCTTTAACCTTCAAGTCGGCCAAAAATGGCTTCTGCAGGGGTCTTGAGAAATGTCTAATCGAGCCAGTCATTCCAGTGATAAATTTTCAAAAATAGTCTTCACTCCAGGTCTGCAATTTGACACTTTCTATGAGAAAATTGAAATTTTCTTGAAAACATTTGATGGGTAAAGGGTTAAGAACCCTGCAGATATCAGTTTTTGGTCATGAAAGGGTTAATTGATGAATCAAGTTTCTCAGTCATAATCAACTATGTGAAGTGTAGGATGATCTTACAGTCAATTACGTCATGAATGACATAGGTAAGTTCGTCACGAATGCATAATTGATGATGAACTAAGCAATTTGTTATACATATGCAGCAACAACACCCAGGCAAATTAGTTTCAAAATACTCAACAGCTTACATGTATAGTTTTCTGGAGACTGAGATTCGGAGTACAGGTATCGATCGATCCCAACACGGGCAACGCATGGGTGGAGGTTAACTATATGGATGTGGCATGGCTAAAACTGGATTCCTTAATTGAGACAGCTTCATAGATGAATGAAAACAGATTTAATTTATTAGTTAAATGAGAACTTACCCGAAAGAGGAGTAAGATGTTTGACTGTAATTCTAGCCAATCACCACTTGAAGCCCGAGTTACATGAGAGACATGTCATGACTTGCTGAGATCAGTCTTCAAAGATAAATTGAGTGCACAGCACAGCAATCCCAAATTAGGGTGGGACAAGAAAAGTTCCAAATTCAACTATCACAGTTGAACCAATTTACAGCTGTGGTTTAATTGCTGATAGAGAAGATTTGCCTGTAGAAATCTAGCTTCAGAGATTGTTAGGAGTTTGCTCCTTCCCTCTGGCAGTGATAAGCACTGCATGTACAGAGGACAATTGGGGGGGGGGGGGGTGGTCACTGGAATTTGTTCCTTCCCCCATGCTCTGAAAAACTGTGTGTATATGACTGTACAGGGCTCTTCATCACACTTGCACTGATAAGCTGGGTCAGCAATTTATTGCCCACATATAGCCCAAATCACTCTAGACTGCTGCCCTGCATCTAAAATGGCAGCTAGTTCTTGTCTATCAGCCATGTGCTAAAACTTAATTTACTCTAAAACACTTCAAATCACACAAAACACTTAAAGCTTTTGACTTTAATTAACAACTTTCACTACTTGTTATCACTATCTTATTATATATCACAAATTAATAACAGAAAATGCAAATTTTTCAGATTAATAGGCATTTTGTTAACAAATAACTGATCTGGTTAAAAGCCATAGGCGCAATGATCTCAGCAAGTCATGACACGTCTCTCGTGGAACTCCGGCTGACTGAGTGGTGATTGGCTAGAATGCACAGTCAAACCTACAGGTAAGAATGACAATGGACAGGAACATTGAACCATTATTCACAGTCACCACAAACCTGCAGGTAGCTTATAATACAGTATGTAGTATTCTGCGGCTGTAGTAGTAGCGCCATCCTACAGCTGCAATCGGTTCTTCTTCGCTTCTGACCACAGTGTCTTGTCCTCAGCCGAAATCCTTAGCTTCTTCAGGTCCATTCTTGATTTGAGTGTACTGAGCCCTACTTTCTTGAGGTCACCTTGTAGCACGCTTAGCAGATTTATGCAATGACATCCTCTCCTGGCTTTATATTTTCTGGCTCCTGGTAGGGCGAATTACACGGCTCTCTGTGTTGGCGTGTCTTCTGGCATCCTTAGCACATGGCCAAACACGATACTATATATGATATTATAATACAGTGCAGCACAGAAATAAGTTCTTAAAATGTTTCCAAAACAATATAAACGGGACTGTTGAAAATTATCAACATAATTAGATTGGAAAACATTTCTACCTTATTAGCAGCAATGTCTTCCAATCTAATTGTATTCAAAATAGTCAATAGAACATTATTTACATACATGTAGTGTTCAAAGCTGTACCAGCTAACACGTTTCTGATTGTGTTTTGGATGTATGTTAACTTATTTATGATTTGTATTGCAATAATCATAATGTAATTATGAGTCAGAAACTGATTTATAAGATAGTTCATTAAATTTAACAATTTTGTAAATAGAAAAATGTTTTGAGAAAAGTTAATTTAAATACAGCAGCTGGTTTAGGTTGACTTTACAAACAGATGTGCTGGATGGGAAGGTGGATGAATAGATGGAAAAATAGATGCAAGCTGGTTAAACAACATTATCTAGCCCTTTATTTTACAATCTGTAAAACATTGTGTCGAGAATCCACCTTGTTCCTTGTCAGGTGTCATCGGCTGTTTCAGCATGTCAGCAAATCCTCCAAGCGGTGTGCAGTTCAAGTTGTTCGCATTTCAGCATAAATCAAATTTCGCTATTTCAGAAGCTTTCTTAGATTTTGCATCATCGATTTTGATACGTTTTTTCCCCAGACCTAGTCAAATCAACCTACGAAGTTTCAAAGCGATCTGACAAATGGTAGCAGAGTTATCAGGAAACAGATTTTCAAGATGGCTGCTGGTGGCTTAGTGGCCATCTTGGTAAATGATAGCGGAGTTTCATCCGGAAACCAATCTTGAAGATGGCCGCCATTGGCCGGCGCCCATCTTAGATTTTGGATCATCATCCATTTCGATAGGTTTCTTCTTCAGACTTAGTCAAATCAACCTATCAAAATGATCTGACAAATTGCTAGCAGCCGAGTTATCAACCGGAAATAGATTTTGAAGATGACCACATGTGGCTGGTGGCCATCTTAGATGTCGGATCGTCGATTTTGATACGTTTCTTCCTCACCCCTAGTTCAATCAACATCTGAAGTTTCAAAGCAATCCGATAAACAGTAGTTAAAATGTCCTCCGGAAACCACTCTGCCACCCGCACGCTCGGAGGACGGCATCACATAATACGGTGCCAGGCTTTTTTGGCGGGTTATAGAAAGTTACGTCTCCTGTCCCTAAGGGTACATAGCAGCTGTCCTGAGGTTTGACTGACTGGAATTTAGAAGCAGTCATCAGCTATTAGTCTTAAAAAAATGATGCTTCTCATTTTGTCAACGTCTTGTCAAGGATGGCTTCAAGCTATAAAGAAACCTTGTAAAACCAAGAAGGCATTCATCTCCTCAGTTCTCTGGTCAATATGCTGCGTCATACTCATAATTGCCAAATCTTCCATAATAATATTCTTAAAAATATCCATTACCACTTTCGTGGTTCAAAGTAGCAATGTTACTCTGCAAAAAATAACGTAATAACCAAGCAGAAATGCATCAATTTTTCAATCTGGGAAAATCCCACATCTTACCTTGAGGCGGATTCATCGAGTCACTTACGGTTAGTCATGTCGAGCGCCTTATACAACGTGAATTTGACATTGAATGGAAATCCTGTTTACGCTAAAGGATAGTGGAGTGTATTTCTGTCACAATCACTGAATGCAGCATCAGAGGTCAACAAAGGCATGTCGTCAACTAATACAGGTCAACTTATCGTAAGCTACAGAAAAAATATGTTAACTTTCGTTTGCCTTCAACCCATTAACCTCGTAATGGGCAAGCAGGCCAAAACCGGTCTCTGCAATGGTCTTGAGAAATGTCCATATGCAGGTCAAGAATACTATTTTTTTTAATTTTATCACTGGAATGACTGGCTCAATAATCGAGTCAGTCATTTCAGTGATAAATTTCCAAAAATAGTCTTCTCTTGGCCGGAAAATGAACATTCAATACATAAATTATATTTGAATTTTCTTGACTAAATTTTACCATTAAACGGTTATTGTCAAGACAATTCAAATATTTACATGTTATTGGATGTCCACCTGCAGCTCCAAAAGACGATTATTATTGAAAATTTTGGCAGCAAAATATTTTCTAAATATTCAACACGTTTTCTGTGTGCTTGTGTGTCTTGAAATTGAATTTTTGTTTTCAATTTTCTTTCTCTTTTTTCCTTTCCTAGTGCTTCCTTTCTCCTCCCTCATAGAGTATCATCCTTATCAATGTATTGTTATGGATTTTGTGGGTGGGGCATTGGAGGGGTCTAATAGATAGCGTATGTTAACATTTTAATGGCTAAATTCAGTCTTGAAAATCCAATTATTTAATTACTGAATGTGTATTTGCAGGCCCGGAGAAGACTATTATTGAGGGTTTACCACTGGAATGACTGGCTCGGTTATTGAGCTGGTCATTCTGGTGGTAAAATATCAGGGGTAATCTTCTCCGGGCCTGCAAATGGACATTCCTTAAGACCACTACAGAGGCTGTGTTGGCCGTCTTCGGTACGAAAGGGTTAAGAGATCCATGTCCGCATCATGTTTGTTGCAGAAAAAATAATAATATAACAAAGCTATATAATGTTGTATAACAGTAAATGAATACTATTAAACAATTATTAATTTTAATTATATAGTAATTTAATATTGTATTGTTCTAGTGCTCTGCAAAAAGATGCTTATGTACAGCGCTCAAGGGCCATCAACTTAGAGTGGAAATAAATCTCTCTCTCTCTCTCTCTCGCTCTCGCTCTCTCAATATGTTATAATGCATTCTAATATTACTGCTTTCTGAGATTCCAACAATTGAGATTTATTTCACACAAAATTTTGAATTTAAATTATTTAGTAATTAGTCAAAACACTAAATTTACCATTCACATATGACAGGTAGGAGTTCAGCGACGGACCTACCCATTCAGCAATTAGCCAAATGCTAGTAGAATTAAGATCTGGTTAATACAAAGCAGGATTGGTTAAATATTTGGCTAATGATTAAAATCATATTATTATACAAAATCTCTAAGCGGAGGATCATTAAAATTAACAGTGGATTCCATGACGTAATACTTCAATGATTCTGTGGTTGACATCTGTGGGTCCGTGGTTGGGAAGATTAAAATGTTGTGCTACAGGTGTGTCTTTGTTGTTTTTAATATCCCTGATGTGTTCTTTGATGCGAACCTGGAATTCCCGTTTAGTTTCACCTACATATTGTTTAAGGCATTTTTTGCAGGTGAGTAAGTAAATGACATTCATGGTGTGGCAGAATGTTTTTGTTTTGATGTAATATTTTAGGCCGGTGTGTGAGCTATTAAAACAGTTTGTGCTGTTCATGTTTTTACAAAATATGCAGTTGTTTTTGGCGCATGGATGTATTGGGTTCGCTATGCTTTTCCCTTGTTGTCCAAATTTCCGTGGGTCTGTGAATTTAGCAGTGACCAATGTGTCCTTAAAGGATGGATTGCGTCTGTGGCCAAAGATAGGTGTCTCTGTAAATGTGGCCCGACATTTTGGGCTTGACTGTAGTTGTGGCCAAGGGCGTTGGATTATTTTTTGGGCTAGTTTGCTGTATTGGTGGAAATCAGTGATACATGGTATCCGAGTGTTGATTTCCTTAGTTGGTTTAGGCAGGAGTAGGTCTTTACGGTTTTGTTGAATTGCTCTGTGTAGGCTGGTAATGAGGGTATCTGTTGGATATCCTCTTATTGCATAGTGGTGTACCATTTCATGAGCTTTTTTGAGAAAATCTGTTTCTCTACTGCAGATTGTCCGTATGGGCTTGCTTGTTTAGAAGATTTTGGGTGGGCTGATGAGTAATGTAGATACCCGTGTGTATCTGTTGGTTTGGTGTAGAGGTCGAAGCCTAAGTATCTGGGAGTATTTGGGAGAATAAACACTTTGCTGTCCAAAAAATTGATGGATTCTGTGGATTTTTCTGCTGTGAATTTGATTGTCGGGTGCGCATTATTCATATGTGTTATGAAATTTTCCAGTGAGTCGGATCTAGTACTTATATTATGTTTTATTGTGACAGAGTAAACCCTGAAATCTTAACATTTTGTATAAGAAACATCCATATAGGCCAGCCGTTGAATATTTTGAAACTAATTTGCCCGGAAGCTTCCAGGCAAATTAGTTTCAAAATATTCAACATAATCTTGTATCTGGTATGTAGCGTTGAACGGGTTACCTGGTGGTAAGGCAGCAACAGCTTCCAGGCAAATAAGTTGGTGGTCACTGACTAAAATAGTTCAGATTTGGCTATGTAAAAGGACAGTTGGCTAATCTATTGGCTAATAATTTGTGAATGTCAGGTTTGTCCCTGGAGTTTATTTATGACTGTCACCAGCAAATTTTACCAACACTCCCCCGCCCCGCCCCTTCTGTCATATTCTACTAGCATATACATCAGAAGCTATTACTGTTGACATAATGCTACCTAAAACTCCAGCTACTGTAGTGACTAGATGATACCACAGCAGCGGTTATTTAGTATTCAGTCTCTGGCATTACCTCAAGTTATCGCAGAGAGAACAAAGCCTACTATACTTATGACCTGGAGCATTGGTCATTTGACACCCAGAAATAACAAGACATCTTCTGCCAATGGCGAGGAATAGACTAAATATTGTCATAATCGGCTTAGGAGAACCAGAGCTATAAGCTGTCAGGAAAAAAAAATGTTATTTTTACAAATGTTGACATTGACCATTTGGCAACTCACCAGAATAAAAGGGCAGCCTCTTCTTAGACTCGGGATGAATCTAGCCATGACATTTCATTACAATATATATACACATGTACATCTACTGTAAGTGGAATTTACATAAATGAGTGAAACCAAACTCAGCTTACATATATGAATTTATCACATACATAAACAAGACTTTCAGCCCATTCCATATTCATCAATATGAACACATGCGTAATATTCAACAAAAGATTTTCATTGGTTAGATACCATGTAACAAATATTTGCATTGGTTAGATAACGCGTAATATTCCCACATGCCCCCATGACAGCGCAGATGTTTCCCAGCGACAACGAGGGCACAAATGTAAACAAGACGGGAAACATTGTTGTTGATTTAAATTTTGTAATATACATATATATATATATATATATATATATATATATATATATATATATATATATATATATATATATATATATATATATATATATATATATATATATATATATATATATATTACCTAGTTAAGAACTACATTTGTAAATTTGCATGATAGACGCAGAAATTAAAAAATATGTGAACAGCGCAAAACAGATTTCAGGGATCGACTTTATTGGAAAATCTGTCAGTCTGTTAAATTTTTGACATTTCGGACAAAACTAATTTGTACCAATAGCGTGTCCCACTGGATGTATTCGGTCAAATGTGCCATCTTTCCAAAGCTTGTGAAATGTGATATTTTTTTTTTCAACTTGGTTGATAATAGTGATATGAAATGGGACCTTGTTTCAGATCCTCTATGTCTGGAAAGTCCATGGATTTGACAGAGTACACCAAGTGACACGCTACGGTTACAAATTAGGCAGCTTTGTCCGAAATGTCAAAAATTTGACAAAATGACAGACAGACAGACATACAAGTCGCAACTAAACCCGACTCTTCTTCTTGGACACATACATGTAATAAGCATAGTGGTACATACGCACCGCACACCATGTTTCATGATAAAACATGCATGTTTATAACATTGCCATCATTCACGGAGAATCCCTTCAAAACAGCCCTGAGAGCCCACCTGCTGTCTGGTATTAACCCTTTAACACTCATATCAGCCAAAAACGGCTTCTGCAGTGGTCTTGAGAAATGTCCATTTACAGGCCAAGAGAAGGCTATTTTTGAAAATTTACCACTGGAATGACTGGCTCGATAACCAAGCCAGTCATTCCAGTGATAATTTTCAAAAATAGTCTTCTCTTGGTCTGCAAGTGGACATTTTCTATGAGAACATTTAAATGTTCTTGAATAAATTTGAGGGTTAAAGGGTTAAACAGATCTAGCTGAATCGTGAACCCTAATTGCTTTATCATAATTCATTAGGCTCAGAGACAATGTACATTAAACAGTTCCTATGATTAACTAATATGTTATCGAAGTACATCTTCATGGCCCCAAAAATCTTGCTGCCATCGGCAACAATTTCCAATAAATTTAGATTCAATATATTCAGATGATTACAATGTATGTGCAACTATACTTGTAATGATATCGAGACTAGGATTGCACGATTATCCGATATTATCGAAAATCGCGATTTTCTTTTCATTCACAATTTTTTACGATGTGATTTTGAAAAAATCGAAATATCGCCAAAATTTTACTGTCATGCCATATTCTGTCTATTTGTAGCATAGGTGTCTATTACGGCAAGCTGTTCAATTTATTTCCAAACCAGCATCTCTGAGAAAGGGGTGGGATTATACTAGGAATAGGTAACAAAAGTTGAAGTTCATTCTCTAAAATTACTTTAAAAGACGACATTAATACGAAAATCCAACGCAATTTACCGGTATAAGTTCTTGCTGCCTTACTGTATACCTCAAAACCATGATCGCGGGAGTGAAATTATTACGTGGGCAGCTATAAACATTGCCTGTTTTGTAATAAGCATGGTTTATAAAATCAAAATTTGACGTTAAATGACGTCGTGGGAATAAATAAATCACGTGATATTGCTTGCTCTCCTGTTTTTGGAGGCGAGAGGTGGTGCGTTCACAAATGTGATAGCTAAATGAGATGGTATACACGCTTTAGCAAGCATGGCGAACTATCCTAGATGTTTCTGAAGGCTAACTATTATTAGAAAACACATGATATTGCTCGCTCTCCTGGTTTTGGAGGCGAGGGTGGTGCGTTCACAAATGTGATAGCTAAATGAGATGATATACACGCTTTAGCGAGCAAGGTGAACTATCCGAGATGTTTCTGAAGGCTAAGTATTATTATTAACCCGGTACTCGGTAAATTCGGAGCAGATCTAAACATTCCTAATATCACGTGATTTGTATATTCTTACAAAGACGAGATGAAATGCCAAATTTTAGGATTCGTTTTTATGTAATAAACGATGATTTTAACAGAGTACACAATATTTAGGTTGTCCAATATAATAATTTCACTCCCGCAATGATGGATATGGTATACATTAAGCCAATGGGTAAGGCGGCAAGAAATTATTAATTGTGTCCTATTTTCGTGTTATTAACGATCAGTCTTAGTTTAAGTATCTTGGCGACTGGATTTCAAGGTTTTTTAAATTTACCAATTAGAAGTCATCCGCATAATCTGATATGAAAACTCAGAGCAACCCGATACGGCTACATAACCCACACCATGCAGTCCAACTCAACCCAAGACCAATTCACCCCGTGAATTCATATACCTTAAAATAGGGTGTACGATATATCGAAATATCGCAATTTTTCACCGCGATATATCGCGATACCGCCTAGGACAATATCGTGCAAGCCTAATCGAGACACTGGCGTTCCGGGGTTAACACACTAATGCTTCAATGGGCAAGCCGGCCAGAACCGGCCTCTGCAGTCATCTTTAGGAATGTCCATTTGCAGGCCAAGACAAGACTATTTTGTGAAAATTTATCAAAGGCTCGATAAACGAGCCAGTCACTCCAGTGGTAAATTAAAAAAAATAGTCTTCTCTTGACCTGCAAATGGACATTTGATAAGGAAATATTTCGATTTTCTTGACCAAATTTGACCACGAAAGGGTTAAAACACTTAAATGTAATGCTCATGGAAAATGTCCATTTGCAGGTCACTAAAAAGTTAATTTTTTTTTAATTTACCACTGGGATCACTCAAGTGTTACTTTTCAAAAATAACCTCTTGGCCGGCAAGTGGACATTTTCTATGAGAAAATTTAATTTAGAAGAAATTTTGGTATTAAACGGTTAATGGTTGTAACTCCTTTGTTGACTTTCTTCCACAAATATGGGGTGGGGTATGGCATAGGCTTGCGCAATTATTGCTTGGAGTGATCACAATTGATTATTTTTAAATAATCATGATTACTCAATTAATCAGCCTCGGTACAAATTACCCAGACAATGTACAACAAGACCATAGAAATGACGAAAGCTATAATGGTATTTAGAAGTGTCCATTTCCCAGCCAAAGAGACAACTATTTTTGAAAATGTATCACTGGAATGCCTGGCTCGATACTCTAGCCAGTCATTCGCGATACATTTTCAAAAAATAGTCTTCTCTTGGCCTGGAAATGAACATTCCCTGATCAAAATATTGGTTTTCTTGACCGGTCAATCAAAGAGTAATTATAAGGTAGGTTTCAAAATATTTTATGCAGTAGAAATTATTCAGCATTATCCAATTATTTAATTTTTAATCATATAGATTCACGATTTAAAAAATAGGATTTTTGATTTAATCACATAATTGTGCAAGCGTAGATTATGGGCCCCCTGCTACAAGTGCTAGGTCTCAAAGTAGATCTAAGATCTCTGATCTTGGGTCAGACGCAGGGGTGTAACACTTTATCTGGGTACCAAGCCAGGTATTTGGAGCGAGTGGCCAACCATAGCACTAAACTCATCTTTCATGACAGTTAATATTATGAATATCCGTCATGGTGCTCACCATGTGAGTTGCCGCCAGGCATGTGCAGCACCGGGGCCCCCCACCCCAGCCTCGAATGGGTCCACCCAAGCTACTGGTGGCAAAGTTTGTAGACCTTGGAGAAAAAAGAAGAAGGTTGCCCAACCTAAAGAACAAGTAAGCAAACCGCTGACTATCATGCAATGGAATGATGAAGGAGTTTCTAACAAGAAAACAGAGCGTAGCCAACTTCTCAAGGAGAAAGGCTAGATGTCGCGTGTATCCAAGAAACTCATCTAAATGCCAAAAGAAGATTCTGTATAACCTGAAATTCTCATAATCAAGATAATTCCAGAGAAACATCCTATCACTGTTGTCACCTATTACTGCCCTAATAATCAACCATTGAATCTCGGAAAAATCTCAGTTCACCCAGATTCAACTATCGTTGCTGGTGACCTCAACAGTCATTCTCAGTTATGGGGCTATCATTCTACTGATATGAGGGGTGAGGACATTGAAAATTGGATGAATGAGCAGAAGTTGATTCTCTTGAATGAGGCAGATGACAAAAGTTACACAAAGAAATGTCCAACGCATGGGAAATTGCAGAGAATGTTCCAACAGAAGCCAACCATCTGAGACTCCAACAATCCACGGCAAAGTATCTGAAAGCCAAAATCAGAGCCACCAGAGAACCGTGGAGAGAAAAAACTTCAAGCTTAAATCTTGAAAAGGATACGAACAAACTCTGGAGGCTTGTGAAGCAGCTTAACGATGAAAACACCAGAGTACCGAACATAACTCTTGAAGAGGATTGTGAAATTAAAACAGGAGAGGCTGCTGCTGAACACTGCTTGTATGTTTCAGAAAGTAAGCAATCTAGATGTGCCAGTGAGTTGTAAAAAAGCTGCAATGAAGTCTGCAAAGTGGAATGGAGAGACATAAATACATGTCGAGGGAATGGATGAGCTTCTGACCATCAGCGTGTTGGAGAAAAGCTTGAAACTTGTGAAAAGCAGGAAGTCTCCTGGACCAGATGGAATAACCAATGAGATGTTAAAGAATCTGAGTACCATTGGAAAGCACAAGCTTTTGGAGATTTTCAACCACAGTTGGTACACAGGAGAAGTTCCCCAGTCTTGGAGAGAGGCCAACATGATCCCTGTACTGAAGAAAGGCAAGAATAAATCCAAAGCGGCAAGTTATCGACCTATCCGTCTGCCTAGTTGCACTGTCAAAGCCATGGAAAGAATCCTCAACCAAAGACTACTTCGACATTTTGAAAGCAACCTCTTAGCGGATGAACAAAATGGCTTCAGAAAGTGTAGATCTACTGAGGCTCAAACAACATATCTGACACAGTCTATTGAGGAGGCGTTCCAACAGAAAAAGCATACCATCAATGTGTGGGAGGATCTGCAGAAGGCACTAGAGAAAGTATGGAAGCATGGGCTCCTCCAAAAGCTCAGGACCAGTGATATCTCTGGAAAAATGCACAGCTGGATAATTTGCCAGTATCTCCACAACCGAAAGGCATCAGTACAGCTGAATGGGACAAGCAGCAAGAAAGTCCTGCTACGACATGGTGTACCTCAGGGTGTGTTAGTCTCTCCCACCCTCTTCACAATATTCATCAATGACCTGGTGAAGAACCTTCCAATGGGAGTCAGAGCTCCATTGTATGCTGACGATCTTGTGATGTGGAGCAGTGAGGAGTGTGTCAACAGCCAATTACTGCATGCAACTCGCAATTGATCACCTCAATTCTTGGGTTACAAGATGGTTTCTCCAGATCAACAAAGAGAAGACAGTCGCAAGTCTATTCACACTATCCACTAAAAAGGAACACAAGACAAGTCTGAAATTTGGTGACACAGTTCTGCACTTTGAGGATGAAGTAACTTATCTTGGTCTGATATTTGACAAAAGACTAACCTGGAAGGCGCAAATCAGAAAAGCTGAAGGTATAGCCAAACGAAGACTGGCAGTTATGCGGAAGCCCACTGGAAAAAAATGGGGAGCTAACATGAAAATTCTGAAAAAGGTTTACTCTGGATCAGTTAGGCCCATCATCGAATATGGTTCATCATCATGGATGACAGCTGCTACAAGCACCCTTCAGACATTGGATAAGGTATAAAATCAGGCTCTTCATATAATAACAGGGTCTATGAAGCCCACCCCAATAGCAGCGATGGAAGAACTTACCAATATCCAGCCACTCCAGCAGAGACGAGAAATCAAGGCTGCAATTCAATATGAGAAATTCAAATTGATGCCTCTCCATCCCATGCATATGCTGATTCACCAAATGTCTAGAGGAAGGCTCAAGAGGAATAATTTCTTATTAACTTCAAAGAAAATTGAAAGAAACAGTCGGACATCTTCCCCAGATGTAGAAACATAACTGCTATCTCTGAGAGGGAACCGTGGAAAGCTTCTGAAATAGAAAACACAATTTCAATCTGGCCCTCGATTCCAGGGATTGAAAGCAAGGAAGATCAAGCAGAGGTGACAAAGAAAGTTCTTGCATTGAGTGATATTGCAGAAAACTATCATGAGGAAGAGTGGATACATGTTTATACAGATGGATCAGCTATCCAGGCTGTCAAGAATGGAGGGGCAGGTGCTCACATTCGGTTTCCATGTGGAGATATAACAAACTCATGCTTGCCAACAGGGAAGCACTGTAGCAATTACACTGCAGAAAACCAGGCACTGATCTTTAGCTAGCCAAAAGCTGATACAACGAAAAACCAGAAATGAAAATAGCGTCTTCCTGAGACTCCCTCTCAGCGCTCCAGGCACTGGTGAGTGGAAAGGAAAGTACAGATTTAATTCATGAAAATCTTATGCAACTGGCTAAGGAGAACAATGTCAACTTACAGTGGATCCCCTCGCATTGTGGCATATTAGGAAATGACAAAGCTGATCAACTGACTAAGGAAGGGTCAAATAAAGAACAATTCAACTGCGAGGTTGACTTTGAAGAACTGAAGCATATCATTAAAGCCACAAGAACCACCAGCAGGCAGCATAATGATGCAATACACAGCCTCAGTAGGGAGGATCAGACATGTATCTTCAGATTGAGGACTGGTCACAATCGTCTCAATGCACATCTTCACCATCTCAAGATTACAGATTCTGCACTTTGTGAGTGTCAGCAGGCAGAAGAAACAGCAGAACATCTCTTGCAGCACTGCCAGTGATATGAACAGGCTAGGAGAAGCTTCTGGCCTATTGAAGTATCTTTTGAAGAGATCAGAGGAGACAGACAGTTTGATGACCACTTCAGCTTTCATGCACCAAATAAGGAAAATAGTCTAAGAGTACTGTCATGAGAAAGATGAACGCGAGAAAAAAAAAGAAGGTTATGGGCAGAGCTCATATATTTATTGGTATATCAAGGGACGGTGTTTTTCCGTTTCAGAATTTGCCATTTTTCACTTCACAAAATTGCCCATTCCGTTTCATTTCTGTTTTGTAAATTATATATTATAAGCTGCATATACATTTAACAAAGTCAATAAAACTGTCAAATTTGTGCTGTGTGTTGTGTTATTAGTTTCTCCAGAAAGCATGAAGTCAGGTTGGGGAAGATATCGGAGCTAATAATTTACAATTTTAGATGAGATTGGCTCACTTTCTTGAGGAAAATGCCTTTAACCATTAATTTCCATTTGAATATCATGCTTCCGTTTCAATTTACCAACATTTTGCAGAAAAATGCTATTTTCCGCTTATTTCAATTTCAAAATCATTTTTCCGTTTCAAATTACCAATTCCATGAATTCTGTTTGTTTTCCATTATTGTGGAAAACTGCTTCCTCTATATTTCTGTCTATGTACCAGATTGATCTATATTTCAAACGCCTGACCAGGTGGAGGCGGAGAGGGAACATGAAGATTATAGAGGGGACATAGAACTTTTTGGTGAAAGTTATGTCAAAATATCCAAAGTGCATGAGGTGTATCTGCGCTATATAGTCTCCCATTGCCTCAGTTTTTCTTACACACTCTTTTATCTTCAAAGTTGGTGAAAACCTAGACAGGAAAGCTGCTGGATATTTTCAAACTAATTTGACTGGAACCTGTTGCTACGATACGCAACAGCGCTCAGTTCAAATTTGATTCAAAATCTTCAGCAGATTTCTCCCAACATCAGAAAGAATTAAAAATTTTAAGTCTATGCTGGCTTAATCCTTTAACCCTTACCACTCTGGTGTCAAAACTTTAAATTTTCAAATTAAATTAAAAGATGAACCCGGATGTTAATTTTTCAACAAATTTGATGGGAGATGGTGCCGTCGTAGACAGCAACATCTTCCACCAAAATTGTTGAAAAATGTACATAAGTTTCTTTGCCATTGACACAGTAAAAAAATATAATATAAGGGTTAACACTTGCATCAGTCAAATACGGTTTCTGCAGTGGTCTTGAGAAACTTCCATTTTTAGACCAAGAGGACTATTTTTTAATATTTACCACTGGAATTCCTGGCTTGAAAACCGAGCCAGTCATTCCAATGGAAAATGTTAAAAAATACTCTTTGCTTGTTCTACAAGTGGACATTTTCTATGAGAAACATGAAATTTTTTATGGTTAAAGGGTTACGGGTTAAAGTACTATGATCAGGCTCAAGTGAATCACTTAGTTTTACAACAGACCTTAATTTGACAAAAGCGTGAGAGGGTTATTTCTGGACTTGTTTGAATATCAGGCGTCTCCAATTCAGCGGCTAGCTATATTACACTGTGTGTATTGATATTTTGATAAATCAAGATCGCCAATGTAACGCTGTATTTCGTTACATTACTCATTAATGTGTTTTAACCCTGTGATGGTAAAATTTGGTCCAAACTGCAAACATGTTCATAAATGACATTGAACTAAAAATATAGGCAAAATATTTACTATTTGGTGAATAAAAATGGTATTTGGCTATTCTATTGGCTAGAACATTGCAAAAGCCAGATCTGTCCCTGGTATTTTTATCCAGATCACAGCCAATGTCTGAAAATCCTCTTTGATGATAAGATTCCTTCCTATCTTAAAATTGGAGCAAAATTGTATCATAATTTTTGGATAATACACATAGTTTTTGACACATGCACACCAACGGACACACACACACGCACGCACGCACACACAAATGCGATACATTCTTTCCCTTATGGGCCAAGGGTAAAATACTTGTTACCGTTGAAAACGACTACCTAACAGATCAATAATCAGCTGGCTGGGGGGCTATATGTACGACTGTTGTGTCTGCGCGCTACTGTCATAATTATCGATTCCTTTAATCCCTATGTCTTGCTTTATGCCAACCAAATGAGACAAAGCTATCAAAAGACTGATGGATGATAGACAAAACCTACACTACACATGTATTCCAGCCGTACGACATGGCATAAGATTGCTTAATGTCCTTTAGGCAAGGTCAGCTAATGAAGATATTTGATACAAATTTCTCTCACAAGTATTATGAAGCATCCCATAACATTGTGGCAGATTTATTTTCAGCAAAATAATCTTTTCCGGTTTTTCAACACCGACAAGGATAAGAATAATGCGTCGTCCCATCTGGCGAGCTCGGCATTGGCCGCATCAGATTATCTATAATGCGATATTCAAATCACGTATTCTCGCTAGACCCATATTAACCCATAATACAGTATTCTCTCGTCTAAATCAGACAACGTCACAACGCATTTGCCATTACTACACATACCACTTGAATTTCATTTCATAAATTGCATAACCCGATGAGACAAATAATTATGCACTAAATGATCCATCCATCCAAAATCAACCTCTGCAATGGTTTTGAGAAATGTTCATTTGCAAGCTAAAAAACGAGCATTTAAAACAAATTTCCCACCTAGAATCAACAATGTCATATTTAAAAAAAAATTCTTCGTTTGGTCTGGAAATGGACTTTTACTCAACAAACAATTTAATTTTCTCCACCAATTGGATAATTTCCCAATAAAAATTCTTTAAACATCTGACTGCTGGGTTTTGCCAAGGGCTATATCTCTGGATCTACTAAATATTTTGAAAATAATTTGGCCGAAGTTGTTGGTGGCTAAGCCACCAACAACTTTTATTCAAATTGTTTTCAAAACATTCAGCAATTCAAGAGCATTTGCTCATTGAGATTTTTGTCTTGTGGCTTGCAACAGCGAGACAGTTAAAAAGCTTGTCTCAGGCCTATATATGCTGTTCAAATGGGTCTCCATGAGGTTGCCTGAAATCAGTTTTAGCGAACCAAAATGGTTAACCCTCAAATATGTCCATTTGCAGATTATTTTTGAAAATTTAACACTGAAATGACTGGCTCGGCTATCGAGTCTTCCCTCGTCTGCAGATGAACATTTCTCAAAGACTACTGCATAAGCCATTTTTTGGACATCCCAAGTGTTAAAGGGTAAAATTGCTCACTGGATACCTGATGGCAATATTACAGTCAATGGTTTTTAATTGGATCTCTTGAGGACGTTTTAAAGCCGGGGGTTACATACTCTAAGAAATTGATACCTCTTGATCCACCTGACACCCACCCACCCCCCACCCCCACCCCCCCTAACCACCAACTCCCATGTTGCCTTTGTGCCAAAAAAATTGAGCGAACCAACCACGGGCTAGCTCTGACCATCAGTCAGAGGTTTGGTCAGTTCAATATCCCTTTGTTGGCCTTCATTCTGTTTCATGCTCTCAGCAACTGAACAATGACTGATTGTCTGTAAGTATGGGGTATGGGGTGTGCATGGTTAGTATTAGTATGGAGATTTGTGGTTATTAAACATGTATATAGATATATGTAATGTATCATAAGCCAGTGTGTCAAGCAACAGTATTAAATAACCATGATTACCGCCCAACACTGAATCCTTTGTTGTCTTATCACCATCTAATGTCACCAGTTCCTGATTCCTTTTGGCCTCTCACCACCTGGGTCACCATGTGGTGAGTCAGCGGTGCCTCTCCACTGACTTTTATGTTAATATTAGGATTTTTCGCTAATATGCAGTCACTTCCCAACTCTTAGACAATTTTAAGGGAATTGTACACGTCTTGGTATGGCGGTAACCACGATTTGGAATCAGAAACCCAGTACATAATACGGCTACCATAGCGGTCTGGCAGCGTTTAGTAACTAACCCGTTCACCGACAAATCCCTGAAAAAGTAAATTCTTTATAATATAAAACTTATTCCATTGAATATTTTGTAGTCAAATAAATTTCAAGATATTCAACAGTTTTCCTGTATGTTAGCCATGAAAATGAGATATGTGGAATTCATCGGTGAAGGGTTTAAAATAATTTACACGTGACTATGGAAATGCATATACATTAGCTTCCAGCAATTAATACATAGGCACAAAGCTGAACGGGAGTCAGTAGGAATGATCATTACCTACGCACACAATTTCACTACTGCTGTGATAAGATTTTATTCAGATCTCATTTTAAAAGCGACGGCCCCACTACAAAATCTTGACATGTTAAAACTTTCCCGATTTGGGTATGGTCATTTCTATTTGCTAACACCTTCCAAAATCATGCCGTGGCCGTACCATAGAAACATATATATCAATACAGGCATACTACAGTTTTCCAAGGATTTTACTTACTGACCCACGCCGTGACCACATCTTAGCGAAAAATCGTAATATGTAACCCCTGACTTAATACTGCTGTGTGAATATCAGGGATATATTGATCCTTAGTCCCTATATATGACCATATCCACTTCGTAATGTATTTATAAACCAGTTTATTTAACAAACCGGAGAATGAATACCGGTACTGTTGAATATTTTGAAAACAATTAGACTAAGGGTTGTTGATGCCTAACACCGCAGCAACATTAGGTCAAATTCTTTTCTACGCTCCTGCCTAATAAATATTATTTACACCCCGGAGGATGAAATGCCTGGAATGGGGTATAAAAATGAGCGATTCCGGGTAGCGGTAGGTCATTTATAGTTTATGTCACTCCATCAGACAGAAGAATATATGCTTCCCTTAAACATTGATAGCCGTTGATTACAATGACATCAGACATTGTCTGAAGGTGTTACATGAAATAGCAATAGATTCAGTGAGATTAAAGGAACACAGCACGTGACAGACAACCCTAGGGGCAAGAAAGCTGGACTGGATCACCATTTTTACAAGATTAAAGCGAGTACTTTTAGGTTTGAATCTCTCCTGGTTTTTTAAGTAAGGTCACGCTAAGGTCAAGTTCGATCGGCGAACCATAGTTAACTAGATCACAGTCGAACTTGAAATAGTTAACTACTAACTAGCTAGTTAACTACTAACTAGCTAGTTAACTACATTTGAGTGAGCACCTGAGCTCAGTCACAAATGGTTAGTATGAAATCTGCGTAATATTCATATCTCATATGGATGAATTATGATGTCTTATCATGCAAAAAACACATTTTCGTAGGCGATCAAAACAGATGACAGAAAGGGTTAATCGAGATTCATCGATGAATCCACATATCTCATTTTCATGGCTAACATATAGGAAAACTGTTGAATATTTTGAAATTAATTTGACTGGAAGTCGTTGCTGCCTAAGGCAGCAACGGCTTCCAGTCAAATTGATTTCAAAATATTCAGCAAAATAAGTTTCATCTCATAAAGAATTTACCTTTTCAGTGATTTGCCGGTGAAAGGGTTAGTTACTAAAGGGGTCATTCCATGTCAAATCACACCATTGGGCTAAACCTAACCATCTCCAATTTACTTCAAAATTGGTTTATATGCTTGTTTTGGCTAGAAAAGTAAAAACCAAGTTTTAGCTCAATCGGACCAATGGTTTCTGAGATCCAGGCCATTGATTTCTTAACAATTTTGACCAAAATGGGCATGGTTGCCAAAATACAAATGGCCATAACTCCTGACCAAATGGTAAATCTTGACAAACAAAGTAGCATAAGAAAGGGAAATACACAAGGATTCCAAATCTGCCATGATTTAGACCATTTAGGTGATTCTTGGGGTGATGACCTTTTGACCTATAATTTGACCTTGAAATTGACCTTATGGATCATGTAACCTTGAGATCGCAAATGTTGTAAGTTACAGCCTGGTAAGTTACCTACAATGTATACAAAAACTAGGTGTATTATTTTTTGTTTTTCAGTAATTTCAAGTTGGAATTTATGTTTGAACTACAATTTTCCTATGTTACAAATACAGATTGTGTGAAGTTTCTGAAATTGACTTTAGACTCCCTGGATAGGAAGTGATGGTCCCCTAATTAGATATCCATACAGCATGCTTACTGAAGTTAAACAAAAGAAATCCTGATCAGCTTTCCATGATTTTTCTACGACTTTTTTCTCTTCGTTTGTGGATTTTCGAACAAAATGGTGTGTTTTAGCAGGGACATCGGGCACCAACTCAGTCTGTTTGCAAGTACCACCAGAACCCAAAGCTTATGGTGGATTCCTGTTTTAAGTGCAAATGTCCATGATCTTATGTTCCACTGTGTATGTCACATTAACATGTGTGTTATAAGTGACAGCAGAGTTCACACCACTGTGACTGTTTATGCATTCCTGAAAGATACCATTGCCTACATAAAATCTGTATTACCGTAATTCGCTTAATAGTAGCCTATGCTCTAATAGAAGCCCACCCCCTAATTTTGACATATGAGCTCCAGTGATTTCTTAGCAGTTTCAAAACGGCAAAACTCTGTATTAGAAGCCCATCCCCTAACTCGGCAGACTGCATAGGAAAATTTTTCTTAAGAGCAAATTTGTAAGAATAGCGTGTATAATAATAACAATCGTGTCACAGGGTGTGTTTACTTCAGATCGATCTCTGCCCTGATACATTCCCGGCCCCTCTAAAAGTCAATACAGGCCTCGGATTTGTAAATCTCGACCGCCTATTAGATTAATACTAATAGTAGACCACGTATGTTCAAGATATAATAAAGTTTATTCCACACTTTCGTAGTCAAAATGTGCGTAAAACAGTCTTGGCGTGATTAAATACCTTCCTTACAAATATATTTTAAGACCAAATTTATGTACCAAACAAGCACGGGAGAAAATGTGCATCAATTTTGTAACGCCGATCAACATTAAATGATCTAAATTGAATTATTACGAACGACAATATAGTCGGCTTCTTAAGTTGGCGAGCCAGCGGTTCTTGAGATGGGAGGCATCATGTTCTCGCGAGATATACGCTAACGGGAGTTTATCAAACGGGTACCCGTTTTTTAGGGTCAGTATAATACTCAGTTCCTATCGCGCAATGATAATATATAGATATTCCCGAGTTCCGAGTCCCCGATGCCAGAATATTTATATCCGAGTACTCGCTCTAAAATAAACTCTTCAATTGGAGGCGAATCACATGATTTGTATTTTTTCGCGGCGCCATTTTACAACAAATTGTGGACTAATTTTGATGTAATAAATGAGCTTTATTAAAGGATATGCAAATTTAGGCGCTCAAATCAAATAATGTCACTTCCCCGGTGATGTTTTGAGGTATACATTAAACATAGGCGTAGGCGGTGGGAATTTTTACGGGAGAAAATACGTTGAATTTCCGTGGTATCAATTTTAGAACATTTTTTGGGGAACACTCTGTAATATAAGCGCACCCCCTTTCTCAGAGACGTTTGCTTGAAAATTGAACACCTCTTGTCCTAATAGAAGCCTATGCTACTATTAAGCGAAATACAGTACACGAAGTTGAGAAAATTCATTACTTCACAGAAGGCTGCAGAGGCCAATATAAAAACAGGAATAACTTCATCAACTTATGCTACCACAGACGACTTTGGGTTGGACAGTGAATGGAACTTTTTTGCCACCTCACATGGTAAAAGTGGTTGCGATGGCATTGGTGGCACAGTCAAGAGGCTTGTAACTAAAGCCAGCCTCCAACATCCTTCAGCTGACCATATTCTGACACCAGATGCGATGCTCCATTTTTGCTTGAAGAATATACCTGGTATACATTGTCTTCATGTAAAGCAGGATCATGCTGATGCTTGTGAAGAGCAACTGCAGATGAGATTCGAGTCGGCCAAAACTGTGAAAGGCACCCAGCAATACCGCCGTTTTGTCCCCGTTTCCCAGTCAATGCTGAAAGTCTTCAAACTGAGTGCACAGTCTACTCCTCATGAAGTAGTTCAAATCACCGATGCTGATGTGTTAGGTTCAAATATTGAGGATTTGTTGCAAATTCCCCTGGAAATAACGGATCAGAACTTTGTTTGTTGCATGTATGATGATCTGCCATGGATAGGTACGGTAGAGGAGGTGTCTGAAGAGTATGGCGATTATCGCATCAAGTTCATTCACCCAAATGGACCATCGAGACAATTTCACTCGCCATGACAAGCGAATAGGTATTGGATTCCAGAAGTGGATATTCTTTGTGTCATAAACAACCCATCACTGACATCATCCTCATCAAGAAAATACACTAGCTGTCAAAATGACCTAGTCCAAATTTCTAGTGTGTTCAAACTGGGCATTTGATTATGAATAATCTTAATAGGTGATACGAGAAAATACATGTAAGCTACCTGTTTAAATGTTAATAGTACTCGATGGATATTTGTGCACATGTTATGGTGCTACATGCCTGACATGCGTACATTTTAAATAGTCTTGAGATGTCAGCAGCAGGTGTGTACATATTTTAACTTGATAGTACTGACAAACTAAAAATATTACACCTCTAGTTTTTTTATATATTGTAGGTAAACTTACCAGGCTGTAATTTACATCAGTTATGATCTCAAGGTCATGTGATCCACAAGGTCAATTTTAAGATCAAAATATAGGTCAAAAGGTCATCACCCCTAGAGTCACCCAAATGGTTAAAATCATGGCAGATTTGGAATCCTTATTTCCCTTTCTTATGATACTTTGTTTATCAAGATTGAACCATTTGGTCAGGAGTTATGACCATTTGTGTGTGTGGTCACCATTTTGGTCAAAATTGTTAAAAAAAATTACAGATAAACCCATTTTGAAGTAAACTGGAGATGGTCAGGTTTAGAACAACATTTTTATTGGGTGATTTGATACGGAATGACCCAAAGGCTACAAGACCATGTTATGGTATCCGTAATATGCCCTAGGTATCTGATTCTAAATCATGCTTACCGTCATACCAAGGCTTGTATAAAATTCCCTTAAAATTGTCTAGGAGCCAGGAAATGATCGCATATTGACGAAGAATCCTAATAATAAATATATGTACCCTCGGATATAACACTCTGCAAAACCAGCAGTCATATGTTTAATGAATTTTTATTGGGAAATTAACTGATTAGTCGAGAAAATAAAAATGGTTGCTGAGTAAAAGTACCCAAGGTCCAAATTTTCTGCAATAGTAATTCAATGGGGAATCAGGTACAAACGAACTATAGTTAACTATCCAGCATCCGACTGGGCATATTCATTAAACCAACTGACTAACTATGGTTGGCCAGTCGAACTTGACCCTAAGCATCACCCACTTTTTACGCGTCTTGGAATCGATTTGAAGCTTTGAAACCTGATTCTTAAAATCTAAATTTCAAAGTAAATATATACATGTAAGCTGTTTAACATTTTGAAAGTAATTTTACTAGGTCCTACAGCAGCAACAGTTCTCAGGCAAATTTGTTTTCAAAATATTCAACCGAATGTCTATTAAATTGTAAATTTAAATCAAAGACATGCAATTCGTTACACATTAGTGACAGACTTATTTTTATGACGCCGTTATAGTCGCCACTATGATTGTGATACCAGCTACCTTAAGTGACGTAATTAATTATGATGTCATACACTTGAGCAACAAATTGGATCCATCCATTATCCACCAGCAACTCATGGGAAGATTAAATGTTAAAATAACAATATCCATGTCGGATTACTAAAAGTGCACAGATTACGAACAGCGGAATAAAACGTGTTTCACGTTATTATCGCGAAACATGTTTCACAATTTTACCCATATATGATGGTTATTTGGAGAAGGCTATTAACCAAAGACAACTTAGCTTTAACTATGTAACCTTCGAGTTTGTTCAAGAAAATTCCAATTGTCTCATAGAAATTGTCTATTTGCAGACCAAGCGAAGACATTTTTTGAAAATTTACCACCGGAATGACTGGCTCGGTTATCGAGCCAGTCATTTCAGTGGTATATTTTCAGATATAGTCTTCTCTTGGTCTGCAAATGGACATTTCTCAAGCCCACTGCAGAATCCGTTTTTGGCCGATATGAGTGTTAAACGGTTAAATTGTGGTCCCAAGAGAGGTCAGCCAACATCAGTATTAGCTGACCTCTGCATGACTGAGGACTCATGTGTGATGGAGACTGGCATAGATCGGTTCAATACGACATGAAAAACAGCTTAGTTGGCACCAGTCCTTGTAAATAAAGGTTTAACCCATTAAATATTCAGGCCGATGAAAACACCCCATTTATAGTCAATAGTCATAAATGTTCCAAAATAGTCTTGCTCTGCAGATATAAGTAAGTTAAGTTTACATATTACAGTCTGGCTTTCACCGAAAAGCTCAGCGTCTTTACATCTCTTACCCCTGGTCATTGGGCTTTAGTAGGCTTGCGCGCTTATTATTTTGAGTGATCGCGATCGATTATTTAAGAATAATTGTGATTACTCGATTAATCGGCCTGGTTACAAATTAACAAGAAATGTATATCAATGATGAAAGCTGCAATGGTGTTGAGAAATGTTCATTTGCAGGTCAAGAGAGCACTATCTTTGAAAATGTATCACTGGAATGCCTGGCTCGAGCATTTCAAAAATAGTCTTCTCTCGGCCTGCAAATGTACATGCTTTCGCTGAACAAAATGTAAATAAAAAGGTATATATTTTATGCAGTGGAATTATTCACGATTATTTGATTATTTTGCTTTTAATCAAATAAATTCAGGATTTAAAAAATAATCGCGATTATCGATTTAATCACATAATCGCGCAAGCCCAGGCTTTAGGGAGCTTTCAGTTCAGTTGCGCAATAACCTATGCATTCACATTACCTACACTGCCCTCGCAGGTACCTATTTACAGCTAGATGGACTGGACCAACGCAGAGTGAACCGCCTTGCGTAAGGACACAATGCGAAGGGCCGACTGGGAGAAGAACTGTCAAGCTTTGAGTTGCCAGCGCTCTTAACCACTCGGCCACTACTTGGAAGCGAATGTACATTCCACAAGCCAGCTGCAAAGGCTGCTTTTGCCCATCTTCAAAGATTATATGGATATTGCTCTTATGTAATGACTGGGTTGCTTGCCTGATACCAAGCAATAAAGCTGCCGCCAAAAATAAGTGCTGATTACACATGTCACCTTCGATTCCATTACTTTCTCCAAATAGGCAAGACATGAATCATGTATCACTGATTGTCTTACAAGTCAGGGTTTTTTTTTTTATTATCACATTGTGAAGATATCTTCACAGACCATATTATAATGGAGGAATCCAGTTTTTAAGCCATGCTCCGTCATCTCTAGCTAAGCTATATCCATGATTTGACGGCGTAGGGATCGATCGATCCTTGCACTCTCTGAATCTCACAGTCTAGGAAGATATATATATACAGGTAAGGTGTTGAATATTTTGAAACTAATTTGACTGGGTGCTGTTGCTGCCTATGTATGTTTATTAACCCGTTAATGATCAAATTTAGTCAAGCAAATTTAAATATCTGCCTATTGAATGTCCATTTACAGACCAAGGGAATACAATTTTGGAAAATTTATCACTGAAATGACGGGCTCGGTTATCGACTCAGTCATTCCAGTGGTAAATTTTCAAATATTGTATTCTCTTGGCCTGTAAATGGACATTCCACAGGACCATAAGAAAGGCCGGTTTTGGCCGGTGTGAGCATTACAGGGTTAATTAGTAAAGACATACAATTGGTACAAAGCGTTAAAGACGGACTAAATCAAGTCATTCATGACATAATTGATCATGACATCAGCCTACACGTTGTGTACTTGATTATGACATCACATGATTGACTCAGAAACTGGATTCATGAATTAACTAGACATTTCTCAAGACCACGAGAAAGGCTGGTTTGACTATTAAGGTCTAAAAGTAGGATTGAAGATGAAAATGGTTAAAGCGATACTAATACCATCTCAAATATTGTATAGTGCTGATAGATTATGGTATATATAGGGACAGTGGCTTTTGGTTTTCAACATCTGCCATTTTCAGATTCACAAAATTGCTGATTCCGTTTCAGTTCCGTTTCGCAAACTTAGATTCTGTAAGCTGCATTTACAGTTAATACTGTCAATAAAACAGTCGAATTTGTGTTGTGTATCGTGTTGTTAGTACAATGAATGCACGGACAGTACAAAGTTGGTACGATAAGTTGGGTGGGTAAAAATGTACGATTTGACGCGAGAATGTCTCACCTGGAGGAAACTGTCTTTAAGCCTCAAATTTTTTCCAAGAAAATTTCAAATTTCTCAAAAAATGTCCATTTGCAGACCAAGAAGACTATTTTTGAAAGTTTTACCACTGGAATGACTGGCTCGGTTATCGAGCCAGTCATTCCAGTCGTAAATTTTCAAAAATAGTCTTGTCTTGGCCTGCAAATGGATATTTCTCAGGACCACTGGCAGAAGCCGTTTTTGCTGATATGACAGTTACAGGGTTAATCTATTAACTTCTGTTTGAATCTACAAATGTTTTGTCACAAAATAAGATTTGTCGTTGAATTCTGTTTGAAAATCACTTTTACGTTTCAAATTACCAATTCCGTGAATTCCGTTTATTTTCCATTATCAAGGAAAACCTCTGGCCATATATATATATATATATATATATATATATATATATATATATATATATATATATATATATATATACTGAACCAAAAAAGTTTAGCAACCCTGAGAATATTACTGTATAAATGTTAATTAACAAAAACAATAAATTGATTCAAATATATTATTTAATTGATAGGTCATTTTCCAATTTGAACAACAGTCTCTTGTTACTGTAATGCTAGCATCGCGCCTTTAACACGGCATCATTCAACGGAAGGGTCCAATTTAAATAATGACACTGAGCTGTCAATACCGGTTGTGACCTCCACGCGCATTAACCACCGCCATACATCGCTTTCTCATGCTTCGAATTAAGCACCTGATGTCACGAAGAGGAATCGCATCCCATTCCTGGAGCAGTGCAGCTTCCAGCTCCCGCACGTTGTGAAGATGTGGATGTTCTCACGCACCATACGGCCAAGAATGTCCTACACGTGTTCTATAGGAGACAGGTCCGGTGATCGCGCTGGCCAGTCCAACACCGGAAATCACTCAAGGAAATCACTGGTGACTCTAGCTGAATGAGGACGGGCGTGGTCTTGCTGGAACATAAAGTCTGCATGATGCTGCATAAAAGGGATGACAACAGGGGCAACAACTTCTTCACAGTAATGCTGAGCCGTTAAATTTCCGCAAATCACAATAAGATCTGTTTTGCCATTTTCATGGAGTCCAGCCCACACCATGACACTGCCGCCACCGAATCTGTCGTGCTGAATGATGTTGACTGCATCATACCGTTCTCCTAAACGTCACCAAACACGTTGCCTACCATCCGCCACATCCACACAAAACCTCGACTCATCACTGAACAAAACCTGGCTCCATTGTTGAGCACGCCATCGCTGATGAGTTCTTGCCCATGCAAACCGATTCTCGATATGATGCTCTGTAAGCGGAACAGCAACAAGTGGATGACGGGCATGCAGTCCAGCATCATGGAGTCTGTTTCGCAGTTTGTGCATGCACTGTAGTGCCGGTAGCGGTGTGCAAATTATGGGACAGCCGCGACGCAGTCTCAATCCTGTGACGTCGTGATGACGTCACTAAGTAGCTGTCTTCTCGTGGTGTTGTTGCTCTCGGTCTGCCAGATCGTGGTCGGTCATTAACATGTCCAGTTTCCTGCTCACGTTGGCGGAGACGGGAAATGGTTGAGGTGTGAGCATTAAAATGTCGAGCAACAGTGCGAACGCTCTGCCCAGCAGCGACTCTTCCCATTGCTTCATGGTGCTGATTTTCCGGTAGCACTGGGCGGCGGCCCATGTTCGGTAGGGTAAACTTTTAAGCATTTTCTGTTAACGTTCATTATCTGCTTTTGCAATATGGTGAATTTCTGCCTTCGCTACCCGCCAACATTGACCAGTGCATGAAAAATGCATTTTCACATGCAGTAAGCGTGCGGCCGAGAAATGCAAGAAATGATTTGCATTTCTTCATGATCAGTGAGACATTACATTGACGAAACATGCCTGCAAATTTGGTTATAAATGGATGCATAGTTTTAATACAACAAAACAAACTTCACTGTTGCTAAACTTTTTTGACTCGGTATATATATATATATATATATATATTCCATATCATTCACTTCCAGACGAAGCCATTTATCTGTATCACAATGATTTGCTTTATAACATCATGTTAATATTGAACCGTGGTCGCTGCCATTTTGTGTCCTCAAACGATAGTATGTGATGTCATGTAAGGGCCGATACATTACATTCCTTATTATATAATAACAATCATGTTAAATATTTTGAAACTAATTTGACTGGAAGTTAGGCAGCAACAGCGTCAAGTCAAATTAGTTTGAAAATATACAACAGCTTACCGGTATCTTTGATTTACACCAAATTTTGATAGATGGCACGTCTATGCCTGGGCAGACAGCCTGTTTTTTCTGATTATTGAAATTAACCCTTTAACACTCATATCGGCCAAAAACGGCCTCTGCAGAGGTCTTGAGAAATGTCCATTTGCAGACCAAGAGCATTTTTGAAAATTTACCACTGGAATGACTGGCTCGATTCATTCCTGTGGTAAATTTTCAAAAATAGTCTTCTCTTGGTCTGCAAATGGGCATTTCTCAAGACCACTGCAGAGGCCGTTTTTGGCTGATATGAGTGTTAAAGTGTTTACAAGGATTCGATGGATTATAATTTCTTACCTTTCCATTTGGACTACTCTTCTTGAAAACTCTGAAAGACAGAAAACAAGCAGATGTTACTACATTATAATAGATTATTACGCAGTGTTCTCACATATTTTTGAAAATTTATTTCAAGGATTTTTATGGTCAACAAAAAGAAATTTCAAAGATTTTTTTTAAAGGTACAGCCTCCCTTATCTCCACTTCTAGCTGTCCATTCCTCACACATAATTTCTTATTATCACATTTTATGGAAAAAGGGATAAATAGCAGTGTTTTTTGAAATTTGTTTCTATAGAGCATGACTGTTTCGCCTGGTCTGCCATAGCCACAGAAGTTGGACAATGACAAATTCAAGGGGTTTTCAAGGAAATGTTAAATTTTGGCTAAATTTAAGGACTATCGAGGCCTTGAAAATGCAATAGTCTTTTTCCAAGGATTTTCACCTTGTGGGAACCCTGTTACCATGTATCAAATCCATTAACAAGAATTCCATGGAATTAAATGTCACATCTCTCCTAGTTAATGGAGGAATCCAGTTTTAGCTATGCCCTGCCTATCTCTAGCTAAGCTCCACCCACACTTCGCCTGTGCTGGCATCGATCAATCCCTAAACTCCTGGACTAACAATTTCCAGGAAACTATACACTATATAGTTACGCTGTTGAATATTTTGAAACTAATTTATCCGGGCGCTGTTGCTGTCAGTGGGATATATGGTAGTGTTATGGTGTACGAGGAATATCTATCTGCAGGTAAAGAGAAGAGTATTTTTTTTAATTTACCACTGCAATGCCTGGCTCGATAATCGAGCCAGTCATTCCAGTGGTAAATTTAAAAAAATACTCTTCCCTTTACCTGCAGATGGACATTCAATAAGGAAATATTTTGATTTTCTTTACCAAATTTGACCAGTAAAGGGTTAATTTGCAAATTTATCAAAGAGATGTTCAAGTCATACACCTGCGACTGATTTTCCAATTTTCTTGACGGAGCTATGCGTCATTATGGTTGTGATGTCAGCTAACTGGTGACGCAATTGATTATGACATCATTTTACTCGAGCGACATATTGGATCGAACCATTTGCTTCGTAGAACAAATAGGTTTTGTTTGGTTGCCATGGTGATGATCTAACGTAAATCACGATGCTAATATTGATACAATGTATTTGTACACAGTTCAATATGGTACATTGATCTTATACCCTGATCACTTAAATCAAAAGAACCACGCAATCATCTTCCCAAATGAGGCGTCATACTGATTGTGCACACAGAACTTAAGCTATTGATCAGAAACTGATTTTTTTTTACCGTGTTCACGAGATGATCTTGACCTTTGACCGTGATAAAACAAATTAAGGTGTGACGTTTTCAGGTTGGACGCAGGAACACGTCACATGTGTATACGCCGTTAATCCTTTAACACTTAAATTTGTTCAAGAACATTTCAATTTTCTCATAGAAAATGTCCATTTGCAGACCAAGAGAAGACCTCTTTGAAATTTTACCACTGGAATGACTGGCTCGGTTATCGAGCCAATCATTCTAGTAGTAAATTTTCGAAAACATTCTTCTTTTGGTCCGCAAATGAACATTTCTCAAGATTACTGCAGAAGCTGTTTTTGGCTGATATGACTATTAAAAAGTTAAGGAGGCTAATTAACCCTTTAAGACTCATATCATCCAAAAACGGCTCCTTCAGTGGTCATGAGAAATGTCCATTTGCGGACCAACAAGACTATTTTTTAAAGTTTACCACTGAAATGACTGGCTCGACAATCGAGCCAGTCATTCCAGTGCTAAATTTTCAAAAAATGTCTTCTCTTGGTCTGAAAATGAACATTTTCTATCAAAAAAATTGAAATTTTGTTGAACAAATTCAAGAGTTAACGGGTTAAGAAAACGTTGAGACCATTTTGCCAATAGAGGGATCCATTTATAGCTTTGCCCCGCCCATTTTTACCTAAGGCACGCCCACTTTTTACATATGCTTGAATCAATATGAAACATTGAAACATAACTTCCCTGAATCTGAATCGAAATTTCAAGTTGAACTATAGAGGTTGAGTTGTTACATTTTTTGGAAACTAATTTGCCTAGGCGCCGTTGCTGCTTAGGGTAGCAACATCTCCCAATCAAATTAGTTTCAAAATATTCAGGTCAGAATATTTATTAAATTGTAAATTCATCAGTCATACATTTTGTACACTTTTGTGACCGACTTCGGTTTTCGTGACGGAGCTATGTCATTTTGATTATGACATCAGCTAACACGCCATGTGTCTAATTATGGTCAGATTAACTTGAGAGACAGATTGCATCGCTCTATTTGTCCACAAATATCTGCCTCTTTCTCGTCCACCATGCCACCCATGATCAGGCTGCAAAAGCTATATCTGCTGCCTCAATGATGAAATGTCATAAAATTTAATATGTAAATGGAGTGTTTCAAAATAACATGAAATTTGTCTGAACCGGAGTGAGAACGGTGTAATCTATGAGACATCTACTATGTGCATGAGGCAAATTCTATAAAACAACATACAAATGTTGTCTGTCCGCCAGGTTAGGAATTGGGTGGGTGGGTTGTTTGCGGGTGGTGGTGAGGGTAGAACGTCAAAATTAGCTACCCATATGATAGCTAGACAATGTTTTCATTAGACTCCGCCCCCAGAGTGAGTGTGGGGTGAGGAGCAGAATGTTAAAATTGGTGAACGCGTGGGGGGATTTCTCAATGCAGGATTACTTGGCTGAATATAATTCCATTTTTATGGCTTTTACTGATTAGCAATGACATTTTCAGACAAATTTCCATATGATCTTTCTAGACATCTAAAGTACAGATATTTAATCCATTTTATTTCATTTACGTAAGTAATTTATTTAATTTCCTCGACTTCCTCAAAATAAATGTAATGATTTATTATAGCATTTAAAGTTCTACAGATTTTTAGTTGTGACTCACAACTATGGTACAGCTAAAAAATAGCTTGTTTCCAAAACAAAAAACACTGTTGAATAGTTTGAACATTCCCAGTAAAAAATTGGCCATGGTATCATGGTTTACCATGGTAAACCTTGAAAATGTTGACCATGTTTGACTCAGTTTTGACCCATGGTACTGACTGTGATAACATGCATCGAACACGGTCAATCATGTCATGACCAGAGATTCTCATAAGTCCTTTTGAGGGTATATATATCCACCCTACAAAATGCAACTTGGGATCCCAAAAAGTAGTGGCAGTGGGTCCTATTGGACACCTTAAAAAATCTTGTATGATTATTACATATTAATTGGTTAAAGTTTTTGAACAAAGATAGCCATAAAATCTAGCATGGGACACCCATAGCTCATAGCTGTGAGTCCATGGTACCTTCTATTTTAGCATGGATGAGAACATCTCTATTGCAACCCCAGATTTTCAGTTTAGGACCCCTAAATTTCAGCTTGGGATCCCCACTTTTCAGAGTGTGGGATCGCCGAGACCTCCGAAATTTAGATATCATGAGAAACACTGGTCTGTTGACCATTGCCAAATAAAACAAAAAATTAAAATCTCTGACTATGATCAAACAAATTTAAGAAAGCTGTAGTATATCACTCCTTAGTCACCCATATTTTTAACATGGTGAATCAAGTTTTGACCATGGTTGACAAAATTTACTAAGGGAGGCAACTCTTTTATTATAAACCTATATATTTTTGCATTTAAAGTCTTAATTATTCAATTGCACATAAATTATGTAATCATCATTAATAATAACATTTGAATAGTAAATGCCATATACATAGAAACAATAATAATATAAACACTGAATGTATAAAATTTATCTCAAACAATGCCAATTATGGTCAACCAGTGCAACATTTTCATAGTCTTTCATATACAGAAATCTTTTATCATTATAAGATATCTTCATGATTATTACTCTACCTGGTGGCTTGTGCTTACAATGCAGGCTCATTCTGGCATACGTTCACCTTTTTACAAAAGTGGACATGGATTGCTGACTTAATGACATATGGACATAAAACATGCTCTGGTGCTATTAAATACAGTTTTACACATTAAATATATTATTTCAAACCATGGTCGACCATAGTTGATACTGTATATAGGTCACGACCATGGTCAAAGGTATTAGGTTTGACCATGGTCAAAAGTGTTGGTGGATGACCAGATTCCAATTGTTTGATCATGGTGAGTATATGACCTAGACCAAATTTTGTTTGTATCATGTTGACCATGGTTTGACCGTGATGCCATTTACCAACCATGGTCATCCATGGTAAAATCATGGATGACCATGGCCAAACACCATGATTTGATCATGGATTCATAGTCGAAAAACATGTCTAACCATGGTAATTTAATGATTTAACACTCATATCAGCCAAAAACGGCTTCAGCAGTGGTCTTAAGAAATGTCCATTTGCTGACCAAGAAAACAATTTTTGAAAATTTACCATTGGAATGCTTGGCTCGATAACCGAGCTAGTCATTCCAGTGGTAAATTTTCAAAAATAGTCCTCTCTTTGTCTGCAAATGGACATTTTATGAGAAATTTCTTTTTAACAAATTCGTGGGTTAAAGGGTTAACAGGGGATACTTGGATTGGAAGACAGCTGCCTAAAGCAGAAATGCCTTCCTCTCAAAATAAGTCCGAAATAGTGAACAAAACATTTCTTACACATACATGACATTTAAAATCGTCATAACTAGCATGTAAATCGTCATAACTAGCATGTAAATCGTCATAACTAGCATGTAAATCGTCATAACTAGCATGTAAATCGTCATAACTAGCATGTAAATCGTCATAACTAGCATGTAAATCGTCATAACTAGCATGTAAATCGTCATAACTAACATGTAAATCGTCATAACTAACATGTAAATCGTCATAACTAGCATGTAAATCGTCATAACTAGCATGTAAATCGTCATAACTAGCATGTAAATCGTCATAACTAACATGTAAATCGTCATAACTAGCATGTAAATCGTCATAACTAGCATGTAAATCGTCATAACTAGCATGTAAATCGTCATAACTAGCATGTAAATCGTCATAACTAGCATGTAAATCGTCATAACTAACATGTAAATCGTCATAACTAGCATGTAAATCGTCATAACTAGCATGTAAATCGTCATAACTAGCATGTAAATCGTCATAACTAACATGTAAATCGTCATAACTAGCATGTAAATCGTCATAACTAACATGTAAATCGTCATAACTAGCATGTAAATCGTCATAACTAACATGTAAATCGTCATAACTAACATGTAAATCGTCATAACTAGCATGTAAATCGTCATAACTAACATGTAAATCGTCATAACTAGCATGTAAATCGTCATAACTAGCATGTAAATCGTCATAACTAACATGTAAATCGTCATAACTAGCATGTAAATCGTCATAACTAGCATGTAAATCGTCATAACTAGCATGTAAATCGTCATAACTAGCATGTAAATCGTCATAACTAGCATGTAAATCGTCATAACTAGCATGTAAATCGTCATAACTAACATGTAAATCGTCATAACTAGCATGTAAATCGTCATAACTAGCATGTAAATCGTCATAACTAACATGTAAATCGTCATAACTAGCATGTAAATCGTCATAACTAGCATGTAAATCGTCATAACTAACATGTAAATCGTCATAACTAGCATGTAAATCGTCATAACTAGCATGTAAATCGTCATAACTAACATGTAAATCGCTTTCAGTTTTTGTTTTGGAAACATTTTAACTTATTTATTCGTACTATAGTATTGTCTTTTTATCAAATCTTTTTAACTTGCGACAGCATTGTGTGTACAAGCAAATGTCGCAAATATAGCTTCATGCAGAACGATATTTCTTCGATCATGTGGCCCTGGCTGTAAGTTGAACACACTACAGTTGTGATGTAGGCGGTTTTTGTCAGTAATGTCAACAAGAGCTTAGAAACATCATATAATATAACCTGCAGTGACTATGACCCAAAGAAGAGGGATATAGTAAGAGATCAAGCGAATCTGTGCTCAGCCTTTATAACCTGATATCACACCTCTCCACTGTGTGATTGGGGGAGAGGGGGCATAGTATAGTTAAATCATCATTGATTTCTATAAAATACGCTTCGTTCACAGATGTAGTCCAATAAAACCAATCCAACAAAAAGTAGAAGAGTTATTATTGGGCAGATAATATTCAAGACTGCCACCCGCGCTTAACCCTTTAACCCTTACCACTCGTGTGAAAATTTTAAATCTTCAAAATAAATTAAAAGATGAACTGGTGTTCATTTTTTAACAAATTTTGTGGGAGATGGTGCTGTCAAAGACAGCAACATCTTCCACCAAAACTGTTGAAAAATGTACACCAAATTCTTTGATATTGAAGCAGTAAAAGATAGAGTGTTCACATCAGATTGTTAAGTGTTAACACTCATATCAGCCAAAAACCGCCTCTGCAGTGGTCTTGAGAAATGTCCTTTTGCAGACCAAGAACTCTTTTTGAAAAATTTACCACTGGAATGACTGGCTCGGTTATTCCAATATTCCATATTGGAAATGGACAGCCATTTTTGGCTGATATGAGTGTTAAAGGGTTAAGCAGGCCTCTCCATGAGAGGCGAGTGATTGCTCTCTCTCTCTCTCGTCTCCACTCCCCTAAAATTAATTTTAGGCTAATATCTCCATAGCTCACCTCCATTGCTTAGTAAGCGGCTTGTTGGCTGTGGTACCAGCCAGCAGTTTTGCTCTGAGCGTTGATTTAGGGGAATCCCGTCGTAATAGCGTCAATGTGGGAAAGGTGTGTTTTGAACGGATTGACCATTAAGCAGTTAACAAACAGGTTTACAGAAAATTCTGCAGAATTCTGAGTGATAAGGATTTTGCTGTGAAAAATTGATAGATGTAAAGAATGTTGAAAATAATGCCCTAATGCCGGCATTACTTTTCTTCTGGATATGGAAGAATCACGTTATGAGGGTTTGTAGAACAAAAAACTAAATTGGTATGACTTAAGCAGTTCTTTCTCTCCATGAGAATTTTGAAGGGGATCAATTACTTGCTCATTATTGTAGCGCAACTCCTCTGAAATCGTTAGATGGAACTGAAACAAATTTGATATCTGAGTTACCCATATGATTGCGGAGTGCAAGAGGCCATTTAGATTTGGTTCCGCCCCCAGGGAGTGGTGGAATGGGTCAAAGGGTCCCCCAGGGAGTGGCGGAATGGGTCAAAGGGTCAAATTTTAACCTGCGGAAATTGATTGTAATGCATCTCCCACGAAACCGTTGGACAGAATTCAACCTAATTTGGTCTGTGGGTTACTCATATCAATGTGGAGTACATGAGCACATTTACATTTGGCCCAGCCCCCCAGGGGTGGGTGGGGGTCAAAAGGTCAAAAGATTGATTATAATGCAACTCCTCTGACACTGTTGGATGGAATTCAACCAAATTTAGTATGCCAGTTACCCATATCAATGTGGAGTGGATGAGCACATTTACATTTGGTCCCGGCCCCAGAGGACGGGGGATGGGGTCAAAACGTCATGAAATTGATTGTAATGCAACTCCTCTGACACTATTGCACAAAATTTGGTATGTTAGTAACCATATGATTGCCGAGTGCAAAAGGCTGTTTACATTTGGCTCCGCTCCTGGGGTGGTTTGTTGGGTGTGTCAAAAGTTCAAAGCTGTGAATGTGGGGATTTGCGATGATGCGTCATCGACCGATCAATCTAGTTTTAACTCACAACTGGAATGACTGGCTCTGTTATCGAGCCAGTCATTCCAGTGGTAAATTTAAAAAAAATGGTCTTCTTTTGGTCAGCAAATGGCCATTTCTCAAGAAAGAGCACTGCGGAAACCATTTTTGTCTAATATACGGGTTAAAGGGTTAAGCAAACCTAAAATATAATATATAAAGATGATTTGACGCAAACTTAACGTTGACGCAGTCGCATTCACAGAAGTGATACCTTGGCTTTTTGCTTCGCGTACAAGACAAAAATTGTCAGCAGGATTCATACGAGCATGAGTATATGGTACATTAATAAATGGCAATTGTGTGAAAAACAGCATGACATAGATTAACAATTGATGACAGATCAAGTCACCTTCCTGCTTGACTCCAGTGACTGAAGCGCGGAAACAACTGTATCCTAATATAAGTACCCATATAGTTAAAAATAGTTAAGTATTGCCACATTAACACCCATCTCGCTTAAATCTGACTAAATAAATCGCTTTCAATAATACACCGGAAAGCTGCTGTTGCATATTCCACAAATAATTTCAATGGAAGCCAGTGCTGCCTATTATTACAGAAACGTTTTCCAGTAAAATTAATTTCAAAATATTCAACATTTCCTACAACTGAATGTATAATTTGTTGCAATGGGTATGTTGGGTTAACACGTAATTAATGGGGCTGCACAAGCTTCCTTCACTTCCTACTTCCTGTGTATTTTGAAAATGATGTTGACCAATTGATGCATATTATCAGTAGTTTGCATGTATGGTGGGAACAAATTCACTAACTACATAAGTTAACGCTTTAATGCTCATACCCACCAAAACTGGTCTCTGCTATGATCTTTTTGAATGTCCATTTACAAGTCAAGAATACAATTTTTGAAAATTTACCACTGAAATGACTGGCTCGATAAACGAGCCAGTCATTCATTGTTAAATTTTCAAAAGTTTTATTCTTCTGGTCTTTAAATGGACATTCAAAAAGATAATATTTAATTTTTTTGACTAAATTTGACCTTTAAAAGGTTAAAAGACAACTTTAATATAAACTGGATCTAAATCAATCCTTTTGATCCAGAAGTTCTTGGCAGAGTTGGATCAGAGATGAGATCCGGGTGGGCCGTGTGGGGATGTAATGGGCAGCTATAATAGTTAGCTGTTCAGCTTTGCAAACAATCTATTTATAAGTATTGTTATAGGATTTCTGATTTACCTCAAAAATCCATCATCCACTTTAGAAATCATTTCTAATGAGCAGAGGCTATCATGACCCTTACACAAATTTACCGGAAAGAATTTATTTCCAATGATACAACAACAATATTACACAATAGATAATTGCCTTCAAGAAATACAAATATAGTATTCCAATAAAAAAGACATTCATTTAACTGACAAATTTCGGTAAACAGTCGCTATTTCTCTGAAAAGATGGGTCATTTGTTTCTCATCATCTTAATCCTGCCCAGAATCCTCATATAGTTATGTCCTGTCCACATCATGAATACAGATAGATATGCAAATTGTGCAGCTAAATTTCAAACAAAGATTTAGTTAACCCTTTAATGGTCAAAACCAGCCTTTACAGAGCTCATGAGGAATGTCCATTTGCAGGCTAAGAAGACTATTTTCGAAAATTTACCAATGGAATGCCTGGCTCGTGCCGGGCCACTGATTAGTGATAAATTTTCAAAAATTGTGTTCTCTTGGTCTGTAAATGGGCATAGGTAGATAATTCAATTTTCCTGACCAAATTTGACCATTAAAGGGTTGACAGTACAATTTTGTACAGAAAATCTTGTTTTGTTTAGTAAATGTATATCTGCAATTTTTTACTGCATGGAATTTATCGGTGAGAGGATTAATTTGGTCAAGCCAATTTCAATCGTCTCATAGAAAATGTTTATTTCTAGACAAAGAGACGACTATTTTTGAATATTTACAACTGAAATGACTGTCTCGATTATTTGGTCAAGACCATCACTTTAACCCTTTAATGGTCAAGGCAGCCAAAACCAGCCTCTGCAGTGATCTTGAGAAATGTCTATTTGCAGGCCAAGATAAGACTATTTTTTGAAAATTTATCACTGGAATGGCCGAACCAGTCATTCCAGTGTTAAATTTTCAAAAATAGTCTTCTGATGGCCTGCAAATGCACATTTACCATGCGAAAACTGAAATTTTCTTGACCAAATTCTACCATTTTCTCATGGACCATTGCAAAGCAATTGTGAGCAGCTTGACCATTAAGTGGTTAACAAATCTACAGAGAACAGAGTTACTGTAAGAAAATGTTCATCTTCACACTAAATAACACATACATCCAGAGTTTGTGAATCGCGAAGTCAAAAAGCTACATAGCGCCTTAATGCTCAAAATTGGTTAAAAAAAATTTTCTCAGTGAATGTCAACCGCAAGACAATTTTTGACATTTTTGCACTAGAATGACTGGCTCGGTCATTGAACCAGTAATGTAGGGATAGTGATTTTCCGTTTCAACACTTGCCATTTTTTGTTTCACAAAATTGCTAATTCCGTTTCACTTCCATTTCGCAAACGTACATCATCTAAGCTGTACTTAACAAAGTCAATAAACGGGTCAAATTTGTGTTGCGCGTTGTATAAAAAATAATCGTGATTACTCGATTAATAAGCTTAGATACAAATTACCAAGACATCACAATAAAAGAATATTAATGACAAAAATTGCAATTGTGTTTAGAAAAGTCCATTTGCAGGGCAAGAGAAGACTATTTTTGAAACTGTATCACTGGAATGTCTGGCTCAATTCTCGAGCCAGGCATTCCAGTAATACATTTTCAAAAATAGTCTTCTCTTGCCCTGCAAATGGACATACATTCACTGACCTATCGCATTAAGAAGTAAATGAAAGTTAGGTTTTGAAATATTTTATGGAATAGAAAATATTCACGATTATTTGATTATTTAATTTTTAATCATATAAATTCACGATTTAAAACATAATCGCGATTTTCGATTTAATCAGGTAATCACGCAAGCCTAGTACAAATCTACAATTTTACACGAGAATGTCTCACGTTCTGGAGGATTATACCTTGAACCCGCAAATTTCTGCTTGAATATCATGTTTCCGTGTCAATTTACAAATATTTTTAAAGAAAAATTTGCTTTTCCGTTGATTTCCATTTGCACATCACTTTTCCGTTTCAAATTATCGATTTTGTGAATTCTGTTTATTTTCCATTATCGTGGAAAACCACTGGCACTAATAATGCCAGTTGTAAATTTAACCTTCTCTTGGTCTGTAATGGACAAAAATCCCCAAGGCCAGTAGATAGGAGGCTTTAGCCAGCCTCCCCCCCCCACTCTTTAACCATTGAATTTGATAAAGAAAATAAAAAAATTTGATTTAAAAATGTCCTTTTGCTGACCAAGAAAAGACTGTTTTTGAAAAGTTACCACTGGAATGACTGGCTCGGTTATCGAGCCAGGCATTCCAGTGGTAAATTTTCAAAAATTGTTTTCTCTTGGTCTGCTAATGAGCATTTCCCAAGACCACTGCTGAAGGTGTTTTTGGACGATTTGAGTGTTAAACGGTTAATATTAATACAGATGCATCACAATATAACATACAGCATCCTTATTCTTCAACAATCTCACTCACATTATAATGCAATGCACAACTTTGTGAAAGATTTCACACACAAGAATAACTGTAACCCTTTAATTCTCAAATTTGTTCAACAGATTTTTAATTTTCTCACATAAAATGGCCATTTGCAGACCAAGAGAAGAGTATTTTTGAAAATTTACCACTGGAATGACTGGCTTGGTTATATCGGTTTAAAAATAGTCTTCTCTTGGTTTGAAAATCGACATTCCCCAAGACCGCAGAGGCTGGTTTTAGCAAACAGTCACGAGCATTTGCGACATCGGCAAAAATGCCAAAGATTTGACAGACAAAATTATACGCCCACTTAAAATAGTTGCGAGTCACAAAGTTGTAAAAACAATTGATGATAAACATGCTTTTACTCGCAGCTCACAACTAGAATACGTGTGTCTGTCTGTCTATCAATTTCTTTACGTTTCTAACAAAAATGCCTAAGTCACCCTTGTTCACATGCCTAAGTCGCAACGATAGCGCATCACCCTTGTTCACAATTTATCCGTATACTTGGGCAATTCCATCGGAAGAACGTACAATTTGATAAGTAAATCTCTACCTACATACAAACGCCAACAATTTCAATGTGACTCGCCTACCACGTATATGAGAACTCATCTCTGACTCGGGGAACAATTACTGAAGACGTCAGTCCGAATAATCAAAGAAGACAGATCTGTGATGTATATCTGGTTCAAAATGTCAAGATAAATATCCATATTTTCATATAGAGATAACTGTTCATATATCAGATTTCGCGGATGAGTGATGTCGCTACGACAATTGTAACCCACTTAATGCCTTTCTAACACATTTCTTTTCTCTAAGTGCCAATTAGTCTATTGGGAACTTATTACACATAAATATGATTTAGAGATGAATATGTCTATTGATGAGAGAATGTACACATCTTAACCCAATTCACCAAATAAATTCCACATATCTTATTTTCTAAGCAACCATACAGATCTGCTGAATATTTTGTAATAAATTTGATTGGAAGCCGTTGCTGCCTTAGGCAGCAATGGCTTCCAGTCAAATTTATTTCAAAATTTTCAACATAAGTTCTATATTGTAAAGAATATAACACATTTTCTGGGATTTGTCGGTGAAAGGGATGGAGCTTCAATGGCCAAAATTGGACAAGACTATCTAAATGTTTCTGCAGACATGACAGTCAATGTCTACTGGCAGGCCAAGAAGAAAATACACTACTAGCATAACTGTCATTGTTTATAAGTGAACATTCCAGTGGTAAAATTAACCGTAATGAACATTTCTCAAGTCAACTATTTGTTGAAACTATTGCTTGACCTTTCAACAACAAATCCTAAAAAAATATAATTCTTTTCGGTGTATCACATATTCTGTTAAATACTTTGAAATTAATATGATTGAAACCATTGCCGACATATTAATTTCAAAATATTCATCAGCTTTCATGTTTGCTTGCTCTGAGATTGAGATGCGGGCAATTTGTCTGTGGAATGGTTAACAGTAACTACAAGTAACTTATATTAACCCTTTAATCACTAAATTTTATCAAAAAATCTAAATATTTGCTTATTGATTGTGACTCTTTGCAGCCAAGTGAAGACTATTTTTGAAAATTGACCACTTGAATGGTTGGCTCGGTTACCGAGTCAGTCTTCACTTCGCCTCTCAATGGGCATTCCTCAACACCCCTGCAACGGCCGGTTTTGGTCGGCTTCGTCATAAAAGGGTTAATGGTTAAAGATCTTTCAAAAGTTAAATTTTTGCTGAGTGAATGTCCATTTACAAGCCAAGAGAGGATTATGTTAGAAAATTTACCATGGAAATGGTTGGCTCAGATGCCAGTTTTGGCAGGCTTGACCATCAAATAGTGAAAATGATTTTAGTGAAAATTATCGATTCCATGCTCACAAATTAAAAAAAAAGTGGAAATCCACAATAGTCATCAGTAACCATAGTCTTTAGTGGTAACGGTGACGCGCAACTCGTATATAAGTCAGTCTGTAAAATGTTTTTAACCGTTCTGACAAAACCTCTCGCATCGCACTTATAGCTCGTCACACTTATTTCTAACCTTTTGAGGTCTAATAAACACGCTTATATTTATAGCCAAAATAATCCAAAATGGTGTGAAGATAACTTAATTATAACCTACTGAACTGAACCCTATGCAATAACTACACCAGATTCATCGAAGATAATGAATAGTATCAGATACATGTTAACCCTTTAATGGTCAGATTTTAATATTTTCGTATTGTATGTCCATTCACAAGCCAAGAGAATACAAATTTTGAAAATTAATCACTGGAATGACTGGCTCGGTTATCGAGCCAGTCATTTCAGTGGTAAATTTTGAAAATTTGTTATTTTCTTGAACTGTAAATGGACAATCTACCAGCCCGGTATGACCGTTAACGGGTGAAAATTCTGACCATTTTTCGTTGTGCAGATTTTCAGTTTTGAATCGCAGATAGTATGTCCGTGTCCATCTGTCTAATGTTTACATTTGGCTACGTCGCACCCATAGCACACAGATACATGTTTTAGCAATGGTCAATTGGACCAAGATTGGCCTCTACAATTATCTTAACGAAAGAAAAATGTTCATTTGTAGGCCAAGAGTAATTTTTTGAAAATTTTACTAATGAAATAACTGGCTTGATAACCAAGTCAATCATTCCAGTGTTAAATTTTCAAAAATAGTCTCGAAACAGCCTACAAATTGACATTGATTGACTAAGTAACAATTCTCAGATTTTTGAACAATCTTGACAATGAAATGACTCACCGTTTCATTCTCAAATATGTTCAAGAAAATTCTAATTTTCTCATTTATCATGTTGATTTGCAGATCAAGAACAGATTATTTTTGAAAATTTATCCCTGGAATGACTGGCTCAGTTATCAAGCTAGTCACTTCAGTGGTAAATTCAAAAAGTCTTCTCTTGGGCTACAAATGGTCATTTCTCAAGACCACTACAGAGGCCGTTGATTTTTGCCAGCTTGAGCGCAAAAGGGTTAACACTTTCAGCGATGAATTTCATTTCTAAGGCAACCCTACAGAAAAAATGTTTAAAATTTTGAAATTAGTTTTAGGCAGCAACGTCTTCCAGTCAAATGAATTTCAAAATATTCAAAAGAGTAAGTTTTATATCATAATGAATTTAGTTTTTCAGGGATTTGTCGGTGAAAGGGTTCTCACATAAGTAAGGCTTTCAGACAGATTACCTTCAGACCACTAAACAAGGTTTCATAATCATATCCTTTGATGATTCTTTACAGCCTCAGGTACTTAGGCAACTAGAAATGTTTATTTTAACCCTTTCAACCACAAATTCCTTAAAAAGTAAATTCTTTGCATACTTTTTTAAATAATGACAGGAAGCCGTTGCTGCCTAAGGTAGAAATGTTAGGCATCAATCGCTTCCAGGCATACTAATTTCAAAATATTCAACAGCTTTTTTGTCTGTTTGATGTGAGATTGAGATACGGGGAATTTATAGGTGAAAAATGGTCAAAATTAGTCTAAAGATATCAATTTTCTCACAGAGAATATTCCATTTACAGAGCGATATACGTTACCGTTATCTTTTATTTAAACTAATGGTAATACTATTGGAAATCCAGACTCCATTAGAGCCCGGAAATTCAACGCTAACGTTTCTAAAACGTTTCGTAAATATCAATTTGGAGGCCACGAGAAGACTATATTTGAAAATCTACAACTGGAATGACTGGCTCGATAATCACTTAAGACCACTGCAGCAGCCGGTTTTTGCTTGCGTGACCATTAAAAGAAACAATATTCAACACTTTTCCCGTATGGTTTCCTTGAAAATTAGATATAGTTTAAAAGAATTAAGTCATGTACGGTACTAGACACAGTTATTCAAAGAAGGCTCGACCATTCTTCCACGAAATCAAACATTTACAAAGATACAAATACAATTGATTAATTGGCTGGATTATGGATTATGCTCAACATACAATTGTGGGAAACATAGACTAAAGAATGCGATGATTAACACTAAATCGTCAAATTCCATCTTTATTCAGACATCAAATTACTTGTGAATTACACGTGACTAACTTTGCCGCTTAAATTCAAATCGGCAGCAACAGCGCCCCGTCAAATTAGATTCAAAATATTTACCAACTTACCTGTATAGTTTTCTGGAAATTGATAGTCAGGCAGGTCAGGGATCGATCGATAACAACACGCGCAAGGTGTGGATGGAGCTTAGCTAAAACTGTCAAGGTCCATTATCAGTAGCTACAGTACACCTCGTGTAGGGTGGCAGGTAGGAAGAGGTCATAATCAATTACGTCATGTATCTAAGTTCGTCACGAACACGTAATTGATGACGGACTAAAGCATTGTTGTATGAATTTTATGTCTTTACTATTTAATAAGCATGCTGTTGAATATTTTGAAGCTAATTTGACTGGGTGAAACAGCACCAGGTAAAATTAGTTTCAAAATATTCGATAGCTTACACGCACAGTTTTCTGGAAAGTGAGATTCAGATAATACATGGATCGATCGATCCTAACACGGGAACCGTGTGGGTGGATCTTAGCTAGTGATGGGCGGGGCATAGCTAAACCTTGATCCCTCCATTATGTTAAAAGTATTCACCAGAACCTGCCTTACTTTTAACTCGTTAACACTAATATTAGCCAAAAACAGATTCTGTAGTGGTCTTGAGGAATGTTCATTTGCGGACCAAAATAAGACTATTTTTGAAGATTTAACACTGGAATGACTGACTCGATAACCGAGCCAGTCATTCCAGTGGTAAAATTACGAGAATAGTCTTCTCTTGGTCTGGAAATTGACCTTTTCTATGAGAAAATTCAAATTTTCTTGAAGAAATTCGAAGGTTAAAGCATTAATAACATGTTTCTGTTGTTGGTTTGGAAATATGTTAACATATTTATGAGCTGTAATGTAGTGGATCGAAAAGTGAATTTCTCTTTCTCTAAAGGTGGTTTAACTCTTACCAATCTGGTGTCAAACCTTTAAATTTTCAAATTAAATTAACCCTTTAACACTCATCTCATCCAAAAATGGCTTCTAGAGTGGTCTTGAGAAATGTCCACTTGCAGACCAAGAGGAAGATTTACCACTGGAATGACTGGCTCGATAACCGGACCAGTCATTCCAGTGGTAACTTTTCACAAATAGTCTTCTCTTGGTCTGCAAATGGACATTTTCTATGAGAAAATTTACATTTTCATGAACAAATTCGAGGGTTGAAGGATTAAAAGATGAACTGGTGTTAATTTTTCAACAAATTTGGAGGGAGGTGGTGTTGTCGTAGAGACAGCAACATCTTCCACCAAAATTGTTGAGAAATGTACACCAGTTTCTGTGACATTGATACAGTAAAAGATAGATTATTGACATCAGAGTGGTAATGGTTAAGTTCACTGTTTTTATACGAGGTTGTCATGGGTGACCATCAACAAGAGGCTCATTGGGGCTGTATCGCTTACCTGGAACATTTGCCTTTCAATTAGAAAAGCCGAGTTCTACAAATCTAGAGCCCTATACGTTTTTCTCATGAAGTGACATGAGCCATCCACCACTTCGCGTAGTGAAAAACCTTGTATAAGTCAGGATAAGCGAGGATTTTCAAAGCCATGACAAGCGAGAATTTTCAAAGCCTGGATAAACCAAGATAAGCGAGGATTTTCAAAGAATGGATAAACCAAGATAAGCGAGGATTTTCAAAGAATGGATAAACCACGATAAGAGACGACTTTCAAAACCTGAATAAGCGACGATAAGTGAGAATTTTCGAATTCTGGATGAGCCAGAATAAGCGAGGATTTTCAAAGGCTGGATAAGCGAGGATTTTCAAAAGCCTGGTTGAGCCGGGATATTAAGCGAGGATTTTCAAAGCCTGGTTGATCCGGGATAAGTGAGAATTATCAAAGCCTGGATGAGTCGGAATAAGCGAGAATTTTCAACGCCTGGATAAGCAAGGATTTTCAAAGCCTGCTTGAGTCGGGAAAATCATGGATTTTCAAATCCTGGCTGAGCCGGGATAAGCGAGGATTTTCAAAGGCTGGATAAGCGATGATAAGCCAAGATCTTCAAAGTCTGGACAAGCCAGGATAAGTGGCGTTTTCCAAATCCTGGCTAAGTGAAGAAAAAAAATTTCAGGCTAATCATGCTTCAATTTACAGCCTGGCTAAAGAACCATGGAAATCCATGGAAATCCAGGGTCCGCTCCAGGCCTTTCCAGGCCAATTTGAGCAGGTATTTCGAGAGATTTCCCAGTAAATCCAGGCTAACTAAATTCATAAGCGCAGCCAGCTATATACTGTGCCTATACATGAATCACGAGGTATCTCGTAATGCACATGGGACAATTTACAATGGCTACGATTGTTACATTAAGCTGGTAGTGCTCTAGGTACACCAGTGACACCGCTGAAGCTCACGAATATAACCAAATGTCGAAGATTGTCAACCCCTGGGGATGTGCTGGTAAATTAGAAATAAGTGTGTAATTAAAAACTGTGTGCCTAGTAAAAGAGTCTGTCTGGCAGTCAGGAAGCCTCAGTACATCCCAGACTCACTTTTACCCTCACATACTCGAAATGAGAAAGTCTTTAAATGATGTTAGTAATACTAATACTATGTTGCTGATGCATAATTTGAAAGTAATTGCCTGGGAGCTTTAGCTGCCTATGGCTGCAACAGGTTTCAGTTAAATTAGTTTTAAAAATATGCAACAGCTTTCTGGAATAGTTGCCTTGAAATTGAAACAGTGGTATTTTAGCCCTTTAACAATCAAGCTGGGCCAAAAATGGCTTTTGTAGACATCTGGATAAATGTCCATTTTCAGACCAAGATAAGACAATTTTTTTTAATTTACTATTGGAATGCCTAGGTCGAGAACCGAGACAGTTATTCGTGGTAAATTTTTTTTTTTAATCTTCTCTTGGTCTGCAAATGAACATATTTGAGGAGAGAACTTTGTGGGTTAAAGGGTTATGCGTTAACTGTCTCACAGCTGCAAGCCACCAGACAATAATTTCAATGAACAAAAACTCTTGTCTAGGTGAATACTTTGAAAACAATTTGACTAAAAGTTGTTGATGGCTTAACCACCAACAACTTTCACTCAAATCATTTTCAAAATATTTAGCAGGTCCAGAGATGTAATCCATGAAATATGTCGTCTGCAACATATCAGCAGTCAGATGGTTAGTGGGTTAACAAAGTATCAGCCGACAGGTCAATTATCTTCATGCATATTTAATAAAGGACACGAGATTTTAGATATTTTAGATCCGTAACAGATACTAGATAATGCTTGGTGATGTTCTTGTTGTTCTTCATGTTGCTGTGGAAATTCTCTGTCTTTTTACTACTCCTCATTCAGTTCTCACCCAATCTCCCTACAACTTCAGACACCTATTCTAGGGATAACCGAGCCAGTAATTCCAGTGATACATTTTCAAAAATTGTTTTCTATTGGCCTGTAATGGATATTCAATAGGCAGATATTTAAACTTGACAATTAACAATTTAATCCTCAAATTTATTCTCAGAAAATGTCCGTTTGCAGACCAAGAGAAGACTATTTTGGGAAGATTTACCACAGGAATGACTGGTTCGGTAATTAGACATAAGAAAATTTAAATTCTGTTTATTGGATCCCCATTTGTAGGCCTAGAAAAGAAACAATTTTTAAAAATTTTACCACTGGAACGTCTGGCTCGATAACTGAGCCCTGGGTGTTATTCCAGTAGGGAATTTTGAGAAACAATCTCTTGGCCTGCGATTGGACAGTTCTAAGGACCACTGCAAATACCAGTTTAGGGCGGCTTGACAATAAAAGAGTTAACGGCAACAGTAGCTTCCAATCAAATTAAATATTATACCATTGACTTGGTTGAAAGGTAATTACTACTCTTTACCAGATCCAGTGTTGCCCACAACACCTGATTTTTGGGGGTCAAAAGGACCCCACACCCTCAGATTTGGGGGTCCCACTGTAAAATCTGGGGGTCCCATGGGGTCCTCATCTGAAATATGGGGGTCCCATAACATGTTGAAAGCACTAGTTATGACATTGTGTAAATAATGTTAATGTATATATAGAGAATATTAACTATGCATAGTTTATTAACCTTTAGCCCTTAACACTTTTGGCCACTATTGTAGATCACCAAAATACCTATTTTTGAAAGTTTAACACTGGAATGACTGGCTCTAAACAGTGCCAGTCATTCCAGTGGTAAATTTTCACAAATATGTATTCTGTGATCTACAATGGTGGCTAAAATTGATCTATTGAAATGACCATTGTATATTTAACTAATAACATTTGAACTGCATGTCAATAAACAATAACTAAAGCACTGTACTTGTTTGTTGTCTGATAAACCAACCAACCTACATTGACAACCTTGTATGACTAACATTTCCAAAGACCACTACATTAGTAATTAGCAAAGACCACTGCATTAGTTTTTCTATAAAACCCTAACTTGACTTTGAAAAATTACGAGTATCTGGGGCGAGTTTGCTCAAGGACGACTGAACCTACTTCGATACAACGCGCGCATATTTTTTATAATGTAACTGGAATGACTAAATATAGTGGAATACATAGGCTAAGATCAGACAAAACAATAATCTATCAAAAATAATCTGTATAAATCAGATTAAAATGCGTAATTAGTGGAAATTTATCAGCAGAAAACCGGATATGTCTAATTCATAGGGAATAACTATGTAACGCGTTTGCTTATTGGTTGAAGCATAGATAACGCATTAGCGTGTATCCAATAAGGACGCTTGTATCGGGGAGCTTTGGGCTATACGCTGTTTGGAAAAAATCAATATTTTAACGTATGCCTACCTGTAGATCGACGATATCGTTGAACATCGCTGCTGGGATGAGCTTTTTAGTTGAGAAATTGGGAACACAACGATCGAGTATTGTTAAACATTATAAACGCTAATCCATCAGTCAATCAATCATCCGCTATTGCTAAATAAAAGACGGCTTATAGCGCGTATAGATACCGTTATTCAAACAGCAATACAAAGACACCGCCGCTAATCTGTCAAATGACCATTCAAATGTAAAAGATATCACAATATCTTCCATATATTCCTTCATCCATTTAGATATTTTGATAAGTAAATAGAAAAAAATATTTTGCCTGTACGTCGTTGCTGCTTTAGGCAAGTAGGCATGCGCAAATTAATTTCAAAATATTCAGCATATTAGTGATAACAACTTTGTGATATGTCCAATGTTCTGAGCTGTGAAAGAGTTAAGACGCCCAGACACGTTTGTATATGCTTGATCAGTTGTATTGGATTTCTCAAGCGTTAGTTCCTCTAGAGGGAGATTCCGCTGTTATCCAATCGAATACTGACGTTTAGCACAACAGACAGAAACATGGCGGGTATTTTTGCAATTTTTAGGCCAAACAAGGCGACTAACATCGGGCTTGTAAATTAATTATTTATAAAAATTAGATCAAATGGAATACTAAGGATGATTTGGGAATTGTGTTTACAATTAAATGCGGTGGTTGAATCTGATTTATGGGCATTAACAACTTTGAGTTGTGCAAGAAAACATACAACAAATCATAGTCTTAAACAACGCAGTAAGTTCGTTTTTATTGAACACACAATACATTAGGTATAGTTTTTAAAGTAAAAGCATGCACAAATAAATATACACACACGATAATATAATCGATAATTAAGCACACGCAAAGTTACCAGTTTCCATTACACTTTTTCACTGCGTCCCTCGTGCGTCCTCGGGGATGCAGAGGGTTAATCTTTATGCGTCCCTCTGCCATTTTTATGCGTATATACGCGCAAAAGGACGCATAAGGGCAACTCTGACCAGATCCACGATCTATACGGCTTCAGTCATTAATTTCTCGTGTTTCTCATATAAGCTTTAACTGTTTGACTGCTACAAGCATCCACGAGACAATAATTTCAATGGGCAATAACTTTGGACCTGCTAAAGAATTTTAAAACAATTTGACTGAAAGTTTCAGTCAAATTGTTTTTAAAATATTTAACACATCCAGAGTTAAACCCCATGGAAAATGTAGTCCGCAGAAATTCAGCAGGCAGAGTTAATTTTGCTTATTGACGTAATTTGTATCACGCCTAGAGATCCTTTCTTAGTAATAGTGACAGAAGCACTTTATAACAAGACTAGTAATTTACCATCTCAATATAAGTCAAACCTCGCTTCTATTATTAAATTCTGTCATAACTTGCTGAGATCATTGCGCTTATGGCTTTTAACCAGATTAGTTATTTGTTAACAAAATGCCTATTAATCTGAAAAATTTGCATTTTCTGGTATTAGTTTGTGTTATATAATAAGATAGTGATAACAAGTTGTGAAAGTTGTTAATTAAAGTCAAAAGCTTTAAGTGTTTTGTGTGATTTGAAGTGTTTTAGAGTAAATTAAGTTTTAGCACATGCCTGATAGACAAGAACTAGCTGCCATTTTAGATGCAGAGCAGCAGGAATCAAGTGATTTGGGTCATGTGGGCAATAAATTGCTGACCCAGCTTATCAGTGCAAGGGCGATGAAGTAAACTTCCAATGAGCCCAGTACAATCTGTACACACAGAGCTTTTCAGAGCATGGGAGAGGAAGAAATTCCAACGATCTCTCTGTACATGCACTGCTTATCATGGCCGCAGGGAAGGAGCAAACTCCTAGTGAACTCTGAAGCCAAGTTTCTACAGGCAAATCTTCTCTATCAGCAATTAAACCACAACTATAAATTGGTCAACTGTGATAGCTGAATTGGGATATAGTGTTTTAAATATCATCTGTATCAGTATCATTAGTAATTCAGAGCAAATGTTCAGCTTTCCTTGTCTGTAAACAGCAGTGAAAGCTTCATCTGATAATGTCACACAGTGTTTTATGGATATTCTTTCACCAGAGGAGAGTTCAGACTGTATACCAACATGTGCTCTAAATTAGCTTAATGTTCACACAATGCCTAGAGAGAGGAGGGTGAATATGTGAATATCATGTTACAATGCAGGACCTGGCTATATTTAATGGTGTTGAAATAATATGTTAAACTTAGAAGTTAGATGGCTGGCTTGCCAACATTCTATTAAATATAGTAAATGTAGCAATGTCACATATGTCAGTCGCTGGTCATAACCAAAGTTAATCCAGAGTAAATCTCTTCTCAGTAGCCCTATTTAAAGGCATTAAATGCAAAGGGTTAATGTTTGCTATGCTCATGCTATAAGTGTGGTGGTAACCTCATTAAGGAGAAACCCACAATCTAAGAGATTTTATCAATAAATAATATGTCAAAAATATCAGCTATGATTAACGCATTTGTTGAGAGTTTTGCTTGCTAAATACTGAAATTCAGGAGGCTGGTTCTAGTCTGGCTTACAAAAGCTTAGGTCTGTGCTGCTCGCCCCATCTGAGTAACAGATTGAAATAAATAAGGGCAATAAGTAGCCAGTGATATATAGGCAGGTCCAAACCCAGGTGTGCAAACAATTGATTTTCATGCTCCTGGCAATTACTATTTCTAGCCATTTCATCCTCAAGGCCGGTGAATTGATTACCTGAGGCGACTATGTCTTTCAGACCAGAGCCCCTCTTTCACGCCATTTGAACTCAGGGTAAAGCGGCCCAAAATCAGGCCTTACCACAGACCTGCCTACAGGCATGACTGCTAACAAACAGTCCAGGTCTCAAGAACATATTCTTTTCTTGATAAACAGAGATGCCTACATGTATGACTGCAAACAGTCCCCAGTATCAAAAACATATTCTTTTCTTGACAAGGCCTTACCAACGCGATGCCTATGACTGCAAACAGTACGGGTATCAAGAATGTATAGCATTCTTTTCTAAAAAATCAAGGGCCTTTGCATGATGATGCCTATGACTGCAAACAGTACGCGTATCAAATACGTCTCAATATAATCATTATTATCAAGAATTTAAAGCTGAACACTGGTATCAAGGACCATTATGTGCAAAATGGATGTCAGATAGTTTTATCTTGCATTTAGTATCAGGTTGTGTTTCTTTTGGCAAGCAAATATAAAATGCACTGGTCATTCTTCAGATTCAGGTGATTGTTTATCTGTTGTATTTGTCAAAGACAAAAAGCAGGGTTGCATTTACACATGTAAATTTTGCCCTGCCTCGAGCAGTAGAATATCATCATTTCAAAATAGATACAATTGCATTAATTACGTTTCTAATTAGGCCAAATTGTTTGCTGTCCAGTTGAGCCTTTCTAATGCATATGTCATGCATATTTCTTAGTGCTTGTTTCAGTAAGATATCAAATATTGTTTGTTGAATGGAGTGTATTTTTTCAATGTGTAGTTTTGCCAGATGGCTTATCATCAGTATATAGCTTTTATTACTAACACCGGTTCTATGCTCGTTTAAGATAAATAGAGCATATTGCACATTGATATATTGATGACTGGTTTCGTGATGCACATTCATATGATTCATGTTGTGCCACTATGTATAACAACTAAAGGATGATGGTTATGTCATTGGATGTTTTATCTGTAATATACCAGTTCTTGTCCCAACCTATGAGTTGAACCATTCAGTGCGCATGTGAGAAGAGCTGGTATCTAAGTGGTAAGAATATTTTTCGCAGTGCTACGAAAGTATTAAATTTGGAAACATAAAGATATAAAACTTAGGGTGCTGAACGTATAATACTTATGGTCATGTCGGTTTTCAGTTGTAGAATAATTCACATTCTTTTAGAGAATTTGATAATCTGACTAAACTGGGTCACTGGAAATGGTGTCAGATGGTTTTGATAAAAATATGTGATTGTCAAATTCAGGTCATTCTGCGTTTACATGGTGGATTGATGTTATTTCAATAACAGCCAGACACACAACTCAATCATGAAAAATGCTTATGATGTAACAACTGATGTGTCAACTGAAGGTTGGAAGGTAGTGTTTACTGACCTACTGACCTAGCACACAAAAAGAACACACATTCTATAGGTGGTAGATGGAGAAATAAGGCGAAGCAGCATCATATTAATGTACTGGGCATTAAAGCTTGATTGTTGTGGTTATGTCTTTAGTGTTGCTGTGCTAAGTTTGGGCTTTGAATGGATATTTCTATAGTAGCGACATTAACTATATCTGTGTTAATTTTTCCCTCACAATGTTGTAATGGACTAGCCAGAGAAGTTTGGCTATGATTTAGAGAATGAAATTTATGAATTACAGTTGCTCATTCAACTGGTCAGATGAATTGTATAGCAAATACAAAATCCAGAGTATTTGATGATGAGTGCAAATTGAATATCAAGGAGTTTTATTTGTACATCTGTAGTAGCTTTACAATGAAGTTTTGTCATTTGTTCGCTTCTAGGCTTAATTTCCAGATTAAGCCACATGTTTCTTGAATACATGTACCTCAGGAGCTTATGATATTGATGCTTTTTATATTAGATCTGTTTGAAGTTAACCCATAGTCGTTTACACTTTTTTGCCTCTACTGAGAGTTAATCTACAAGAGTTAAATTTGATCAAGCAGCAGAAACAGTAACATAGCATCATGTTGGAAAATACATAAAACAGTTTGCTATTTAATAAGATGTTGTTTTTGAATTGGCAATCTTGGGGCATTCACACATAAGGACAGTGCACATCCACTAAGCAAAATATTATTAGTTAATGGTAAAAAAGGTGAGAGAACACTGTGGGGACAGTCCCCACACAGAGCGGGGACCTAGTGAGAGAGTCCCCACAAATGTGAGAAACAGTGTGGGGACATACTCTTTGGTTGGCAGTTCATGCATTAGCAGCAGTATGTGGATGAGAGATTACACCGCCGCCTAGTCTGTGCACATGAGTGTTTATCACATCACGTGTTCGTATGCCTCGCGCAATATATTTTTTACATGAGAGTGTGAGATAATTTTGTGGGGACATTTCAATGTGAGAGAAGGTGAGAGAAATGAAAAAACGTAAAAAAATTGAAAAACATGAATCGTGGGGACACAAATTCTAAATATATTTTTTGGACGTTTCACACTTTTGCCGATCGTTTGAGCGACCGTAATTGTGGGGACAGGGCATTGTCCCCACAATCCGAGCATGTCCCCAGAGTGTAGGGTCTAGACGTGAAAATGTCCCCGGAATAACGGTAAAACAAGCTCTCTCTCTCTCTCTCTCTCTCTCTCTCTCTCTCTCTCTCTCTCTCTCTCTCTCTCTCTCTCTCTCTCTCTCTCTCTCTCTCTCTCTCTCTCTCTCTCTCCCTCCCTCCCTCCCTCCCTCCCTCCCTCCCTCCCTCCCTCCCTCCCTCCCTCCTCCCTCCCTCCCTCCCTCCCTCCCTCCCTCCCTCCCTCCCTCCCTCCCTCCCTCCCTCCCTCCCTCCCTCCCTCCCTCTCTCTCTCTCTCTCTCAGCAATGACTTTCAAAATATAATTTTCAACAGTTATATCCCTAGAATCCACAATACTGCGAATTCAGTTATTTAGTATACTGACCCTTTTATGACGAAGACGGCCCAAACCGGTCCCTGCAGTGGTCTTGAGAAATGTGCAGACTATTTCCGAAAACTTACCACCGGAATGACTGACTCTGTAACAGAGCCAGCCATTCCAGGAGTCAATTTTCAGAAACAGTCTTCACCCCGACCTGCAAATAGTCACTATTTTTTTTGGACAGAATTTTTCATTAAAAGGTAAATGTGAATTCATACACTTCAGCATATTATGATAGAATGATGATAGTCGGAAATATATTCTAACAGTGATTAGTGAGTAAAGTCAATGGCGACAGGTGTGTCTTTCTTGTTCTTAATGTCCCTAAAGTGTTCCTTAATACGTACTTGGAATTCGTGTTTTGTTTCTCCCACGTACTGTTTGTAACACTTGTTGCATGTTAGTAAATAAATAACATTGCTTGTTTGACAAAATGTTTTTGTTTTTATATGATATTTAAGCCCTGTGTGTGAGCTTCTGAATGAGTGAGATTGGTCCATGTTGTGGCAAAAGTTACAATTGCGTTTTGTGCATGGTTCGATTGGGTTGGCTGTGGTTGTGCCCTGTTGTCCTTGCCAAAGAGAGAAGCCCACGGAGATCACCATATAGATACAACACACCATCACCCATGGGACACTCCAATACAGCCTCCACCAGCAGCACCAACAGCAGCGCCAACAACACCACCAGCGGCACCAGAATCAGTTGTAAACACATCACCTGAATCAACTGCCGAGCAACCACCAGTCAGTCTGGCCACTGTCCATCACTTAGTCGATAGACCCTCCACATCAGGGCTATCCCCGGGACGACCGGACGAGCCTTGGCACTCTCCCAGGTACTCCGACCCGCTCTCCAGCCTGGAACCGGGCCGCACAACTAACTTGTGGTACAGAGCCCCTAGACAACTAACTTGTGGTACAGAGCGCCTACACCGGATGATTGGTGGGAAAAACCTTTTCCAGCAGACATCGCCTCCACCACAGAATCCCCGACACAATGGGACAATGACTGGAGGGAATAGGAATTGAGACCAGAGTCACTCCTAGCTCTCCTAGAAGATTTGTAAAGGTAAGAAACTACTACCTCTCTAAACTATCACCCACAAACTGTGTTCTAAACATTAGAAATATTTTCAAAAAAATTGTTTGTCTGTTGGATACAACCAACACTACTCCTCTACAACATAAAAACTCAAAACATCTTACGGAAATATTCTTAATCAGAATATGTCAGTCCTCTGATGAGTAGAGCCACAACAGTGGCACGAAAAGCTAGCAGTCTGGATCAACTGTATTTTGAATGTAATTTGACTGGAACCTGTTGCTGCCATATGCACAGCAGCAACTATCAATAAAATTACTTTCCAGATATTCAACATTATATTTGATAATTATTTTGAAAGTAATTTGACTGGCACATGTTGTTTCCATGGACACAATAGCGATCAGTGAAATTACTTTCAAAATAGTTTTAAAAAATCTGAAAATGAAATTCTCTAATGGTTACCCCTTTAAAGTGAAATAAGTATTTTTTCTTTCATAGAAAAGTTCCATTTGCAGACAGACCATTTTTGAAAATTTTATACTGCAATGTCTAGTTCAATAAGCGAGCCAGTCATTCCAGTGGTAAAATTTCAAAAATATTATTTTCTTGGTCTGAAAATTGACATTCTTTAAGATCAATACAGAAGGCTTGTTTGGTCAGTTTGGTCATTTCTGGGTTAATAATAATATGCTGTTCTAGTATTGATAGCACAGGTAATGGTAAATATCATGCTTTAATAATCTGTAAATCTAAAAGAAATTGATTATTTTAATTTCCAACAGTGATTATTAAAAAAACTAGTCAAATGATTTCTCATACGTTAGAACGCACTACATGATTATGTTACAAAATGTTTTCCCAAAGATACTCACTCCAAGCAGACGCATAGTTGACAGATGCATACCACGGCGTTCCAGAATTTCAGTACCAGAGGTGTGTCCACATATTCAAATGCATTTGTAACTGCACTTGCACTTGCATTTGCATTTAAATGCAATCGAGCTAAACTGCATTTTCACTTCCATCATTTGCATTTGCATTTCAATGCAATACCCTGCACTTGTACCCAAGCCTGTTCAGTTCATGTTATCATAATTGTGAACAATTCATTACATGGAATTTATAGTATTGAATGCACCCACAGCTTTGAAGTCTCGTGGAACTCCGGCTGACTGAGTGGTGATTGGCTAGAATTTATTAGTTAAACAAGAACTTACCTGAAAGAGGAAGTTAGATGTTTGACTGTAATTTTAGCCAATCACCACTGGAAGCCGGAGGTACATGCCCACCTCTAGAAAAGACGTCATAGTTTGAGGTTTCATTTGAGAACTTTTCCTGTCCCACCCTAATTTGGGATTACTGTGCTGTGCACTCAATTTATCTTTGAAGACTGATCTCAGCAACTCATGACACGTCTCTCAGTCTCTAGTGTAACTCTGGCTTCCAGTGGTGAATGGCTAGAATTACAGTCAAACATCTAACTTCCACTTTTAGGTAAGTTCTCGTTTAACTAATATATCAATAGTCAGATAGCATAGATTATGTATGGTAGGTTAACGACGAGCCTTCATCAGGCAAGTTAGTCTACTCGCTGAATTTATGCAGACTACATACATTTTCAGCCACCAACAACTTTCAGTCAAATTGTTTTCAAAATATTCAACTGGTTCGGAGTTATTGCACATTGAAATTATTGCCTGGTGACTTGCAACAGTAAGACAGTTAACAGTGTCCAGTTATTTTGATCCCATAAGCAATTTTTGCGAGTTGTTAGTGCACCTACAATCATATAAGTCCACCCGGGTCATGAAACACTCGGACATCCAATAAGAATTTAATATTTTGAGAAATGGATGGACATGGTAAAATACAGACTTTTAGCAGAGAAGATAGGCAAAACTTATTCCGATATGCGCATTATCTTCTATCCATCTGACTGTATCATAATGTTTCTTATCGGCTTGATCATTTCACATCAAAATGGTTATAATATTCTTCCACAGGCCATACCAGATTTGGCGATCATCCAGAGAGATAAAGTCTTAAAGTAATCTTTTCATAAATCATGTTTATAGTTAACAAGAGACCCAAGGGGCCCCCAAGGCTGAACCATTTCCATTGAACCATATCAGACAGAAATGGTTTCTGAAGTGGTCTTGAGAAATCTCCATTTGCAGACCAAGAACACTATCTTTGAAAATTTACCACTGGAATGCCTGGCTCGATAACTGAGCCAGTCATTCCAGTTGTAAATTTTCAAAAATAGTCTTCTCTTGGTCTGCAAATGGACATTTCCTATGAGAAAATTGAAATTTTCTTGAACAAATTAAACAGTTAAACACACAAGATTGATAATTTTCGGTAAATCCAAGGTGACCACTAAAAAAGTAAGCAATCACAAGTCTCATTGAAGCATACTGCGATAAGACCGTTCAACCCAAGTGGGACCATTGATTAAGGCAGAGTAGCATTTTAAATGGCTCTGGACAATTTTTGGAAAATCCAAAATTGTCGCATAAGAATTTACCAATCAGAATTCTGAATAGAAAGGTTTTAGCGCCTACCACTATAAGATCGTTCCAGCCAAATTAGGTTAAAATCCAGTAAATTTTTCATAAAATCTAATACTTTCACTCAAAAAGTGAGGAATTAAAATTCTGAATGGAAGTCTGCTGTTTGAGAAGAGTCTGGATGCCATTGGCCAATCGTGGCTTGCTTTTACATGTTCCCAACACAGTGCTACATTTGGTCCTGATGCGGCTAATGCATGCAGTATGCAGACCTGTGTGTCCCGCATATAGCCACATTTACCCGCATTTTGTTGCATGTTCCTGCATTTGCCGTATGTAAGCCGGATCAGGGTAGCCGCATACCTGCTCAGTTGTGAAAAATAACCTAAAATGTGCTGTGTTATTCACAATGGGCAGATATGGCAAATTGTAAGAGTATGTGTGGGATCTTAAAAAAGTTCCCAGGACTGTTGGCTAGGAGGGGTGGTTTCATAGTCAACATATTTATGGCATTAATGAAGGGGCCATAGGATCCTTCCCGCCAAATTTGCTTGACATCTATCGAGTGGTAAAGGAGATGCGTTTTTACAATTTTCAGTAATTTTTATTAAATCTGAGATTTTCACCCAAACAATTGACCAATCAAAATAGAAGTTCGGGAGTCGGCCACGATAGGATCGTCCTAACCTAGTTTGGTTTCCATCAAGCAATTTCCGGTAAATTTTGCACAAAAATCTTCGCACCAAAAAAATCGACCAATTAAAATTCTGAATACCGGTCCTGGAGCCTACCACAATAGATAGGATCCTTCCAGTCAAATTTGGTTGAAATTGGTCAAACGGTTAACCGTTATGAAGAACCGATTTGACAGATGGACGACCGGCATGGCAAAAGCTGATTAACAAATGGATGTGATATACGTTCCTAGTGATTAATTTTTGTACTTATCACCACCAAACAGCAAACATGATGATGCAATTCTGTCAATCTGGAACAATTTTTTATATGTCACACTATGGATCAATGTGGCATGAAAATTGTCTAGTAGTAGTGTCCAAGGAAATTGACACTACATATTGTGATCATATTTATTTATGACTGTAAATATGTCCTGCATTGACGACATTCACTCAGCCATTAACCCTTAAATTTATTCAAGAAAATTTGGATTTTCTCACAGAAAATGCCCATTTGCAGACCAAGAGAAGGCTATTTTTGAAAATTTACCACTGGAATGACTGGCTCGGTTATCGAGCCAGACATTCCAGTGGTAAATTTTCAAAAATAGTCATCTCTGGGGCTTCAAATGGACATTTCTCAAGACCACGGCAGAAGCCATTTTTGGCTGATATAAGTGTTAAAGGGTTAAGGGCTCCTTATTAGAATTACCGTAAAAGTAATCTCAATTTCCTTGATTGTGTGTGCGACAATGGCCATTCAACCCCAAAATTAATAGGGTTCTTCACATCCCAGGTTTGTGAAGATGATTTAAAAAGTGTGTTATCATCAAACGCAAGTCAGTTTAATTAATTGGGTCGGGGTTAGAAATAAATGAAATGATGTAGGGCAATGTATGATGCCATTTCATGCATTTTCAGGTTAACCGCCGCAGATTAAGGTTGCCCGTATATGTTAAGCTAAATGACAAAGAAAATTAGAATCACTATTGCTTTGTCAAGTAAATTCTGAAGAATGGCCACAATTAGTGAGAAATGGCATTAAGCATACTGGTTACTCTTTCTAATAATTAAATAAATAAATACCTTAAACGAAGTTAGTCAGTAGGTATCAAAAACACAGTATAGTACTATTAGTCTGAGTATTTACCATGGTTGCCCTGTGTTAACAGCCAAAGTTAATTTTCCCTTTTGAAAATCGGGTTGCCCCGGGCAACAGGGCAAATGGACATTTCGATCTTGAAGAAAGGAAATCCTGACACTTCGTCTATACCTAACACATCTGCTGAAAAAATTTTTTTAAATGTATAGGTTCAAGTCTTCAAGATCTGGCCCGGACAAGAAAATTTGGATGAATTTTAATATTTCAAGGGAAATAACTCTCACAAATATGCGAGGATTTTGTCGAAAGGAAATCATGAGCCTTCGTCTATGCCTAACACATCTGCTCGAAAAAAAATTTGCGAATGTAGGTTTAAAACTCTTCGAGATCTGGCAAGGAAAAGAAAATTTGGACGAATTTTAATCATTCAAGGGAGATAACTCCCGCGAATACATGAGGATTTTGCCAAAATGAAATCATGATTGCTGCGAATATGGGCGGATCATGCCAAAACAAAATCATGACACTTCGGCTATACGTACAACATCTTTTGAAACAAAATTCTTCGAGATTTGGCCTGGACAAGACAATTTTGAGGCTTTTTTTTCTTTCAAGGGAGATAACTCCTGGCAAATATGGGCAGATCTTGTCAAACCGAAATCATGACACTTCGCCTATACATAACACATCTTCTGGAAAAAAAATTGTGAGTGTAGGTTCAAAACTCTTCGAGATCTATCCCGGACAAGAAAATTTTGACAAATTTTAAGCTTTCAAGGGAGATAACTCTAGCGAATATTGGAGGATTTTGCCGAATCGAAATCATGACTCTTCGTCTATAGGTAATATATCTGCTGAAAAGCATTTGTGAGTGTAGGTTCAAAGCTCTTCGAGATCTGCTCCGGACAAAAATCAGACGGACGGATGCACGGACAGACGGACGGACGGACAGTGAGCGCCATCACATAATACGAACCCGCTTTGCGCGGGCATATAAAAATGAAAAGGTCCAATGGCATTGGGTAATAACCTAGCCCCTATATATTATGCTTTAATGTACATGAATCCATACACATGGCAAAGCATTCAGGTGACAGAATAAATATGAATAATTTTCTATGCCTGACCCTGAAGGTCTGCGAGATAGGGAATTCCTAGAACTATCCAAAGCCAACGGCTAATCGGCGTCAAATCATCTGAAATGGAAATTGATGATTAGCTGTTAGCATCTGCACATCGTTGTATTCTGGATATATCGAAACTCCCTTTAACCCTTACCACCCTGATTTCAATAGTCTGAAAATCCCTTTAACCCTTACCACCCTGATTTCAATAGTCTATCTTTTACTGTGTCAATAGCAATGAATCTGTTGTACACAAAATTTTCAAATGAAATTAAAAGATGGACTGGTGTACATTTTCCACTAATTTTGAGGGACAATGTTGCTGTCTTCGACAGCACCATCGTCCATCAAAATTGGTGAAAGATGTACACCAGTTCATCTTTTAATTTTAATTAAAAAAATTTGTAATCTAACATCGGTGTGGTAAGGGTTATAACACTCAAATTTGGTCAAGGAAATTTAAGTTTTCTCATAGAAAATGTCCATTTGCAGGCCAAGACAATAATTTTTTTCATTTTCCAATGGAATGACTGGTTCGGTTATCAATAGTCTTCTCTTTGGCTGCAACTGGAAATTCCTCATGACCACTGCAGAAGCAGTTGTTGGCCAGATTTAGTATTATATGGTAAAATTATTCATGCAAGACAAATGAGGAATTCATCCATAACATTATATAATTATTGGCTGTTGCGAGGATGCAATTGCAAATCATTCAGTTTTTCTGAAATATATCGATGTGTACAAGAACATAAGACACAAATGGCCAGTGGTATTCAATGCTGGAATTGGATTTTATAGTTTAACAAGAGTATCGCTCATGGAACATAGGCATTTCAACTAGAAAGACCATTAGCTATAAGTAGACCCCTAATCAGTTGACCAGAATTGTAACAGGAACACCGCGTCCATGTTTCTTTACGTATCAACTTCCCATGATCAAATTTAATGTCCCTTAGTCCCAAATTATAACTCACAAATTTCAGCTCGATCCATTCAGCGTTTCTGGAGTTGTTTTCGCGAAAAGTAGGTCATCCAAAATGGCCAACAAACCATTTGACCAATCAAGTTTATTTGAACAAACACGGTTCAGCTCTTGCCCTGGATAATATTTCATGAGGTTTGAATCAATCCCACAAGTGGTTTCTGAGAACATTTCTAGATGTTTCTAAAAATTGGCCAAGATGGCCGCCGGCCAAAAAGGCTGACCGGCTTACTTTGAACAAATTCGGACCCATATGCCATAGGGATGCATCCTGCCAAATATACTTGAAATCATCCCAGTGGTTCTCGAGAAGAAGCCATTTTAAGTTTCCCATTCCTTTAGAATCATTGGCTTGAAAAAGATCCAAAACAACCACCAAACCGTTTATCTGACAGTTTGGAAAATGGGGAATTTGATATTAGAATACCCATAAACCTATATAAAATCAATTTAGTCTTCAAAGACCATCAATCAGAAAAATCCAATATGGCCAACAAACATGCCACATTTTAATTGGTCCATGGCAGCCATGGGTTTTTTTACGTATTACCTTCCTTTGAACAAACTGTAATGGTCCTTAGGCCCTAATGATATCTCTCGCTCAGGGGTTCGGGAGTTGTTTTTGCGAAAACTAGGTAGTTCAAGATGGCCGCCGAATGATTTGGCCAATCAAGTTCCCTTGAACATACTTGGTTCAGCTCTTGCCCTAGATGATGTTTCATGAGTTTTGAATTGATTCCCCAAGCGATTTCGGAGAAGATTTTTAAAGACGTTTCTAAGAATTGGCCAACATCCAAGATGGCCACCCGACAAATTGGCTGATCTGCTTCGTTTGTACAAACTTGGATCGCCATGCCCTAAGGATGCTTCAATTGAAATCGGCCCAGTAGTTCTTGAGAAGTCGTTTAAAGAAAACATTGATGGCCGGACGACGTAGGGATGGTCGCCATGGCATAAGCCCACTTTCCCATTCTGGCCAATAAGAATGTAGCAGTTGTGACATGGAGGACACTGTTGATAATAAGTTGTTTATGTATTTTATTCATATAAATCATATCACATGTATTTAACTGTCTCGCTGCTGCAAGCCACCAGATAGTAATTTCGACTTGCTGTACATTTTGAAAACAATTTAACTGAAAGTTGTTGGTGGTTTAGCCACCAACAACTCTCAATCAAATTGTTTTCAAAATATTTAGCAGGTCCAGAGATAGAACACCTGGAATATGATGTCTGCAAAAAACCAGCAGCCAGACAGTTAAATGTTTCGTGGTAGGACAGTTTGTTGTGTTTATGGATTTTAATCATCATATTTTATACATGGATATGCGTGTAATACACTACATGAAGCCGATCCAATTATGATACTAATAATATATGCGCTGGGACGATTTTGGAAACCACGAGTTTAAGTAAACAGACAATTTTTTGGAAGCAGCAGTTCCATTTATTGCATTGTAAAGTGAAGGTACTCAGTTGAAAAAGCCAAGCTGAGGCGTACAACAATTATCTTTCAATGAGCCAAGTTGAGACACCCAGACCACAGGCCATAACCACGCTTATAATGTGAGCTCGGTATATCTAAATAGTCTCGTTATTTAACCCAACCCTCGAATGCCTTCAAAAAATTTTCAATTTTCTCATACAAAATATTCATTTGCAGATCAAGAAGACTATTTTTGAAAATTTACCACTGGAATGACTGGCTCGGTTATCGAGCCAGTCATTCTAGTGGTAAATTTTCAAAAATAGTCTCCTCATGGTCACAATGGACATTTTTCAAGACCACTGCCGAAGCCATTTTTGTCTGATATGAGTGTTAATGGGTTAATTCAGCGCGTTGTCGAGTTTGGTTGATTTTCCGATACTCTGTGGTCATTGAGCCTAAATATGTTCAGCTCAACACAGTGACATAATATGCTGCACATGTCTGTAAGCAATTCTAACAGGCTTTCCACCTTGATCGCGTGCCATGAATAGTCACGATTTATAATACACACGCAATTGCAGCATTCAAACATCTTATGATTTTCAGTAAAGCTTTTTCAAATAATGTACATTTTGTCTGATCTGATAGGCCGGTCCCGCCCACGTAATATAATACGATAAATTTTCTAGGGAGTTCATGACGGAACAGTACGTTTCCAAGCTTTTACATACACATTCAATACATGTAGTAGTTGATTTCCGAGCTATAATTGACACAGGGTAATTTCAGAAACTATCGTAGAATGAATGTAAAATGCTTCTGATTTTTGGAACATCAACTGAGTGATTTTAATTTAGGGAAATGTTTTAGTTTTCGAGTGTGATTGGGGAAAGACAGTTGGTTTACTGGGGGTTTTTTTCGGTCTCTGGTGCGCATATAACTGAGTGCAGATAGCTGTCTATAGGGATATCATCATATCTCTGCTCTTTAGAGAACACAATGGTATGGACATAGCCAGCTAACTCCTCCGCATTGTTACAGTAACTTGCAACAATGCAAGCTTGTATAGTTCAACGTTCCTCAACATATCCTCTCTATGGAACGCATTGTCATTGTTGTTTTTTTATTGCGTAGAATTTATTTCATCGTTTCTTATTAAGTTTAGGGAGGCCTGGTGAACAATGGAATAAGATATATTTTATATAGATTTTTACTCCATTGATTTCATTTATCACTTGAATTTGTTTGTTGTTCATTTATGTATTTTACATCTGTGATGCCCATTCAGGTTTTATTAATGTATATATATATATATATATATATATATATATATATATATATATATATATATATATATATATATATATATATCTACATGGTGCTTGCCATTTCATTCATTATTCATTCCTCCACATGTTCTCCTATTTTATACACATGGGTATCTATGTGTTTTATTAGGACAATATATGATCAGCCTATCACTGGTCATTAACAATTCGCACCTCTTTTTACGTCGTTTCATCTTTCATCTTTCTGATTTTAATCAATATCAGGCCATCTACCCTATCCTGTTCACTTTCTTATCGATCATCCATATGGAAATTCCTAGATGGAATATGGTTCATATTCATCAAGTGACTATTCTATTTTAAATTAAATTCAAATTAAGCTAAGTGTTGTATCGAACAGATTTTCTTCTGCAAAAATCAACACACACACTAGTGACTTCATCATTTCAAATATTATATAATAATAATAATAATAATAATAACAATAACAAGAAGATCAGTACTGATCACATGTCCCCCGACGGGTGTTGTTAGTAAAACACTTTTTTTTTTTAGATTCCTGCTTTTACAAAATTGCGTGTGTGTATATGCATGTGAATCTATGGTGGCTACAATACTACATACATAATGAGATGAGGCAGTGCAATCACAATCCATTGTAGAACACAATGCTCACATCCAGTAAACTAATAGCACATGCATTTTTCTGACAAATTTGGTCATTATTTAAGGGGGACAACTCTGTTGCGACTAGACGCATGTCTCTGAAATGCAATCCCCACCGAGGACTAGTGACAAGGAATGAATTTGCCAAATCTGAAATAAATCCATGCAGACTATGTAAAGTAATTGAGCGGAAACAAAATTTTCCTTGAATTCTATGTCATTCAAAGGGGATAACTCCATCCCATCTAGACGCACATCGCTGAAACGCAATCCCCACCGAGGCCTCGTCATAAGGAATCACTATACCAAATTTGAAATAAATCCATGCAGACTAGCTAAAGGTATTGAACAGAAACCAAATTTTCCTTGAATTCTATGTCATTCAAGGGGGATAACCCTATCACATCTGGACGTACGTCGCTGAAACGCAATCCCCACCGAGGCATCGTCATAAGGAACCACTATACCAAATTTGAAATAAATCCATGCAGGCTAGCTAAAGGTATTGAACGGAAACCAGATGTTCCTTGAATTCTATGTCATTCAAGGGGGATAACTCTATCACATCTGGACGCGCGTTGCTGAAACGCAATCCCCACCGAGGCCTCGTCATAAGGAATTACTATACCAAATTTGAAATAAATCCATGCAGGCTAGCTAAAGGTATTGAACGGAAACCAAATTTTCCTTGAATTCTATGTCATTCAAGGGGGATAACTCCATCACATCTAGATGCACATCGTTGAAACGCAATCCCCACCGAGGCCTCGTCATAAGGAATCACTATACCAAATTTGAAATAAATCCATGCAAGCTAGCTAAAGGTATTGAACGGAAACCTAGTGTGACGGGTGGATGGACGGACGGACACACACACGGCCACCGCCTATTACTAGTGCGGCGTCCGTGTGTGCGGCCGTCGGGGGACAATAATAATACAGGTGTGACATTATGATTGGTCTTGTTATGCTATGGTAACTGAAATCAAATTCCCCTGAGAGTCATTAGTGATGTCATGAATGATTGAACTTTTTTGTGATATGACGTCATCGCGTGAATAACATTTTATTGTTGATCATTTTGATAGCTCACAACAGCTCATTCATACATAATTCTGTTAATGAGATGTAAGAGAAACGCTAGCGTTCGTTAAACTAGAACTTCATCTAAGTTGATCTCCAGCTTCGCATAATTGTATTAGACACGAGTTCCATCTATTCTGAAAACATGTGTTGCGTAATCTAAATCCATGTAGCAAAAATTTGTTAAATTATTTTTAATTCAAAATGTAATAAAGTTATTTTTGATGGATTTAAAAAATCAAATTCTCATTTGTAATCTCCTTTAAAGCGCTAAACTAAGCCGTTTCCTAGGTGATTTACGCTTAAATAACAACTAAGACAGCCCTGAGGTCAATTCTGTTCTTAGCTATTTATAAGCGCAGACTAAGTCTTCAACGCCTAACATGGTGGTATGATCAGAGCAAAGCCATTTTGGCAGGATGGCTGATATTGACGTTCTTCACATGCTTGAATCAATAGTCAATTTTACTTGTGATTCAAGAGCAATGCGACTTGTAGACACATCTAGCTGGGATGGAATGATATATGTCCTAGTGTAGCGGGGAATGGAGTGATATATGTCCTGGTGTAGCAGGGGATGGAGTGATATGTCCTGGTGTAGCGGGGGATGGAGTGATATATGTCTTGGTGTAGCGGGGGATGGAGTGATATATGTCCTGGTGTAGCAACGCATCTGGCTGGGGATGGAGTGATATGTCCTGGTGTAGCGGGGGATGGAGTGATATATGTCCTAGTGTAGCGACGCATCTGGCTGGGGATGGAATGATATATGTCCTGGTGTAGCGGGGAATGGAGTGATATATGTCCTGGTGTAGCGAGAGATGGAGTGATATATGTCCTGGTGTAGCAGGGGATGGAGTGACATATGCCCTGGTGTAGCGGGGGATGGAGTGATATATGTCCTAGTGTAGCGACGCATCTGGCTGGGGATGGAGTAATATATGTCCTGGTGTAGCGGGGTATGGAGTGATATATGTCCAGGTGTAGCGGGGGGATGGAGTGATATATGTCCAGGTGTAGCGACGCATCTGGCTGGGGATGGAGTAATATATATCCTGGTGTAGCGGGGGATGGAGTGATATATGTCCTGGTGTAGCGGGGGATGGAGTGATATATGTCCAGGTGTAGCGACGCATCTGGCTGGGGATGGAGTAATATATATCCTGGTGTAGCGGGGGATGGAGTGATATATGTCCTGGTGGAGCGGGGGATGGAGTGATATATGTCCTTGTGTAGCGACGCATCTGGCTGGGGATGGAGTGATATATGTCCTGGTGTAGCGATGCATCTGGCTGGGGATGGAGTGATATATGTCCTGGTGTAGCGGGGGATGACGTGATATATGTCCTGGTGTAGGGGGGGATGGAGTGATATATGTCCTGGTGTAGCGGGGGACAGAGTGATATATGTCCTGGTGTAGTGACGTATCTGGCTGGGGATGGAGTGATATGTCCTGGTGTAGCGGGGGATGGAGTGATATATGTCCTGGTGTAGCGACGCATCTGGCTGGGGATGGAGTGATATATGTCCTGGTAAACGACGCATCTGGCTGGGGATGGAGTGATATATGTCCTGGTGTAGCGATGCATCTGGCTGGGGATGGAGTTATATATGTCTTGGTGTAGCGATGCATCCGGCTGGGGATGGAGTGATACATTACATGTCCTGGTATAGCGGGGGGGGGGGGGAATGGAGTGATATGTGCCCTGGTGTAGCAATGCATCTGGCTGATGATGGAGTGATATATGTCCTGGTGTATTGGGGGGGGGGGGGGGGGGGGGGAGATGGAGTGATATGCCCTGGTGTAGCGATGCATTAAGCTGCCAATTAGACTCAATTAACCCTTTAATGGTCAAACCTGTGTCTACAATGGTCTTTATGAATGTCCATTTACAAACCAAGAGAAGACTATTATTGATAATTTATCACTAAAATGACTAATCGAGCCAGTCATTCCTATGCTAAATTTTCAAAAAATAGTCTTCTCTTGGCCTGTAAATGGACACTGACTAAGCAGAAATCAAAATTTTCTTGTCCAATTTGCCTATTAAAGGGCAATATATACGATTCAAACAAATCAATTCATTATACGCTTGATGTGGAGACCTTAGAGTTTCATTCATTACCAACATTCTAAACCATACTACTGATAACGAAGTAAAGTCAAAATCTCAGGCGAAGATTAACCAATTACTAACCCATTATGGTCAAACGGACAACAAGCGCATCGACTAGCGGGGCTTAATACACCTGTATTAATGAATTTTAATCTTCTCAGGGAGTATAACTCTGGCAAATATGGACAGATCGAAACAAAATCAAGACACTTCGTATATGCTCATTGGAGATCAAATTTCAAATTCAGGTTCAAAACTCCTTGACAGCTGGGCTGGAAAATATTTCTTGATGAATTTTACTCTTTCAGGGGGGATAACTATCACAAATACGGATGGATCTCAAATGTAGGTTAAGAAGCTTTGTTATATATGGCTCGGACACAAAATATTTGACAAATTTTACACATTTCCAGGGGGATAACACTAGGAAATATGGACATATCTCGACGAAACAAAATCATGACATATAATCTCCCTCTACTATATGCACTGAAGCAAAAATATCAAATGTAGATTCAGCTGTCTTTTAGATACGTCCCAGACATGAATTTTTTTTATGCATTTTAGACATTTCAGTGGGGGTGGGGGGTGGGGGGGGGAGATAACTCTAACAAATATTGACAGATCTCGACGACAGCACCACCAAACAAATTTGTTGAAAAATAAACACCAGTTTAATTTTAAATTTTCACATTGAGAGTGCTAAGGGTTAACACTTTAATGCTCACATCAGTCAAAACCGCCTTCTACAGTGGTCTTGAGAAATGTCAATTTGCAGACCAAGAAGACATATTTTTTTCAAGTTTACCATTGGAATGACTGGCTGGTCCACTGGTAAACTTGAAAAAATAGTCTTCTCTTGGTCTGCAAATTGACATTTTCTTTGCGAAAATTGAAATCTTCGTGCATATATTCATGTGCAAGCAAGTGCCGCGCGTGCGCTCGCTCGCACGCACGCACGCACGCACGCACGCACGCACACACGCACGCACACACACACGCATACGTACACCCATACACACGCTCGCATGCATACATGCACGCATATGTGCGCACGCACGCGCACACACACACAAACACATGCCCACACATGCGCATACGCACACACACATGCAGGCACGCACACACATTCAACCACACACACAATTCTAACACTTTCTGTACCCAGTGTATGCTAATGTGTAACTCAAGCCAGTGCTTTTAAACACAATTAGCATCCCATGCCAAAATATGCTAATCACAATCAACGAGGAAGCTCTGCTTCTGAACAGAAACCTTCAGGATATAAAAGATGCTAATGAATTAACCCGTAAAATCCCATTGTCTGTTGCGATTAAACAGCAATTATTCAGGAAAGCTGTTGAATATTTTGAAAGTAATTTGACTGGGAGCTGTTGCTGCCATTGGCAGCAACAGCTCCCAGTCAAATAAATTTCAAAATATTCAACAGAATACTCTGTACATCTTTAACAATTTGTCTCTTCTGTTCTGCGAGAGGCAAAGGGTTGATAGTTGGCACAGAACTCCGCCAGGACCGCCAAAGGCATTAGAGACATGTAAGCATGAACTAGAGTATTCAGTGATGACAGATTTATATTCTACAAAAAATACTCCATTTCTTGTAGCCAATGCTGATAAACACTGGCAGTGAAGGATTACCAACCTGTATTTGCTTAAATAACAGCATGGGAGAATGGGAGCAGAACCATATCTTTTAATTACAAGGTCTATAGAATCCGAGTAGCTGCCTGTGAAGCGTGAAAAGTAGGTAACGCTCACCATGGCCTTGACCGTTGACCCCAAAATTTATGACACTATCTTTAATCAGGACTCCATAGACAACCTTTTCTCCCAAATTTGATTACTGTATATACGAAAAACTCTTCAAAACGACAGCCGGGAATAAGCTAAAATTGTGTGTGAGTGAGTGACTCAGAGTCTGAGTTACTGAATGACTGACGGACAGACTAAGAGACGTAGCCGTTTATTGAGCTGCTGCATGCAGCTAAAAATATTACTCATCATAAATGCTACTTAATCTCCAAAATATTCAGACTCTCCTAAGCAAAAACAATGTATATAATTATTGCAGCAAACTGTTGCTGTGTAGTCGTCGTGTTCATGATGAATCCTAGGTAGTAATCTATAAGGAAATGAATAATATTATAACCCCCCACAGACCCCCCTTGCGGGTTGGTCTGTAGTTTTATTAACCATTATAAAAACATACTTACCGTTCAATCACTACTTGCTAAACCAATTATCTGCATTTAGCTACCAGAATAAGATTTTTATGCTTGCATAGCCTCCTCCCCATGCCTATTTCTATTAATATGGACCCTCAACCAGGCTACTGGTTAAGTCCATCTCCAGTTTATAACCTGATATAGACTGGCACCAGTCTGTACTCACTTCCTAGTGACGCCTGTCACTATGCGCGCTTGCGCATGCACACTGGAGCCCAAATAGGAAACAGATTCACTTTTCTGAATTTAAGTGCCAAATATTATAGGCAGATTCTCAAATCATTTCCATGCGGGGTGGCTGAGGCCGGGTTGTAGTGATTGAACGGTAAGTATGTTTTTATAGTGGTTAATAAAACTACAGACCAACCCGCAAGGGGGGTGGGGGGGTCTGTGGGGGGTTGTTATTACACCACAAAAACATCCATTACCGTTCAATCACTACTTGCTAAACCCGTAGATTTGGTCAGTGCCCCACTTAAAACATTAGGTGGGAGGAGATTTGAGAATCTACAAACAAGGATAAAAATCAAATCAATCTTATCCAAATGTTAATAAAATAACATAATAGTGCATTTTAATCAATCACACCGTGATTATCAAATAAGGAGAATTTTGAACTTAAAGAATTAAATAAAAACCAAATAAACTCTCACCATTTCTCACAGACTTACGTCTTAACGAAAATGGCGGGATGTCCTTGGTAAATGGTCTTCGGCTTTTTTGGTTAAAATCGCAATATTACGAAAGTAGGCTGCTGCACTCTGATCTTTTAGATAATGTGGTAAAAGTGGATTCAGATTTCCATCCTGCGACCTGTATGACTTCCTCTAGAGAAGCATCGACAAAAAGAGCAAAAGAGGTAGCCATTCCTCTAACATCGTGAGCTTTAATATGAGAAAGATTAATTTGTTCCAGAGAAGCTATCTCGTAACAAAGTTTGATGGTCTCACAAATCCTTCTGGCAATTGTAGACTTTGAGACCGGTTTGGCTAACTCTTCCGCATACGAAGACCATATATGGGACGGATCAGATCTTTTAAAATCGGTTCGCCGTTTGGAAACTTTAATGCCCTAACAGGACACCAGAATTTGTCGAATGCCGAAAAAGACGATAATGATTTTAAAATGATCTGACTAGCAGGAAAGTGGTTAGACAGGGTCTTAGATAAAAAAATCCCTTCTGTGATATAAAACTAAACCGTCTCCTGAGACTATAAATCTGTCCCTTTCAGCCGAAAGAGCACAAATTTCTGAATGTCTTCTCGCAGAAGCCGCAGCAACAATAAAAAACAGCCTTAAGAGTTAAGAGTTTAATACCAATGGAGGCAAGAGGTTCAAAATGGTGGCCTGCCAACACCTGAAGGATCAATGCCAAATTCCAGGAAGGCAAAGGCTTAGTTATCGGAGGACAAATATTGCCCAAACCTCTGATAAAACTATTAAAAATCTTAGTGTCCTTGAGATCAGTATTCAGAAGAATAGGAAGAAAAGATGCCAAAGAAAATCTTATACCCCCTAACAGTATTAGCTGATAACTGTAAGGAATTAAAGAGATAGGCTAAAAAATCTAAAACCTGGGGGATAGAAACAGAATCGGGCACGAGATCATGATCTGAACACCAGTCTCCAAAAATTTTAAGTCAACCCTTGTAAACTCTGCTGGTCGACTCTCTTCTGGCAGAATCGATAAATTTCCTGAGATCTTGAAGAAACTTTAATCTCAGAGACTTTTATTCTCCAAACACACAGACTGAAGATTTCTGGGTTTGGATGAAGACAAGAGCCTCTTACTTGAGACAGAAGATCCGGGGAGACTCGAAGAAGACGAGGGAAGTCTACCAGTAGATCTAGACGGTCTACAAACCAGATCCTCTTTGGCCAAAAGGGAGCTATTAGGAGAACCTCGCAGATTTGGTCTTTAACCTTCTTCAACACTAAAGGGATCAAAAACGTTGGAGGGAACACATAGGCGAACATTCCTGTCCATGACTGAGACAGGGCGTCCACCGCCAGGGCGTCCACCGCCAGGGCCTGACTGACCGGAAAAAGGGGACCTGAAAGAGGAGATCCAGGCATTCTAAGAGGTCGCAAACAGATCTACAAGAGGACGATCCATAAGACTGAAAATCGCTTTGACAACTGACCTCTTTTAACTGCCACTTTGTGTGGCCGAATATGCTGAGATGTGACAGCTGGTCCGCAAGAAAATTCAAACTGCCTGGGACATGAGAGGACACTAGAAAATCTGATTCTTGCGGCACCAGTCCCCCCTGTCTGATGAAGTAGGAGACTACCGTCGAATTGTCTGATCGGATCGAGATTTCGAATCCTATTACTCGATTCGACCAAGCCAGGAGAGCCTTCCTGACGGCCCACAACTCAAGATGTTGATGAGGGCTGTCGACTCCTCCAGAGACCGAAGGCCTGAGACCAACAGGGAATTCCAGACCGCTCCCCATCCCTCCTGGGAAGCGTCTAAAAATAATCACCTGAGGGGTGGGGGGAAAACTTGACCAGAGAGACAACCCTCAGAGGCAAAGAAAGAGCATTCCAAAATTCTAGATGAAGGATTAAGTGATCTCTTATGGGAATCTGATGATAAATGGAGTGGATTGACTGCTTCCAAAGGGACATTAAGTACATCTGAAAGTGTCTCCTCATCAGCGCCGCCCAAGGAATGACATTCTCTATGCTGACCATCAAGCCTATCACTCTCGGAAAGAATCTTGCTCTGACTGAGGGAACAGTTCCATTATGAACTTTGTGGTTAAAATAAGGAGGTTCAACTTCTTAAGATTTATGATAGGACGCCAAACTCGTCTTTTTGGGAACTACGAACTGGTTGTAGATGTAGCCCGCCTCTACACTCCAAAGGGGAACCGCTTCTATGACCTTTTTGTCGATCATCGAATCCAACTCCTCTTCCAGTGCCGCCAACTTCCCCAGATTGGAAGGAACTGGAATCCACTTGGGAATAAGAAAAGGCGGAGGATGACAGATCCAAGAAGGTGCATAAACCCAGTGAATCTAATCTACTAGCCAGGAGTCTTGAAAGAGGGACTGCCATGTCTCCCAAAACAGAGAACAGCGCCCTTCAACTGGCAAGCTGGGTATAAGCATACATGAGAGTGACTTCATCAAGCAGGGTAGGAAATTAAGTCATACCCCTTTGTTAAACTAAAATTAATGCAGATTTGAATGTTTCAGAGTGAATAGAGATCATTTCATTTTACTAAGATTGCCAGGAGTCTTGAAAGAGGGACTGCCATGTCTCCCAAAACAGAGAACAGGGCCATTCAACTGGCAAGCTGGGTATAAGCATACATGAGTGACTTCATCAAGCAGGGTAGGAAATTAAGTCATACCCCTTTGTTAAATTAAAATTAATGCAGATTTGAATGTTTCAGAGTGAATAGAGATGATTTCATTTTACTAAGATTTAATGACAGGGTAGGAATTCCTACCCTAGGCTGAACGCTCTCATGTATGTATAAGGCACTGGACCGACGGATCCAAAGACCCAAGAAGAGGAAGAGGAGAGATAAAATAGAAGAAAGGGTTGGACCTACCCGGGCGGAGGCCACACCTTCACTCTGTTAGCTTAAAAACCCTCTGTGTGATGACCTACCACTAGACCTTGAACTAGGTCTGTAAAAATAAGCCTGGCAACTCCTCTCGCTCTAAGAGCAGGGGGTTGTCTAACCTTAGAAAAATCTTTAACATGAGAGGAACGAACTTCCCAGGAAGATCGAGAGAGAGAGAGAGAGAGAGAGAGAGAGAGAGAGAGAGAGAGAGAGAGAGAGAGAGAGAGAGAGAGAGGTGGCGACTCGTAAGTAATCATCTTTTGGGATCTGAAAAAGGAGCATCACATTTAGAGATAAGAGACAATTCCTTAGAATTAACATCATTCACAAAGAAATCTAACATGTTAATGACCAAAAGAGCCGACACAAAAGAAGGAGGGTCTATAGAAAACTCGTCGTTAAAAGGAAGAGAAAGAGTCTAAGCGATCCACCTGTGAGCCAGGGACCAGTCATCCGAAGAGACCCTGACTGGACAAAATCTCCTCAGCCCTGACCGACTTGGGAATTGAAGAATTAGAAGAAGGATTAGGATGGAGAAGAAAAAATGATGAGAAGTCACCAGAGGCCATAGAATCAACAGTTCAAATGGAAAGAGGAGAGCAAGGCCTCCTGGAAGCATGAAGAGAAGAAAACTGCAAAGAATCAGAAAAGGAATAAGATTGATCAGAAGAAATGTGATCAGATACATCCTGACCAGAGGACATGGAAAGTGATTCAGGCCACTAGCGGAAAACCTTGAAAGAATAGAAAAAAGCCGACATGAAAGAGCGAACCAGGGACAAATCCCTAAGCACAGAAAACAATGAGAAACCAGACCGTAATCAACAATTTGAAACTCAAGCTCAAAGGAGAGAACGACAGAAACAATCGGATCAAGATGATCAAAGGAGGAAGAGGAAGAAGGAGGAAGAGAGGAATTAAGAAGAATGGAAGATGAAGAGGAAAGAACAGGACCAGAAGATCCCTGGAGAGGATTGATAGAAGATGAAATATGGGAAAACCCCAGAGGGGAAAAGGAGGAAGACTGAAAGAGAGAAAGGAAGGAGAACATGACTAGAAGAGAAATTTTGCCGAAGGAGAAGGGGCAGAGGATGAAGGAAGAGACCCATACTTATCTTTACTTATTTATATTTAAAGACTTAGAACCAATATTATCATCTTTGTAAAGACGTATGTCATTGTGTTTGATATGCCAATAAAACGAATGATTGATAGATTGAATCACGAAACAAAACGCTGAAAGACAGGAGGCGATATAAAATCAAAGCGAAATGACTCACCGAAACCATGACAATGCAGAAGAAAAAAACTCGGCTTTTATTCCTTCTTCATTCTCCTTTTTTGTCTTCTTTCTCTATTCTCAGCGTCTTCTTGCTCTTGTAATCATTAATCCTAGAACCATTCTATTCCCTATGAATCCACTACTGAATCTTTTCCTTTCAGTGCCTGTTAGAATTAGACTAAGAATTACGCTAGAAACAGGGCCTTTCTTCAACAAATTAAATCCCTTTGGTTAAAATAAATACGTCAACCTGCCGAAAAAAGAGCGCTAAAAAGGCTGAACGGCCCGAAGACAAGTAGCCATCTAAAGCTGGATGAAATTAAAAATTATGTATCTAGAGATAATGCGTAGATACAGACTGACTTATCGGCTGCAACAAAAAACGCATCCGGCAACCAGTCAGAAGAGTCTTTAATTACATTGAATTGTTTCACTGATAAAAGAATAAATGCTGAATATCTACAATTTCAAGAGAGACCTCAAGACTGGCAATGTCTCGGAATTAATATTTTCAGCGATTAAACATTTCGATTTTAAAAGCACTTACTGAAATTACTGGTGCCAGTCTATATTAGGTTATAAACTGGAGATGGACTTAACCAGTAGCCTGGTTGAGGGTCCATATTAATAGGAATAGGCATGGGGAGGAGAGTATGCAAGCATAAAAGTCTTATTCTGGTAGCTAAATGCCGATAAGTGATTTAGCAAGTAGTGCTTGAACGGTAATGGATGTTTTTGTGGTGTAATAACAACCTAAGAACTCATGGCTTCAATTTTGTACCACACATTCAATATGGTTACTATTTAAGTTATCCTTGAATACGAACAGTGATCTTTGGTGGGCACTTGGAGCCGTAATTCCAGTGGAAGATTTTTTTTAATTGTCTTCTCTTGGCCAGTAAATGGACATACAATACGGAAATACTTTTAAAGAACCAGATTGAACCATTAATGGGGTTGAAGCATTACTTGTATCCAGATTATAAGCCAAAAATTTTAGGTACACATGTACTCTCGAAATTGTCCGTAATCAGAAAATCCTGATTTTTTTCTCATCCATATTTGGATCATTTTATTTTAGTCGTGATCACAAAAAAAAATATGAAAGTTGCAGGACCAACATTTCTAGCATTAAAATTTGGGACAGATCCATTGAATAGTTCATTCCTAGAATCTCAATTTCAAGCTAAACTATACTGGTAAGCTATTAAATATTTTGATACTAATTTAGCTGGGCGGTCCCATCAAATCCGTTTCAAAATTCTCCAACGGAATGTTTATTAAATTGCCAATTCACCAAAGACATACAATTCAGATGGTTACTCTCAGTCTTTTGACCGCATCGTCAGATATACCAATAACGACATCATTTGATTGTGACTGGCCTAGCTCAGCTATAATAGCAGTTTTGAAGATTCGCAAGGGCCCAGGAGTTCCTGGCTCCTAGATTTTAGACAGGGCTACAAAAATTTTTAATTGACTAGCTGATGAGTCTATTGCAGGTTGATCCAATATTATTAACACTTTAACTGATGAATTTCCTGTATCGCAATCTCAGGTCAAATAAACAGAGTATGCTATAAAGTGTTTGCTTATTGAGGGATAAGTCATTGAAAGGGTTAAAGGTACATATTCACACCAGAATGTTTGAAAATAAAATTGTTAATATTGAATACTTTTAGAGGCTTAAATTGTGTGGACAGATGCAATGAAATGAAAAAAATCGTAACATATGATGATTTCATTACGCATAAATTAATTTAAAGAATTTAAGTCGTGAAATTGAATTAGAGACATGTGCCCTATTTCAGCTTCACAATTACAAAATTATATTAATTTATACGGAATGATATCATCATATGTTAAGATTTATTTCGTTCCATAACATTGACATGATTGAGGTATACAATTTAAACAAATTTATTTAGAGCATTCTGGTGTGAATTTGCACCTTTAAGATTGAAATCAATGTTTTAAACACATTTAAAATTATCCTAAATTATTAAATATCTTGTATTTTTAACTGTTTAACCATGTGTGCCAATGCATCATAATGATAAAATTGGGCCCTTGAAAAATTGTCAGGGCCCTTAAGTTTTGTTTTTAAGGGCCCAGGTGGCTTACCTGATTAAAAGGCTAATATAATCCTTCATCACTGCAATGAGTGATGTACACGCATTTTCATCATGACAGATACTTGAGGGGAAGATCAGATCCCAACATTACTGATGCGAATCTTACAAAATCTATTAAACTTTTTATCAATCATTATGAGTCATGTGCCGGAATTTGTTAGTGGGTACTACCCACCCCCACCCGCCGCTTTCCCTATATATGCTCCCTGCAGCTCATCACTCAGCTTTAATCCTATCTCATCACAGCTTTTTGCAAATGGGATTTGGGGACACAGTAATGAATAATGACAGCCAAGGCAGCAGCGCAATATTCAACGACACTAAATCGTCTGGCTACCTTTGAACGTAGTGTGGAGCAATTTGTGAAAATGTCACTGACCGACTCTTGTAGCATGTAATAGCCTTAATGCATGCATGCAATCAGCTTAGTGAAATGTGTGCATAATGAGGAATTTTTTGCGGATGTTCAGAAATATGGTGCTATGATATCGTGATTCGTGAATAGGACCGTGTCATTGCTCTGGTTGAAATGCATCTTGGGCGACAAATACAGGGATCAATTTATCTGTATGCAGTTATTGAAGGCACACTTCACTTTCAAACTTTTAGAACTAACTATTTAACACTCAAACTGGTCCAAAAACGCTTCTCCAGTGGTCTCAAGAAATGTCCATTTGCGGACGAAGAGAAGAGTATATTTGAAGACTTATCACTGAATGACTTGCTCAGTTATCGAGCATTCAAGCCAACTATTCCCGAGGCAATGTCAAGCATGAGCTCAGCAAGCTGTGCACAATTCCCAGCCATGATGATGAGTCAAGGAAGATACAATCAGTAACCAATGGACCTCTCCAGTTTACCCATTAATCATATGACATATGTCATAATCAACTACACGACATGTATGACATAGATAAGTTCATCATGAATGCTTACATGATAACGGACTATGCATTGTTCTAGGAATTGCATGTCTTTACTATTTAATAAACATTCTGTTGAATATTTTGAAACTAATTTGACTTGGTGCTGTTGCAGCAGCAGAATCCAGTTAGATTAGTTTCAAAATATTCAACAGCTTACCCATATATTTTTGGGGAAATTGAGTCATGGATCGATTGATCCCAACACAAGGTAAGTGAAGGTGGACCTTAGCTAGAGATGGGCAGGGATAGTTAAAACACGATTCATCCATTCTGACTGGTATAACTCAATATCACACCTCATCACAACTTGTCGTTGAGACCATATTGGATTTAGGATTTAACCCTTTCTCGTAGAAAATTTCAATTTGAAGACCAAGAGAAGACTATTTTTGAAAATATACCACTGGAATGACTGGCTCGGTTATCGAGCTAGTCATTCCAATGGTAAAATTTCAAAAATAGTCTTCTTTTCATCTCCAAATTGATATTTCTCAAAGCCACTTGTCTGCCCGTTGAATTTCTACACACTACATTTTCCATCCGCTTAACACATGACCCACTAAATATTTTACAACAATTTGACTGAAAGTTGTTGGTGCCTATTGAAATTATTGTCTGGAGGCTTGTAACAGACACACACACACAGTTAACCCGTACCAATCTGATGTCAAAAAATTAAATTAAAAGATGAATTGGTGTTCATTTTTCAACAATTTTGGTGGACGATGTTGCTGTCGCAGACAGCAACATCGTCCACCAAAATTGTTGAAAAATGTACACTGGTTTCCTTGTTATTGGCATAATAAAAAATAGAACATTTGTACCAGAGTGATAAGGGTTAACGAGCTTTTCGAACTAAGAGAGCCGAGGAATGAGTTTTGCTTGAGGAATGTTCATTTTACCATTTACAATTCCAAAGGAAGTTATACATTTGAAACTTTACCACTGGAATGACTGGCAGTCCAGTTGTAAAATTTTGAAAATAGTCTTCGCTTGGTCTGCAAATAGAACTCCATTAAAGTAATACAAGACAAAAGGTTAAAATCACATGATCCTAACGCAACTGCAGCCATTTTGATGAGTTCCATGACACACGGATGAAGTTATCAAGCAAAAAAAACAAAATTTGCACAGACGGATGAGCACACGGACAGAAAGACAGATGGATAGACAGATTTACTGACCGACAAAATAATATGCAAAATAATATGCATTTCACTACTATCATAGCAAACCTTCCCATGAAGTTTCGTCATGATACACCAAGCAAACGTAAAATTATTGACCTAAAACCGATGATTACAATTTTTTCTCTCCTAAATCTTGATTTAAAACAGTTTCACTGATGGAAAGCATTCAAGGGGACAATTCGATGTTTCTGTCCGCCTTTTGATTTTAAGTAAAAAGGGACTAGCCAAATCAAAGGAAATTTGTCAAATGCCACCCCACCACTCCCCACCCAACCTATCCAACACAGAACAAGTTATATAATAACATATTTAAATTAACACTGTACTGGTACTACCATTCAAACAAGATTACATATCCACGATGTCTCAAACATGATCACATATCCACGATGTCTCAAACATGATCACACATCCACGATGTCTCAAACATGATCATATAGCCATGATGTCTCAAACATGATCACATATTCACGATGTCTCAAACATGATCACATATCCACAATGTCTCAAACATGATTACACATCCACAATGTCTTAAACATGATCACATATCCACGATGTCTCAAACATTATCACATATCCAAGATGTCTCAAACATGATCACATATCCACGATGTCTCAAACACGATCACATATCCACGATGTCTAAATCATGATCACATATCCACATTGTCTCAAACATGATCACACATCCACGATGTCTCAAACATGATCACATATCCACGATGTCTCAAACATGATCACATATCCACGATGTCTCAAACATGATCACACATCCACGATGTCTCAAACATGATTACATATCCACAATCACATATCCACGATGTCTCAAACATGATCACATATCCACGATGTCTAAAACCTGATCACATATCCACAATGTCTCAAACATGATCACATATCCACGATGTCTCAAACATGATCACATATCCACGATCAGTACGTTTTATTTTGTTTTGAACACTTCTTAAACCTTACCACTCTGATGTCCAAAATCTAAATTTTCAAATTAAAGTAAAAGATGAACGGTTGTTTATTTTTCAATGTTCTTGGTGGAAGATGGTGCTGTCGTAGACAGCACCATCTTCCACTAAAATTGTTGAAAAATGTAGACTAGCTTCTTTTCTCCTGACGCAGTAAACGATAGAATATTGACATCAGTGTGCTTTAAGGGTAGTTATTTCTAAGCTGTACTGTAAAGTCTGTATTAACCGGAGTACATTATCAACGTGCAACAAGTATGGACAGAGACATACACCTCGGATCAATATAGACCACTGTCGGTATGTATGAATGAATCGTGTAACCATCATGCCAGGAGTTGAATAATGCGCTATGCGCAATGCGTGAACATGTATTCAACAAAGCATGTTGCTCGCTGATATACTGTATATATGAAAATAGGTTTTATTTTACTTTGACAAACACGGGACAGATATGGCCTTTATAAAATCATGTAGGTTTAGTAATAATTACGATATTCCACTGCTGAGGCGTGTGCAGTAATATTTCCTATAGTAGCCTATACTTAAAGGTGGCTTTAACCCTATAACACTCAAGCCTGTCAAAAACAGATTCTGTAGTGGCCCTGATAAATGTCCATTTGCATAACAAAGGAAGACTATTTTTTAAGATTTACAACTGGAATGACTGGCTCGGTTATCGAGCCAGTCATTCCAGTTGTAAATTTTCAAAAATAGTCTTCTCTTGGTATGCAAATTGACATTTTCTTTGAGAAAATTGAAGTTTTATTGAAAAGATTTAAGTGTTATTGTGTTAAATAGCTCTTTAGGAAACCTATAGTAACCTAGCCATTTGAAACCTCATTGATGATCAGACTAAAATCAACAGGTACGGTAACCAATTTTGGATTCCATAAAACTGCATTCAGGCAACCTTGTGGAGACACATTTCAACAGGTCTCCATAACAGCACAGGCTTGCACTGCCAGGCATGCCTCGTAAATGTTTTTAAATCTCCACTTACAAATGGACATTCCTAAAAACAATCATAGAGGCCATTAACCCTTTAATGGTCAAAACGGCCAAAACCGGCTTTGCAGCGGTCTTTAGGAATGCCCATTTGCAGGCCAAGAGAAGAATATTTCTAACATTTTACCACTGGTGTGACTGGCTAGATAACCGAGCCAGTCATTCCAGTAGTAGATTTTTTTTTTAATTTCCTCTCGTGGCCTGCAAATACCCATTCAATAAGCAAATATTTTTCTTTTCTTGACCAAATTTGACCATCAAAGGATTAAAGATTTAACAGGTATGTACAAATTGAAAATGTATGTAAGCCACTTTTTGGGTTCTGTAAATTTATGTTAGGCAACCCATTTGGGTTTGCGCAATGCTTTTCGACATATATATTTACATAAAAACACGAACTGAGTAACCGACTTAGAGGTCGCGCCAAAAATATTTGCTCAAGTGTTAAGACAGGTTGCAATTAGCCCGTTAACCCGTGAAATGACGATGTGTCAATTTCATGCCAACTACACAGGAAAGCAGTTAAATATTTTGAAATTAATTTGACTAGGACCTGTTACTGCAGTCAATTTATCTTCAAAATATCCAACGGTTCCCTATATCATAAAGAATTTTTCTCACTTCTGGTCTGTGAGCGCTAAAGGGCTAAACCACTACCGTTTTGTTCCCGGAATGATTCATTTCCCACTACAATGAAACTCAGAAATATATTAATATATTATTATATATGTTTCCAAAACAACTGTACTGCTGAATATTTTTTTAACACAATAGAGGATTCCAGTTTTAGCTCCACCCACGCCGAATTGGGATCGATCGATCTCTGAACTCCCTGACTATCAATTTCCAGAAAACTATACAGATAAGCTGAACATTGATTATTTTGAAACTAATTTGATTGGGTGCTGTTGCTGCTTATGGCCAGTCAAATTAGTTTCAAACTTCAACAGAATGTTTATTAAATAGCAAAGAAGTATACAATTCATACAACAACTCAATTAAGCATTCTTGACAAAACTATCTACGTCATTCATGACGCAATTGATTATGACGTCATCCTACTCGTCATGTACTTGATTATGATGTCACATGATTGATGGATAAACTGGAAAGGTCCATTGGATTGGAAGACATTGCTGCACATCTTTCAGTCCATTCAATAATGTTCAAAATATTCAACAGAACATTTCTTACATCGTATTGTTTTGGATACATGTTAACTTACATGTGTTTATTGGCTGCACTGTAGCTTTCAAACCCTTTAAACACTCATATCAGACAAAAATGCCTTCTGTAGTGGTCTTGAGAAATGTCCATTTGCAGACCAAGAGAAGACTATTTTCGAAAATTTACCACTGGAATGACTGGCTCGATAACCGAGCCAGTCATTCCGGCGGTAAAATTTCAAAAATAGTCTTCTCTAGGTCTGCAAATAGACATTTTCTATGAGAAAATTGAAATTTTTAAAAACAAATTGAAGGGTTAAAGGGTTAAAATGTTGAAGATTATATTAGCCATGATTAATGCGCGGCATGCATATCTTATTAGCGGTGTAACAGGAAGAACTCATGATAAATCAGCACCCACGTCACTATGGCAACAGAACGATGGGAAAGTAAGAATCCATGGAAAATTGCAATCAGCAAAATATTAAGACAAGTGTTATGATAGATTATTAATTGCAATGGAAATTTTCACTTGAGGTGCGTGCGTGCACAGTGGGTGGGTAGGTGTGTGCCCATGTGTGTATCAGAATGCTAGCCTAGTAATTAGCTAGGGCTAGTTCTATATTTATATGGATTGATCGGCCAGCCCGGAGAATGAAGCAACATTTTGTATCACAATAAGAAAGACAACTGATGAGAAATTTATGGACATCCAAGCATTCCCAGACACCCAAAAACTCGCCCACGAGGACCACCACCGCAACGCCTCCCCCCCCCCCCACACACACACACATGCGCAGGAAAACAGTTTTGTAGATTACATCACCGTGGCCGTTGTCTTTTTGATACTGAAATCAATACGGTTCTTGGAAGCGTAACATATATAGAAGGGGCAAGGTGGTGAGTGACATTTGTGAGAGTGAGACAAGTAAAAACAAGGTCAAAAGAACCTAGAGCTGTAGCTGCGGTGAAGCGTGAAAAGTCGGTCAGACTGACCTACTTTTGCTAGACCACATATCATAATCCTACAATGCATGCGGACACCAAGTTTGATTACTCTATACGAAAAACTCCTGAAACGACAGCCCAGAATAAACTTTTATGACTAACTGACTGACTAACTAAGGGACTTTTGCGACTTGGCAGTTTATTGATCTGCTACCCACACCACCAGCTGCGTAACACACACAGCAACCTCTAGTTTAAAAGCATTTTTAATTGCGTCGATGATATTTGACCTTTTGACCTCAAATCTATCACACAAATTCTGGACCCCACAAGCAACATGATGCCCAAATCTGGTAAAGATGGCTCATGGAGAACCAGATTTACTGATAAATGTATTTCAGGCCAGAGCTCTAGATAAGCAGGGTTTTTGCGTTTTCACCCAATAAAAATGGCCAATCACCAAATCAATTTTTAACATCATGAGTACTGAAATAGAAAATCACCCAATTAATTTCAGTTCTAATAATGCATAATAAAAAAAAACAATTACATTTTTTTAAAACCCAATTTACAAAATTTCTATGAGTGAATCACCCACCCAATTATTGAAAAGCTTATCTAGAGCTCTGTTTCAGGCATATACTTTTCAAAATAAGTATTTTAATCCGGTCTTCATGGATTTGACCTTTGGAGCTCATACATTGTATTAATCACACATCTTCAGGACTCCAGCGCCAACATTGACCCCAAGTTTGACTATTGTATACGCAACTCTTGAAGCTAGAGCCAGGAATAAGCTTTTGTGACTGACTGACAGACCGACCAACTGATTGACAGCCAGACAGACACAGACAGACAGACAGACAGACACAGACAGACAGCCTGACTGACTGACTGACTGACTGACTGACTGACTGACTGACTGACTGACTGACTGCTTCTACTTCCAGATAAAAAGTAGTGAACCTAGAATTTTCAAGGTTAACAACGACACATTGTGAGCAAAAAACATACATGCACCTATATCTAAAATTTCTCATACGTAACTAAGCAAGGTAGAATCCCCATTATTTATCATCAATTTCGTGTCAAGTTAATGTAAGGATCTGATCTGTCACTCAAGTTTCTGATGTTATAAATTATCTCTCATAATCAACTATGTCACTAGTTATCTCCAAGTTTTGAAAAAATGTTGGGGATATTAAAATCGCCTTCGTCCATCTGTTTGTTCACCCATCACGCTATCTCCTCACAAATCGTTGGGTGCAATTCAATCAAAGTTGGTATAGGGGTTAGCTACCCATATGATTGCGTTTTCCAAAATGGCATTTATGTTTGGATCCGCCCCAATTAGGGTTCTGATCATGAAAATCAAAAGGTCTGTCACTAATGAACAGATTGTATGTCTTTGATAAGTTTATTAAATCAGTAATCATCAACATTTTGTTGAATATTATGAAACTAATTTAACCCTTGAACCCTTTAATTTTCAAATTTGGTCAAGAAAATTTAATTATCTGCCTATTGAATATCCATTTACAGGCCAAGAGAATACAATTTTTGAAAATTTATCACTGGAATGACTGGCTCGGTCACCGAGCCAGTCATTTCACTGGTAAATTTTCAAAAAATTGCATTATCGTGGCCTGTAAATGGACATTCCACAAGACCATATCAGAGGGTGGTTTCGGCCGGTATAACCATTAAAGTGTTAAGCCTTGAATTTGTTTAGGAAAATTTCAATTTTTTCAAAGAAAATGTCAATTTGCAGACCAAGACTATTTTTGAGAGTTTAGCACTGGAATGACTGGCTCGATTATCGAGCTGTTTTTGGCTGATATAAGTATTAAAGCGTTAACTAGGAGCTGTTACTGCCATAGGCAGCAACACAGGCCCCAGTCAAATTAGTTTCCAAATATTCAACAGGTTACCTGTATCTATATTGCCTTCAAAATTTAGATTATGAGAATTCAAGTCTCAAAGTTTCAAATCCGGGTAACAAAAGTGGGCAGAGCTTAACTACAAATGGTCGTGGATCCCTCAATTCAATGATCTGAAGATAAATTAATTAGAAAAATATGCTTGGAAGGGAGTATTCCAGTTTATCTATCAATCATATGATATCATAATCAACTATGTGACACGTAGCCTGACATCATAATCAATTATGTCGTGAATGACGTAGCCAAGTTCGTCACGAACACTTACTTGATGACGGACTAAACGATGTTGTACGAATTGTATGTCTTTACTATTTTTAACCCTTACGATTCGGCTGTCAATATTTTATGTTTTACTGTGTCAATAGAAAAAAAAAAAAATTGTGTAGATTTTACAAAAGTTTTGGTGGATGATGTTGCTATGGCCTATGTGTAGACAGAAACATCTTCTGCCAAATTTGTTGAAAAATGAGCACCAGTTCATCTTTTAATTTAATTTGAAAATTTAAAACGTTGACATCAGAGTGTTACAGATTATAAGTAATCTGTCGAATATTTTGAGACTAATTTAGCTGGCCGCTGTTGCTGCCAGTCAAATTAGTTTCAAAATATTCAATGCTTACCTGTATAGCTTTCTGGAAATTGATAGTTATGGAGTTCATGGATTGATTGAGCCCAACACGGGCAAATCGTGTGTGGAGCTTAGCTAACCAATGGGAGGGAGGGCATGTAGCTAAAACTGGATTTCTCCCTTGCGCGTTTTACAGCCAGAATACAGGGAAATTTTAGACCATTGTTAAACAGAAGTTCATCCTAATAATGTACAATAACACTCAGAAATAACTCACCATATTTCCAAAACAAGATAAATAAAATACTGCTGAATATTTTGAACATGAATAAGCCTAAGACAGCAAATGCCTTCCAATCGAATTATGTTCACAATATCCAAAAGAGCGTTTCTAACATTGTGTTTATTAAAATAGTTTTATTTTCAAAACATTTTAACGTACACATTATCTGTACTATAGTTTATTTTGGGAGACGGCGGAAATAAGTTGTTAGAACTTGTGCCCGATCCCTTTATACACATGATACAATAAAATGTTTAAAAAAAAGTTTATTTATATACAGATGTGGAAAACGTGCACCTAGATGTAGGCTTATGCAATTATTGCATTCAGTGATCACGACCGATTATTAAAAGAATAATCCTGATCACTCGATTATAATCAGCCTGGATGCAAATTATTCAGACATAACAACAAAGGCATATCAACGACACAAGATACAATGGTGTTTAGAAATTTTCATTTGCAGGCCAAGAAGATGCCCGAGCCAGTCATTCCTGTGATACATTTTCAAAAACAGTCTTCTCTTGGCCTGAAAATGGGCAGAAATTCGTCAAGCAAAATGTCAATTTTCGTGACCGATTCATTCCATAAGAGTAATCAACTGTGCAACAACGGAATTTCTGCGGACTCGTTTTCCCGGAAGTTTAAATCTGGAAAAGGTGACTATTTTGAAAACTAATTGATTGAAAGTTGTTGGTGGCTTGGCCACCAACAACTTTCAGTCAAATTATTTTCAAAATATTCATCTAGTCAAGAATTATTGGTTTTGAAATATGTTATGCAGTAGAAGTTATTTTTAATTATATAATTTCACGATTTAAAAAATAATTGCGATTTTCGATTAAATCATGTAATCACGCATTAGCCTACCCAGATGATGAATAAGGTGAGATGTGTATGCAGGAGTGATCACTGGCTCCCTCCCTCACTCCAAATGTTAGTCACTGGCTTGACTGACTTGATTCCATCAGTAAAATATGCTCCATTCAAAATACAGCAGTTCCGTTAATTGGATTACCATGACCGTAACCTTTTGATCCCAAAATCAATAAGGATCTCCGGAAACGCAATTAAATTCGCTTAACTGGGTCACCATGACTTTAAACTTTGATCCCAAAACCAATATAGGGATCTTCGGGCTCGCACAAGCAACAAATGTTGTTGTTGTTGTTGTTGTTGAGTTTGGATAACTCATTTGGAGCACATATAACAGCGCGAGATTTCATATTAAACATTAGTAATGATCTTTAGTGTTAGTTATTTAGTTTAGATCCATCATGAAAATCAAAATATCTGCTTCATAAATGTCCAGTTGTGAGCCAAACGGAGAATTTTTTGACAATTTGCCTCTGGAATGCCTGGATTACTTGCCACTGGAATTATTGGCTCAGTTATCAAGCCAGTCATTAGCCTTGGTAAATTTCCAAAAAATACATGTAACCTTCTTTTGTCTGAACAAATTTCGGACATTTCTCAAGAGAAAGTGCAAAGGACTGATTTTGGCCGACTTGACCTTTAACCAGGGCTTCCTGCTCAAGCCGGCCAAACACGGCTTCTACAGCGGCTTTGGGAAATGCTCATTTGTAGACAAAGAAGACTATTTTTGAAACCGAGCCAGTCATTTCAGTGATAAGCTTTCAAAAACAAATCTTGTCTTGGCCTGTAAATTGACATTTTCTTAGAGAAAATTGAAATTTTCTTGTACAAATTTGAGGGTTAACAACGGATCCGATACGCTGTGTAACAATCAATTTCAGCACTTTAAATCTTGTCCTTCCGACCCTTCCACACACATCCACCACCCACACCTCGGGCCGGAGCCAAATGTAAATGTCATCTTGCCACTCCTCAATCATTTGGTTGAATTCTGTCCAATGTTTTCAGAGCACTTGTGTTACAATCAATCTCAGCACGCACGCTCGCACACACACACTCGAATGCACATGGGCAGGAAGGATGACCTAATCCATGGTTTTCTTCAGCAGCTAACCAATTAGCATCAAGACATGTAATTAATCCTTTAATTGTCAGGATTTTCCACAAAAATTTTAATTTTTCCTCAGTGTATGTCCATTTGCAGGACGAGATAAGACAATTTTTTTAAAATTTATCACTGGAATGACTGGCTCGATAATCGAGCCACTCATTCCAGTAGTAAAATTTTAAAAAGTCTTATCTGTGCCTATAAATGGACATTTCTCAAAATCAGTGTGGAGGCCGGTTTTAGCTGCCGTAACCAGTAAAGGTTTAAACTCTTTCACAAGCACTGACTGTATACATGTAAATTATACAAGAGATATTTCCGATATCTAATAACTACTCTGTCGATTATTTTGACCCAAAGCAATTGCTGTCAAATAATTTTCAAAATATTCAACACCTTTCCTTCAGGATTGCCTTGTGGCAGGGAGGGTATTTAGAGAGATTTAGTCCATAAAAGTGTGCTTGCTATATGTCATAGAGGTTACGGTATAACTCACCAATAACTTTAAATGTTTTCAAAATAAATTCAATGTATTATTGAATATTTTGAACATAATTGGACTGGAAGACATCAATTACCGCCATCCAATCCAATGGACCTTTCCAGTTTTAGCTATGCTCCGGACATCACTATCTAAGCTCCACCCACACCTCGATCGTGTTGGGGGTCGATCGGTCTCTGAACTCCATAACTATCAATTTCCAGAAAACTATGCAGGTAAACTGTTGAATATTTTGAAACTAATTCAACTTGGCGCTGTTGCTGCCTATGGCAGCAACAGCACTCGGTCAAATTAGTTTCAAAATATTAAGACATACAATTCGTACAACGTGTCAGACAGACAATTAAGCATTAAAGATGGGCATAATTGAATCATTCATGGTATAAGGATTATGACGTCAGCATACACGTCGCGTGGTTGATTATGGCATCATATGATTGAGTGAGGAAATGGATTCATGAATAGCGTCAAAATATTAAGTAGAACATTTCTATATAGGGTTTAAAACCGTACTAATATGTTTCTGCTTTTGTCTTGGAAACAGTTAACTTGCAAGTGTACCCTGGGGGTGAAAATCATAACCTATTTTTAGGCAACACCATTTTTTAAATTCTGAGGCCAACATTTTCGCTAATGTGAAAACCATGTTTCTACTACTTCAAAAGTAAAATCTTGTTTAAGCAGCGATATATTCTTACCTGGTTCCCTGTCTTTTGGGTGGATCCTCAGTGGCATTGGTCGTCTCAGCAACTTCTTCGGCTGTACCCTTGTTTGTACTCGCCATGATGTAAAATATAACCCACAGATGATTGAACAATGGCTTTAAATGCCAACACAAATAATTAATTCTGTGTGAAATCCTCTTGAATCAGGAAATAAATATAAATTCTGCTTTTAATTTAGAGAAATTGCTCATCTAGATCAAAGTTTGCATATTGCTTCCTGTTCCCTATGTCAAGAATTAGATGTAGATATAATATCAAAATGTTTTTGAGCTACAACTATCCTCTCAACTCAATCACGATAACAGAATAATTATTATTAACTCAAAGCACAATGCAACATTCCTAGTTCTTCATGTACTGTGCCATTATGCGGTGTTGTCGTTGTCGTCGTCGTCATACTCAATGGACGAAGAGTTCAGAGAAATCGAGCATCCGACACCAGTTGTTCTCCTCTGGTCCGCTACACATACAAGTCAATAGTATGGACAATAAATGCTGCACGGGAAACACAGAGACAGTACAGTGCATTATAATCTTGACAGGAAATTTATAACATTTCAGCCAGAATCAATACAGGATTACTTTGACACATTAGCAGCCTTTCTGCAAGGCAGTTGGCTTAATAACCTAGCAGAATGCCACTCCTATTTTGCGTGGTTATCAGTTGTCTACGTTCAATCGACATTATAATAATATTTTATAATATTTATGCTGAAAATTTATATATATATATATATGTATGTATGTATATATATATATGCTATTCGTACTAATGAATGATCTATGAATTTGAACAATACATATATCGTTAGTAATTGGTCATATCTACAGTGGTAAATGTAAAGATATATCCAGTCCACTCTATGTCCCTAGTCAGAGAATGTCACTAAAAACGTAGCTAATTTTACACAATTATTACGCTGACGTTCAAATGATTATGTTCCGCTAGTAAAGCCAGAGTTTCATCACGTTATAGTGACGATAAACAGAATGTCAAATGCCAAACCGTATGTCAGAAACACCCACGTTAGGTTTCTATAGGAAACGGCTTGTCTATCTGAAACAACAAAAATACATATACAGATATTAGAAATATTGATTTTACTTTCTAGTCACAATACGACATTTTAATCCTTTCACTGACAAATCCCTGAAAAAGTAGATTCTTTACGATATAAAACTTATTCTGTTGAATATTTTGAAATTACAATACAACATTTTAATCCTTTCACCGACAAATCCCTGAAAAAGTAGATTCTTTACGATATAAAACTTATTCTGTTGAATATTTTGAAATTAATTTGACTAGAAGCTGTTGCTGCCCTAGGCAGAAACAGCTTCCAGTCAAATTAATTTCAAAATATTAAACAGTTTTCCTGTATGGTTGCCTTCAAAATGAGATATAGGGAATTCATCGGTGAAAGGGTTAAATTGGTTTTATTTAACCCATTAACCCTTACCACTCTGATGTCAAAATTTTTAATTTTCAAATTAAATTAAAAGATGAACTGGTGTTTATTTTTCAACAAATTTGGTGCAAGATGGTGCTGTCGTAGACAGCAACATCTTACACCAAAATTGTTGAAAAATTTACACTAGTTTTTTTGCTATTGACACTGTAAAAGATAATGTTGACAGTGCTAAGGGGTAACGCTAAAATGGTCAAAATCTGTAAAAAAAATAATAATCTTCATTATTGCTTATATTCATTGTCCATCTGTAGGCCAAGTGATTTTCTTCTCGCAAACAGACACCTTCATTACCACTGCGGCGGTCAGTTTTGGCCGGCTTGGCCATTAAAGGGCTAATGGTCAAGAATATCAAAATAATTGCTTATTGAACGTCCATTTTCAGGCTAAGATAAAACCATTTTGGAATATTTATGACTGGAATAACTGGCTCTGATATCCAGCCAGTTATTCCAGTGGTAAATTTTCAACAAGGAGAAATTTGTCTAATATCCTCGTCGTTAACATACTTTTTCAATCGGGCCGTCGTGATGTCAAAAGTGTCTATTTTGGAAACGATGTTGGTGAAAGCTGTTGCCTTCTAAACTTTGATTCCAAAATTGGGATACATATTTGGGACTCCATAGGCAAGCTCCACACAAGTTTGGAGAAGTTCCCCTCACAAACACAATCATCGAAAAATGTGTCAAGTGTCCATTTTGAAACCAATGAATGTTGCTGACAGCTGTTGCTGTTGTGCCTCAATTTGTGACAACAAAACTCGGAATACTTCTTTGCGACCCCACAGGCAAACGTACACTAAAGTTTTGACAAGATCCATCCAGTAGAAACAGAGCTATTGAAAAAGGTCTGAAGACCAAGAAGAAATCACACTCAATGCTCACAGCCCTTTTGACTCTCCAATTTGTTAAAAAACTTTACAATTTTTTCATAGAAAAAAATCCCTTTTCAGACCAAGAGAACTCTTTTGAAAATTTACCACTGAAGAAGCGTTTTTTGGCTGATATGAGTGTTAAAGGGTTAACACTTGCATCTATTGGACGAACCAGTCATTCCAGTGGTAAATTTTCATTCTTGGTCTGAAAATGGACATTTCTCAAGACCACTGAAGAAGCGTTTTTTGGCTGATATGAGTGTTAAAGGGTTAACACTTGCATCTATTGGATCTTGGCCTGCAAATGGACATTCTTCAAGACAACTGTAAAGGCTTTTTTGATTGTCAAGTCAGCCAAAAACTGATTCTGCAGTGTTCTTGAGAAATGTCCATTTACAGAAGAAGAAAAGATTATTAGTGGTAAATTTTCAAAAATATCCTCTTGCCTTGCTAAATGGACAGACAATCACTAACAAAGAAATTAAATTCCCTTGACAAATCTTAATAATTTTAAGCTTTACTGATCAAATGCGCCAAGGCAGATGACGTCAATTCTCTCCAAATATTTAATTATGAAAAGAAAGATTTGAAAATTGTTCAATGCTATGATTTGGGCTCATGATATCAGTGAGGAGATTTCAGCAAATAATCGTCCCTTGCCTGTATATATAATTATTGTGGCGCCCATGTGATGAGTAAAGGGATACAATATACATGAAGGTTAAAGCAGAAATGCAGAGTTCACACAAACCATTGTTCAGTTTCCATATGCTTTCTGTACCTTGAAAAATGTAGAATCCAAAAAAATGTTTCCATCATAAAGGGCAGAATAATTACGGAAATGAAAAAGGTTTCTTATGGTTTTTCAGTGTAAAAAAAACAAAAAAAAACATGCAGCAACTGACCTATCAATTAGCCAATTAACTGAGCCAGTCATTCCAGTGATAAATTTAAAACACCAGAATTCTCTGTCCGCAAAATAGCATTTTCTATGAGAAAATTTAATTTCTTTACCAAATTTTAGTGTTAAATGGTTAATTGTAAAGAGCATCTTAACCCTTTAAGCCGTGAACTTGTTCAAGAAAATTTGAATTTTCTCGTAGAAATCATCCATTTGGAGACCAAGAAGATTATATGTGAAAATTTATCACTGGAATGACTGGCTCGTTTATCAAGCCAGTCATTCCAGTGGTAAATTTTCAAAATTATTCTTCTCTGTCCGCAAAGACTTTTTCCAAGACAACTACAGAAGACGTTTTAGCCAGCTTGAGTTTTAAAGGGTTAATATCGATATTAACTCTTCCATGGCCAAAGTTTCTTCAGAGCACTCTAATTGTGGCCATCCTGTTGGGTATGTTAACCCCGTCATTGCCACGTTTAATAGGGGAAATAATTCATGTGAATCTTCATGATAGAGGCGCTAGAGATGCGGCAGTATCCTCCCCTTACCCTGCTCATGCGTGAACGTAGTACAGACAGCAGAGGGTAAAATTGTTGACTGATTTCCATTCAGTAGAAGGAAAGAGCTATAATAAGTATGCGGCAGAGGTCAGAGGTCAGTCTTTATATCTTCAATCACCATTATATTCATGACACAAAAGCAATGCTGTTAACCCCCTAATCGTCAATTTTGCTCTAGAAAATGGGGCTATTGACTTATACACTGTAGTGAGTCCAGGGAAATTAGCTGGGAAATTTTTTAAATTATATCCTTTGAGCAGCCATTTTCTGCATTCTGAGCGATAAAGAATCAGGAATATATTCAGACATGAGCCAAAAATACATTTTCAGGTACCAAATTCAAGTCCTTTTAACACTCCATACCAGCCAAAAGCGGTTTCTGCAGTGGTCTTGAGAAATGTCCATTTGCAGACCAAATGAAGACTATTTTTAAATATTTACCACTGGAATGACTGGCTCGATAACCAAGCCAGTCATTCCAGTCGTAAATTTTTAAAAATTCCCTTCCCTTGGTCGGGAAATTTACATTTTGCCTGAGAAAATTTAAATTTTCTTAAACAAATTCGAGGGTTTAAAGGGTATCAATGGATTGTTGGCAAAACTCAATCACTTTTCAAATTTGCGCATGCGCTAACGTAGTACAATTTGACAGGATGGAATGCAGCGGTGATGGCCCATGTGTACGTTCGATATGTATCTATATAACCACCTGCACCACACCCACTTTGGGTACACCAGCTGCCTTTGCTTCACACCCACAATGTATGATATGGATGATGTAAACCCTAGCATGCTTGATGAAGGAGGCTTTAAGTATATATTTAGCCTGCCATCAACAACATATCACAATCGACTTAACCATTACCACTCTGATATTAAAATTTTCCTATTAAATTAACATTCACCAATTTTTCAACAAATTTGGTGTTAGATGTTGCTGTCATATACAGCAACATCGTCCCACAAAATTATTGAAAAATCAAACACTTGTCAGTGTCTTTACTATTGACATAATAAAAGATAACATATTGACAACACAGTGCTACGGGTTAACTATTTAACCCTCAAGAGAAGACTATTTTTGAAATTTTATCACTGGAATGACTGGCTCGGCTATCGAGCCAGTCATTTCAGTGGTAAATTTTCAAAAACAAGCATTCTGTAAGTATTGCTTTGCAATACATGTCCCCTACCTGGTGCTATAAATCTTTAGAGATTGACAGTCAAAAATTTCATTAAAAATTGTCCAAAGCAGCTGAAGCTCTAACTTGATCTATAACTTCTCATAACATAGCAATAAACAAAGTCTCATTTATATATGGTGAAGGAGAATGAAGGAAATTTCAATTTCCCTTTCTCCGAGATCTAACAATACTCACCATTCTGTTACTTCTGATATACAGCTGGCCCTGACAGCTGGCTCTAGGACTATAGACTTAGAAAGCTTTACCGACTCCTTGGAACCGGGTACTCGGCTCCCAACTGCCGAGTACCCGTCTACCATAGAGCTCATATTGTTTGCATAGCCACCAAACAAGAGAAATCCATGACTTGCCTCCGTGCGGCTGGAAGCCTAGGTCCGTAACAGAATGGTGAGTATTGTTAGATCTCGGAGAAAGGGAAATTGAAATTTCCTTCATTCTCCTTCGATCAATACTCACCATTCTGTTACTTCTGATATAAACCAGATTTGGTCAGTAACCTGGTGGGAAGGGGCAAGCCATAAATGCTACTTTAGCCCCTTGGAGAAAGAGTTATACTTAAACTTGACTAACAGAGACCTAAAAAGGACCGTCAAGTTAACGGAACCGAATCACATTCGCATCACTGCCCCCCCCCCTTTTTTCTCCTAAGAAAAGGGAGAGAACTCACGAACATGCATCTCGCCTGAAAACACAAATATGCCAAGAGGGTTAACTGCTCTTTGCATATACACATGTATTAGCCTGGGAATGAGCATGAATATAAGATGAATGAACATGATATATAGACATAATACAAAAAACTCTCAATCTTGAATTACCTCATGATAAATGGACTCCAGACGTACCACCTCCAACCATTCACTTGTCCGGCCATCAGTGACACAATCTGGTTGTCATCCTCTCGCTCGACCATGTCTGCTTTTAAATTCTTTTCTTACCAAAGTGAAAAAAGGGAGAAGAGCAGTGTGGTCACTTAACTATCGTTTCAAAACAGCTAAAGCGAGTGGATTGGCTGAGTCTGACACATCCCTCATATAGTAATCCGTGAATGAGGACTCACAGTGCCATTGTGCAATGGCCATGATGTCCTCTAACGGAACACCACTGTAAAGGGCGGTCGAGGCGGCTATTCCTCTAACATCGTGTGCCCTTGCGCCTTGCACCTGGTGCCCAGTTGCCATCTCATGAGTAGTCTGAATGCATTCGACTACCCGACGAGAGAGTATCCATGGATGCGGCGCCATAAGGCTTCTTATGGCAGATCCACAGATGTCTATCGTTCGACCGTAACGAGTCAGTCCGTTTCTTGTACTTAGTCAAAGCACGGACCGGGCACCAGACACTGGCATCACGATCAAACCTTGTTAACTTCGGTATTATGATCGGTTTGACGGGATATCTCAAAGATTGATTCTTTGACATAAACTCTGCTCTTGGCAGAAGACGCAGACCCTCTCCGGAGACAATAAATCGGTCCCTCTCTCCCGAAAGCGCATGGATCTCACTGCGCCTTCTAGCTGAGGAAGCTGCCAATAGAAAAACCGCCTTTAGAGTCAAATGCTTTAGACTAGCCGAACGCAATGGTTCGAAAGAGTGCTTGGCCAGTACATTAAGCACTAAAGATAGACTCCGGGCTGGAATGACTACCGGTTGTCTCGGTCGGAGATTACTCATTCCCTACGCCATCACATTTAACTGGGCCACCTCTGGACTATCCCTGTTGGCTAGACAACGGATAACTGATGCCAAAGCTGACTTGTATCCAGCAATTGTGACGGGAGCTAGTCCTGAAAAGAACAGCTCACAGAGAAAGTCTGCTATTTGCTGAATAGTGGATTGAAAGGTATCAATACCCTTTTCTTCACACCAGTCTGCAAATCTGTTAACCTTGTTGTTATATGACTTGAAGGATGAAATCAGCAGCTTGTCGAGAAAAGCCTTCCGACGTGGAACGTTGTTTGATAACATCCACGCAGTCAATTTGAACATTTCAGGACGCTCGTGTAGGAAGCATCCCTTGGCCTGGGAGATTATGTTCGGAATCTCGGGCAACTGCACTGGGTTTTCCACCAGCAGATCTAGCAGATCCGTGAACCACGCCCTGCTGGGCCAATACGGCGCTATTAGCAGGACCAGACACGGTTCCTCCCTGATCTTCACCAATACCTTCGGCAGAAGAATGGTGGGTGGGTACGCGTAAGCGTGCATCCCTCTCCAGCTTATCGCCAGAGCGTCTGTATCGACGGCATTTGGATCTGGAATCGGCGAGACATAAGTCATGATTTGAGCATTTTCCCTTGTGGCGAACAAGTCCACGTTGGGTTTGCCCAATGCGCGAAGATCCTTCGTAGAACTGGAGGGTTGAGGGACCATTCTGTTGGCAGAATTCTCTGTCTGCGAGACAAAGCATCCGCCAGAATGTTCAATTGCCCAGGAATGTGAGCTGCTTTCAAAACAACCGAGTAATTCCTGCACCATTGAATCAAGTGCCACACTTTGATACACAGCGTGGGTGACCTGGTCCCGCCGTGGCGATTTATGTATGATACTACCGTCGAATTGTCCGACTGTATCAATATCACCTTGCCCCTGATCATCGGAAGAAACTCTTCCAACGCCAGTTCCACTGCCATCATTTCCAACAGATTGATATGCAGCTGGCTCTCCTGGAGAGTCCATGTGCCCGAGACCTGGTGTTCTACAAGGCAGGCCCCCCACCCCTCCAGCGATGCATCCGTGTACACGGACAGCTGGGGGTGGGGTAGGTGCAGCGAAGCCCCTACTAGGAGATTCTGACGCTTTTTCCACCATACAAGATGCGACATTATCGGCTCCAAAACTGGCACCAGTTTTGACAGGGGTTCTGTTCTCTGTTTCCACAGAGACATCAGATACAACTGGATAGGTCTTCGCATTAGAGCAGCGTACGGGATCACGTGCTCCATGGAGACCATCATCTGAAGAAACCGCCTCGCCTGAATGTGGTTTCCCACTCGAAAACTCTTGAGGATGGCTAACAGACACCACTCTGGGCTCTGACGGGTAAACCCTGCCCTCCTCGAGATCGAATCGCATCCCCAAATAAACGAAATGTTGCGTGGGTGTCAACTCGGATTTCTCCTTGTTGACTATCCAGCCTAGATCTGAAAGTAGCTTCAGAGTCAGAGCAGTATCCACGTTCAACCTGGCTGCCAAGTCTGCTTTGGTCAGCCAGTCGTCTATGTAGGTGTGTAGCGCCACGTTATCTTTTCTGAGAAACGCTGTCACCGCAAGGACCACTCTTGTGAAAACCCTCGGAGCTGTCGACAGGCCAAACGGGAGAACAATAAACTCCCATACTTGATTCTGAAACGCAAATCTCAGAAACCTGTGACAACTCCTGTTCATTGGAATGCGGAAATATGCATCTTTCAGATCGATCGATACACACCACATTCCCTTCCTCAATCCTGCCATTACCGACCTCGGCGTTTCCATCTGGAACCGAGGTGTATGGATAAACCAATTTAATGGCCTGAGATTGAGTACCGGTCTCCATCCCCCTGTGCTCTTGGGGAAAGGAACATATTTGAATAGAAGCCTGGAGTGTTCTGGTTTGCTGGTTTTATTGCTCCCTTCAGAAGCAAACCTGACACTTCGTTTTGAATGGCTTCTAACTTGTCTGGTTCCCTTGGTACGGGTGTCCAGATAGGTGCCAAAGACAGATTCTGTGGCGGAAAGTCCCACCACTCCGGCATGTATACCTGGGATAACCATCCCAGGACCAGACTGTCTGACGTCACACCTCGCCAAGCCTCGACGAAACGCATGAGCCTTCCACCCACTATAGAATCCTCGACGCCTAACGGGGTTGTCCGGCTCACGGTCCGCTTCCCCCCCCCCTCCCTTAACGAGAGAGAGAACCATTTCGGTCTTGGCTCGGCAGGTCTAACTGGCACCGCTGTTCCTGTCGCACAGGTGCGGTCCAGGCGGATACGAAGGGAGTTCTCGTACCCTCAGGTACGATCCGCTCCCTTCTTTCCGCCCTTTGAGGACTTACCCTTCCCCTTGCCCTTCCCGCCTCGACGGCGATCAGGAGCAACATTGGGGAGGGTAGGGGCCTCCACAACTTTCCTGGCTTTCTTCGCCGGCGGCGGCTGAGAAAAGCCAGACGAAGCAGCAGCCGCACTAGGCTTAGCTTTCGCCTTGCCTTTATGCTTCTTCTGCTTCTTGGAAGGTTGAACAGTCAATGGCTTCCCTACAGCCCCTAGTGCGTGCGCTTGCCGCACTAGCTCCAGCTGTAAGTTTACCGCCAACCGATTCCGCGCAATGCTAGCAGTGTCCTCTAGGATGGCCCGTGCCTGGCCACTGAAGATGCTAGGCCCTGTCAGGGGTGTCCCAAGAAGACGCTCCCTGACTGCCGTAGCCGGACGCATATGGTCAAGAACCATTTGCCTCCTGGACTTAGTAACATGCGCCTGCACCCTTGCCAGTGCGTCCATAGACAGCACCAGGCCGTCATTGACACATGAAAGCGCCACAGGTGGCACAGGGTGGCCTACCCCCGCTTCAGCGCACACCGACTGAAGAAGGCGATAAGAGTGGTTGACAGCACTCATAGCTGCCCTCACACCCTCATCACATAGGGACAGGACTTCCTCATGGTGTCCCTGGGATTTGTCCACCAGTGCCGGACCGGGGCCACCCGCTCCAGCACTCTGGACACCCAGAACCCATCGGTCATCCTCAGTAACCGATGGTACCACACCATACCTGTCGTATTCCCCCCGTGGAATACGACACCTCGCCCGCACCTCCCTGGAGGTCGCAGGGAGCTGGCCCTTGGTCATGAGCTGCTTACTATAAATAGCCTCTAGCAACTCGATAAACCGTGGATCCGGTCCAACGGACTGGATCCGGGCTGCGGGCAAGATCCCCGTCCTAATCGATGCAACCGACGGACGGGGCGCATCCTCCTCGGCCGTGGCCGAAACCACAGACGGGTCCACCCTGGCTAGCCAAGCCAGAGCCTCAGACAAGTCTACTTCCGAGGAGGACACACCCATGAACACGTCACCCGTTGGCGCGTTCACGGACCTACCAGCCATGGCCTCCCGGCTAGGGGCCGCGGCTGACACACCAGGAACTCCGGTACCATACGGTTCCGACGCCACCCCATGGAACACACCAGTCCATGGAGTAGGCCCGTGCGGACCCATAGCAGACACGGAACCGTGGCCAGACACGGGCGCCAACGGCACCCCACGTCTGACCGCCGGACCAGGCGAGATAGGTGAGTACCACGCCTGGCCCGGCACACCCGTCACCGTGTCGGCTGGCATCAAACCAACCATCACTGGACCGGTGCCCGGTACCAGTTTGGCCTCAACCACGGGGGGAGCCGCTGCCAGCCAGACAGATGGAGGACGGTTCCGTCCAGAACGGAATCGACCTCCATATTCTCCACCCGTGGCATCACAGGCCACAGCAACCTCTCCTCCTCGGCCTCCACGTCTTCAGACCCCGAAGAGTCGTCACTAGACGAACGAAGAAACCGTGGAGGCGTCCTGGCGGACGGCTCCCATGCCTGACGGACCGGCCACCGCTACTGGACCACCCAGAGGTGGCCGCAGAGAGACAGAACACGTCAGGCCGGAGCCCGATGGAACTGCCAGGGGGCCGTACGAGACGGCTCCCTCGGTGACCAGTCCAGAACCCTGTCCAAGGACAGGGTCCCTACCAAGCATGGGGAGAGTGCCCAACAACCTTCGGCAGCAGGGACGACACCAGCGTGGGCAGAACCCTATGCAGAATGCCCTGCATAGCCGGACCAAACCACGCCGGCGGTGCCATCTCCGCCACCTCCAGCTGAAGACGTGGAGCGCCCCCACCGGCTGAACCGGACGCTCCACGATTTAACTTCGGACCGCCTGACCCCGCGTCAGACCCAGCCAAATCCTTCTGGGCAAGGAACTTCAACATCATATCCGCGGACCACACTGCACACACATTACACCTACTATCAAGGATACATGCAGTACATCTAAAGCAGACATGGTCCTTAAACAGGACCCGGACGAACTTGTGGCACTCGTCACATGATGGCGGGGCTGGCCTGGCCTATAAATAAGCACAAACCTACAATAAGCAAGCGGAATGAGACAAGGATGGAAGGCAGACAATTAATTTTCAAATAAATTGACCATAAATTAACTGTAACCCTCCCGCACCCCCGCTACAGCAAAGATCGCATTGATTATGACGACAAGAACGAAGCGGGCATAAATACACCCATAAATTGATCCTCCAGGATGTATAATGGAACCAGGAATCATATCGCGTAGCATTCGGGGTATATTTACCAATCAACATAAATTATACTCCTAACGAAAGCCAAAACGATATGTGAAGAAACAACAAAATGTAAACAAACTGCTGTAGCACATGGTAAAACCGCAGACCACACATCTAAATCAAGAATTTTGAAATCACCGATCATTGCAAACAGATTGTGATAACACGCAAAACTTGAACATTCCAAAGTTTTCTGGTCCCATTTTTAGTACGCAGCACCCAGAACAAGATGCGCGAATTAATGAAAAAATTTTCTTCACATAAACATCCGAGCACCACGGGTGTGACGTCACCCGCTCGGATCTTACCGAGAACGACGTCAGCCGATATTCGTGTTACAAATACCGTAGCAAACACCTATTTTCATATCTGCCGATCGCCTGTTGGGGTTAAACAAGGCGACCATCCGGCATATCTCATTGTTAACACACGTCCCAGATTCTTTGGGGGTTAGAAATTGGAAACAGTTGGGAGCCGAGTACCCAGTTCCAAGGAGTCGGTAAAGCTTTTTAAGTCTATAGTCCTAGAGCCAGCTGTATATCAGAAGTAACAGAATGGTGAGTATTGATCGAAGGAGAAAGTCTTGAAAGCTGATATGTTTGTATTTCATAAGTCGAAAGGGGGCATAACTCCATCAAAGATTTACACATATGCCTGAAACTCCAACTTGGTCTGTAACTTCTCATAACAAAGCAATGTAGCAGTTCTCAATATAATATCTTGAAAGACTGCGAAAAAAGTGCGGAAAAATAATATATTTTGTATTTCGAAAGTAAGTCGAAAGGGGGCATAACTCCATGAAAAATTGACGAAAATGTCTGAAACTCGAACTTGCTCTGTAACCCCTTATACTAAAGAGATGGAACTGACTTTCCATTAAATATCTTGAGAGTGCGAAAAAAGTGCGGGAAAACTGATATTTTTCGTATTTCTTAACTCGAAAGAGATCATAACCCCATAAAAAATTGACGTATACGCCTGAAACTCGAACTTGGTCTGTAACTTTTCATAACAAAGCAATAAACCAATTCTCAGTTGAATACCTTGAAGGACTGCGGGAAATAGTGCGGGAAAACCAACTGCGACAGATGGACAGACAGACGGAGTGCAAACATATAGTCCCCGCCCGGTTTTACCGGTAGGGGACTAATAATCTCTTAGTCTGCAAATGTACATTCAAGACCACTGCAAAGCCGTTTTTGGCTGATATGAGTGTTAAATGGTTACACAACTCTTCAAACCTAAGGACACATCAGTGAGTGACCATAACAACAGATGCTCGCTTAACCCATTAATGGTCAAGTCGGCCAAAATCGGCCTCTGTCATGGTCTTGTGGAATGTTTATTTAGAGGCCCAGAGAATACAATTTTTTTAAATTTACTACTGGAACATTCCTGTGTAAAATTTTCAAAAATTGTGTATTCTCTTGGCCTGCAAATGGACATTCAATAGGCAGATATTTAAATTTTCTTAACCAAATTTGACTATTAGCATTAAATGGCTAAGATATGTCATCTAGTATAGTAGCTAAATATATTTTGCGTTCATAAAATGGTGGTTCATTAACACGGATGGTCGTAAGACTCATCATCTTAAAGAACCACCACATTGCGGAGCCATTTAACAGATGTCAGCAATACACAAATGTTTTACTGTATTAGATAATGACACTATTACGGAATTTTGCCAGAATTTGCTTGTGAGTGTGTGTGTACTCCCCGTTTTCAGAATGATAAAGTCCCCTGAAGCATCAAAGCAATCAAATGTTATTTACATCATACGATTTACGCCTAATGCCACATGAGCCAAGATCATTATGTTATTTTTGTACCTTAGTTAACTCTGTAACACATAGAGAATGTTCTTTTGCAAACCAAGAAACTATTTTTGAAAATTTACCACTGGAATGACTGGCTCGGTCATCGAGCAAGTCATTCCAGTGGTAAATTTTCAAAAATAGTCTTATCTTTGTCTGTAAATTAACATTTCTGAAGACCACTGTAGAAGTCGTTTTTCGCTGATATGAGTGTTAAAGTTAACACTTCAGCCGACCACGCTCTTGAAAAATGTCCATTTACAAACCAAGAGACGACAATTTTTGAAAATTTAGAACCACAATGACCGACTCGATAACCGAGCCCGTCATTCCAGTGATAATTTGTACAAAATAGTCTTCTCCTGGTCTGCAAGTGGACATTTTCTATGAGCAAATTAAAATTTTCTTAGAAATTTGATGGTTAAATATAGCCAGGTTCATCTTGACTTGTGAGGAAACGAGTTCCAGGGGAAATAAAGATGGAACAGTCTCCTAATCAGGTTCTAGATATTGCTGGCCCAGACTAAACATCTTAGATTCAACTGAGACAACAAGCTCCTCCAGTCCAAAGATTATATTGTAAGATATTGATGGTGTGCGTGTGGCTAACAATTTGACAATATAGTTGGTGCCTTAGTAATCAACAACTTACAGTCAAATCTGCTCTTGAAATCCGTAGTCACTATAGTTACAAACGTTAATCCTTTAATACTCATATCAGCCAAAAATGGATTCTGCAGTGGTCTTGAGAAGTGTCCGTTTGCAGAGCACACGCACGCACGCACGCACACACACACACACAGGGCCTGTATTGCTCACCTGGACTTATTGGCCACTGGCACAACTGAACAAAATGAGATGATCACTCGAAAAATTTAACAATCTAGTTGCTGTAAAGATTTAGTCAAGTTTTATTAAAATTGGCACAGTTGTTAATAAGTTGTCTTTTATATATGATTTTTTCAGAAAGTTAAAGTTGCCCCACAATCCCCACACCCAAAACGAGCTAAATTTTGATTGATCCATGATGGACATGTTTTTTTAAGTATCAGCTTTCAATGGATACATTTTAATGGAGTTTCGGCCCTAATCATATCTGCCAAATTTCGTCCGGATCCGTTCAGCGGTTCTGGAGAAGTCGTTCTCGCGAAAACTAGGTTACCTAAGATGGCCGCCGCACCATTGGCCAATCAAGTTCCCTCGAACAAACTTCAGCTCTTGACCTAGATCAAATTTCATGCGATTTGCATCGATCCCCGATGCTGTTTCGGAGATTTTTTATAGATGTTTCTAAGTCGGACAAAATCCAAGATGGCTGCTGACCAAATTGGCCGATCATCTTCCTTTGAACAAACTGGTATCCCTATGCCGTAAGGATGCTTCCTGTCAAATAAACTTGAAATCAGCCCAGTGGTTCGCGAGAAAACATTTTAAATTTCCCATTGCTTTATTATCAAAGTTTTTGGCCACAAAACCGTTTATCCGACGGTTCCGAAAAAGGCAAATTTGACATCAGAATACCCAAAAACATATAAAACCAATTTCGGCCTCAAAATCCATCTAATAAAAAAATCCAATATGGCCGCCAAACACGCTACATTTTGATTGGGCCATAGCGGCCATGTTTTTGATGGATCAACTTCCCTTGAACAAACTTTAATGGCCCTTAGTCCCTAATCATCTCCCAAATTTCACCTTTAGTGGTTCTGGAGAAGTCGTTTTCACGAAAACTAGGTCATCCAAGATGGCTGCTGAACCATTTGGTCAATCAAGTTCTCTTGAACATACTTGGCTTACCTCTTAGATGTTTCATGAGTTTTGAATAGATTTCCCAAGCAGTTTCTGAGAGGATTCTTAAAGATGTTTCCTAAAATCAGCCAAAATCCAAGATGGCCGGCAGCCAAATTGGCCGATCGCCTTGATTTGAATAAACTTGTATCCCTATGCCATAAGGATGCTTCCTGTTACATATAATTGAAATCGTCCCAGTGGTTCTTGAGAAGAAGTCATTTAAAGAAAAAATTGATGGACGGACAGCCGACACTCACCTGTAATTATTGGCCACTGGCACAAACGAGCAAAGTGAGATGAACACTGGAAACATTTACAAATCTAATTTCTGTGAAGAAGGTTTCGTCAAGTTTTATTAAAATTGGCTCAGTGGTTAATAAGTAGTCTTTTTATGATTTTCTTAGAAATTTGCAGAAAATACAAGATGTCCGCCAAAAACACTAAATTCTGATTGATTCATGGCGGATATGGGTGTTTTACGTATCAACTTCCCCCGGACAAACTTGAATTGGGTTTAGGCCTTAATCATATCTCCCATATTTCAGCCTAATCCATTCAGCGGTTGTGGAGAAGTGACTTTCGTGAAAGCGGTCATCCAAAATGGCCACCGAAGCATCTGGACAATCAAGTTCCCTTGATTGGTTCAGCTCTTGGCCTAGATCATATTTCATGAGTTTTGAAACGATCCCCCAAATGGTTTCGGAGAAGATTTTTAACGTTTCTAAAAATCGGCCAAAATCCACGATGGTTGCCGTCCAAATTGGCCGATCGGCTTCGTTTGAACAAACTTGGATCCCTATGCCATAAGGATATTTCCTGCCAAAAATAATTGAAATCGGCCAAGCGGTTCTCAAGAAGACTTAAGTTTTACCATTGCTTTATGGGAGTTTTTGGCTGGAAAATGATCAAAGACGGCCACCAAACCGTTTATCCGACAGTTTCGAAAGTGGTAAATTTGAAATCAGCATACCCAAAAAGCTGTATAAGACAAATTTCGGCTTAAAAATTCATCAAATAAAAATTTCCAAGATGGCTGCCAAACATGCTACATTTTGATTGATCAATGGCAGCCATGTTTTTTAAGGGATCAACTTCCCTTGAGCAAACTGTAATCGCCCTTAGTCCCTAATTATGTCCCAAATCTCGGCCCGATCCCTTCAGCGGTTCTAGGTTGTTTTTGCAAAAACTAGGTCATCTAAGATGGCCGCCGAACCATTTACTCAATCAGGTTCTCTTGAACAAACTTGGCTTGCCCTAGATGATATTGCATAAGTTTTGAACCGATTCCCCACATGGTTTCTGAGATTTTTAAAGACGTTTCCTAAAATCGGCCAAAATCCAAGATGTACGCCGATCGTCTTTGTTTGAACAAACTTGGGTACCTATGCCCTAAGAATGCTTCCTGGCAAATATAATTGAAATCGGCCAGTGGATCATGAGGTCGTTTAATGGACGGTTGCCACGGCATAAGCTCACTTGGCCATTCTGGTCAACAGATCCACAGAAAGGCTGCCTGATGACTCCATTGGGTCTTCTATTTGACCCAATTTTTACAGGAATGATTGTCCATGTTTCAGAGATGAAATTGGCCGAAAGAAAAAAACCCTGAAAATGTCAATGTTGTCGTTATTGAGTAGGCCAAGAGAGCGAAGTGAAAATCCTAATTTGCGCAGTCCATATGATAACATTCATAGTCGTAGATATTGTTTGAAGTTTGTCTTCATCGGATCAAATGTGTCATTGTTGGATAACTGCCAGGATACATGTACATGATTACGATCCTTGTATGTAGTCAATGTAAATACTCATCTGTACAGCGATATAACTTCTTGATCTGCGTAGTGCGAAAATGATGCTCATGTGGCTTGCAACACTTGTCATAAGAGTCCCTCTGTATCATTTCCCCGCCACCAACATTCTCTTACTGTCAATGTTTCAGCCCTCGAAATTCGCCACAGCAATAGGCAAAGCTGTGGTAAACTTAATTTGCCACAGCAAATATTTGGCGTGGAAGAAAATTGCAGGCCTATCTACTAAAATATCATTTTACCATATATACTCATACAAGGAATCAATCATAATGACATAATACATATTACCCCTTTCAATGACAAATCCATGAAAAAGTACATCCTTTACAATGTATATGATATTCTAGTGCAAATCTTGAAATTAGTATTATTGGAAAACATTGCTGATTTAAAAAAATTAAATCTGTTATGTCAGAGTGCTAGGAGCTAACATTATTTGTCAAAAGTAGAAAGCCTTAATGCAAAATACACAAATTATGTAACTCTGTCACATCTAAATGAAGATATCCAAAAAGATAAGTTTTTCAATACCATCAAACACTTTGCGGCACAAAAAATGTTTCAAAGAGAAGCTATAGAGCACATGTATGATATCTTCATGGTCATGAACCCTGAGCGCAGAGGTGTCATTGTCCTCAAACAACTCTATCCCGACATAAATAATGCAGGCAACTGGAATAACCACATCTTCCTCTCTCATCTGTTTATAGATAGGACCTTTCTTGTTTGATTTAATGAGATTATAGTAATAGCCATGAACAATTTTGGTTCTTACAAGTGTCCTGAACTACAAATGTAGTAACGTTTTCTTGAAGACAACCCACACCATCAGATGTAACGTGAAAATAGTCACTCATCAATTCAACATTTGGTCTTACAGCCTCTGCACTGTCCTTGCAAATTATATCATATATTGAGTTGTATACAGTCTCAGTTTGTGTTTGTTTCTAATGTCTTTGTGTCACGACAGTTATTAACACCATCACCAGTATGGTCCAAGAACGAAACTAGACTGAAAGGTTCAACATAATCGGTACATTCTCTGTATGCAATGGAAACAAAGCAGGAAAGTAATCTAATGCACGAGCGGTACTTGCCACAGAATGTATTTTTTGTGTTCATCTCACAATGAAAAATTGCGCATGTTCCCGATCTGAAGTGATGTCTGATTCGTCTAAGTGATACCTGGTCATAAGTAAAAAATTATGGACTCGCTACCCATTATATAAATTTATCTTGGGTTCAAATTTGATTATCTTTTGAAGTGTTGCACCTAGAAAAGAAAGTAAGGTATAATTACTCTGCTTATTGTCTTCCCCTTCTGATAACACCATTCCCATGTCATTTGAATTGGTAATAAGAGAGTTCTACTCCAATGTTCACCTAAGTTTAAATAATTACTCCGCCACCGCTGGAAGATAATTAGCAGTGTTATGATGCCTTACATTCTTTTCTGGGTGCAATACTTCAAAAGATAATAGAATTTGAACCAAAGACAAATTTTTAACGTGTAACAAGTCCACCATTTTTGGGGTACCAACTTCTGACTTGCGACCTAATGGAGGGCAGTTGTGCTCTGACTATGTGGGAGCTGATGGTGTGATTTTTTCTGTATCCAAAGATGGGTGTCTGGGAGAAGATTTCCCTCCATTTGCGGATGCTAGATAGGATTGGCCAGTATTGAGATGACTTTTTTGGCATATAACAATGTGGGATTCAAGTCTGCAATGAAGATGCTACAGTTGTGGCAGTTTTCTTAGGTTTTATGGTGTTTAGAAGGGTGTGCAGGCCTATCCTTATTTACTGCATACTCTCTGTATTCTTAACATTTGCCTGTATGGGCTTACATTTTTGCAGGCCCCTGTGCGTGCGTGCGTGCGGATGTGTGGATTTGTAGTGCAAATATCTGTGGGTGTCTGTGGGCTTGGTGTACAGACTGAGTGATGCGTTCATTATCCTGTCTGGTGACATTGGTGTCCAGGAAGCTGATGGCGCTATCAGAGATCTCGGCTGTAAATTTAATGGAGGGGTGCGCTTGGTTCATATATGTGATGAATAGGTCGACTTTGTCTACCTTGGTCCCATATCATAAAGTTGTTGCTTATATATCTCGTGCATAGACATGGTTAGGCAGGCATGCGTAGGAAGAGTTTTTCCTCCAGGTTGGCCATTAAGATGCATGCATATGTACACGCAGAGCTCTTTGCTGCCCATGGCTGTGCTACCCACTTGAAGGTAGTCTTGTTTATTGAAGACAAATATGTATTTTTCTAAGACTAGCCTGAGTAGACCTAGTAGGCCCCTGGTAGTGAGGGGTCCTGGAAGTCTGTGTTTCCGTGCAGGAATTTACAAATCACTCCTAGGCCTTCCCTGTTGGGGATGTTGGTGTACAGAGAGGTTACATCCATGTAACTAAAATGGTAGCAGGTTTGGTTATTCCAAAGTTTTCTATTCTGCTGATAAAATCAGTGGCGTCTCGTACATAGGATGGTATTTTGTGGGCGTGTAGTTTCAGATTTTCGTCCACAAAGCTGCTGATTAGTTCAGTTGGACATCTCTTTCCGCTTATAATCGGTCTGCCTGGTGTGTCATTGGCTGGTTTCCCAACATGGATTTTAGGAAGAAGGTAGAACCTAGTAGTTCTTGGAGGGTCTGGGATTAGACCCTTGGTGAAGTCGCCTGTGATTTCACCATGGTGGACCAGTCGTCTAACCAGTTTTTCTATTTGGTTAGTGAAGATCACTTTTGTGGCCAAGGCGGTTAGTACTTCTCTCTAAGTTGAGCTTAAGTTACTGTGGGTGATGTGTTCAGGCACGTGAACGTCCATATCGTGCATGACTGCTTTTATAAAAGCGTCCATGGCGCTGTCACGTCCGGAATTGGGGGTGGGGGCCAGGTTTTCTTTCGGACCAAACTTGCACTTAATGGCGTCTTCAAAAGTAGGTGCTGGATTAGGTTCTTCTGGGTGTGCTTGCGTCTAATCTGGGGGGAATGCAAAATGAAATTTTAGGCGCATAGATCTAGTGAGGTCATCGTGTCGTTGACCTAGGTCTGGGCTCAAGGGGGGGGGGGGGGGGGGGGGGTCGGGCTAAAGCCCAGGCCCATTTCTAAGACACTAGTAGTAGCTGTGTCTAGTTGGAGACCAAATAGATTGACAACAAACTTGGACGAATAAGTTTCATCGGTATTTAATGTTGTATTAGCATTGTTTAAAATTACAATTGTAATAAGTGGATATGTGATTATACAGAATTTGTATTGGTATGTTCTGGAATGCTCGGCAGCTATGTTTACGCCCTTTTCTCCTTCACTGTATGGGTCAGGATTGCCATTGGTGGCTTGAGTGTAGGCATTCTTGAAGCCTTTCGTGACCAGGCCTATGTTTTCACATTTCTGTTGCAAGAAATGGTGAATCAGTTTGGCACTTTCTATGCCCTGCCTTCTCTGTAATTCTTGCCAGGTTGTGCAGAATTCCCTTTCCTCCACTGTTGTGAAAAGAGTTGCCCGGGTGTCAGGTGTAACAAGATTTGGCCATTTGCTATGCCCTTTTCTAGGTTGGATATACGTGGTTTTCCAACCTTGCCTGTTTGCAGGCAGCGTTCCGCCATTTTTTGTATATTGGAACCAGTTCTCGGCTGATGTCCAGTGTTTTTCTGGCATTTACTAGCACTGGATTGGTGTCTGAGTGCTCTTCTTGTTTGGTTGTTCTGTGTCTAGATTGGCCTCCATTGGTGTGTTGGTGCTGGGGGAAGCTGCTAGGCTTTTCTTGGCCTCCAGGAACTTGTCTTCTTCGCCATCCTGCTCTGCTTCCTCTGTTAGGAGTGTGAGCTTGGCGATTGAAGTCGATGCTAGCTATCTCAAATATACTTTGTAACTACTTGGACTGAGATCTGTTACTCATATTTCTCTAGACTAACTGGATTGAACGTTTTTGCTGCCTTATATTGAAAGTCATGCATGTAACCGCCCGGGGAAGCATTAGCTAGAAGCATCACCTTCACCCACACAAATTTTAAATTATAATTAAATGAGTAAAAATTGAATAATTTAGCAGCCAACTGAGGGTCCACAATTACCTCTGAAAATGCAGGAGTGCCTCTGAGAACACCTATATTGCAAAAGTTCCTCGGGGAGGAGACCCGAGCCACCACCCCGTCTGGTTTGACTAACATTGGTCCTGCTGTTTGATAGGTGCTTTTTTCAGGGGCTCTTGCCATAAACAATTCCTGGATCTGCCCTTGATATGATCTATTTTCATAGCACTCCTATTTTACTTAGGCGCCCTTTCCCCATCACAAGGTCAAGAATTATTTTGGTGATGCTAAAGAATGGCCACATCATTACCAGTTCATGGGCAAAAAGTGTGTCGTGAAATTATAATCTAAGATAATTATTCACATATTTGGCCTCTGTGGGTATGTGGTGAGGACAATGGTTCATACATTGCAGACACAACATATAGACCTACGTGTATGCGTTTTCTCACAAATAATAATAATGTCATGCAGATGTGTTTTTCATAAGAAAATGGGTAAAACATGAATATTTTCATAACCAACTGAATGTCCATTGTTATCGACAGAGATGTAGCAGATGGATTTTGATAGCATCCAGATGACACCTAGATCAAAACTCATGAGACCACGCCTTCAAAATTTTCTGAATTCGTCCATGACGTTAATTAGGCTTGCGCGATTACGTGATCAAATCGAAAATCGCGATTATGTTTTAAATCGTGAATTTATATGATTAAAAATTAAATAATCGAATAATCATGAATATTTTCTATTGCATAAAACATTTCAAAACCTAATTTTCAATTACTTTTTAATGCGATCGCTCATGAAAAATGACATTTTGCTTAGTGAATGTATGTCCATTTGCAGGGCAAAGGAAGACTATTTATGAAAATGCATTACTGGAATGCCTGGCTCGGAAATCGATCCAGGCATTTCAGTGATACATTTTCAAAAATAGGCTTCTCTTGCACTGCAAATGGACTGTTCTAAACACCCTGGCAGTTTTCGTCATTGATACTCTTTTGTTGTTGTCTTGGTAATTTATATCTAAGCTGATTAATCGAGTAATCACGACTATTTTTTAATAATCGGTCGCGATCACTCAACGCAATAATTGCACAAGCCTAATATTAATAACTTTTTGAAAGAAAAATAAGAATTTTAGGACATCTCTCAGAACACAATGCTTCTCAGAGCATCTAAATTTCTAAATTGGAGAGTGCAGGAAATTTCAATTTCAATAAACTCCCATACTTGAATCTGAAACGCAAATCTCAGAAACCTGTGCCAACTCCGGTTCATGGGAATGTGGAAATATGCATCTTTCAGATCGATCGACACACACCACATTCCCTTCCTCAATCCCGCCATTACCGATCTTGGCGTTTCCATCTGGAACCGAGGCATATGGATAAACCAATTTAATGGCCTGAGATTGAGTATGGGTCTCCATCCCCCCGTGCTCTTGGGGACAAGGAACATGTTTGAATAGAAGCTTGGAGTGTTCCGGTTCGCTGGTTTTATTGCTCCCTTCAGAAGCAAACCAGACACTTCCTTTTGCACAGCTTCTAACTTGTCTGGCTCCCTTGGTACGGGTGTCCAGACAGGTGCCAAAGCCAGATTTTGTGGCGGAAAGTCCCACCACTCCGGCATGTAACCCTGGGATAACCATCCCAGGACCAGACTGTCTGACGTCACACCTTGCCAGGCCTCGACGAAACGCATGAGCCTTCCACCTACCATAGACGCCTCGACGTCTAACGGGGTTGTCCGGCTCGCGGTCCGCTCCCCCCCCCCCCTCTCTTAACGAGAGAGAGAGAGAGAACCATTTCGGTCTTGGCACGGCGGGTATAACCGGCACCGCTGTTCCTGTCGCACAGGTGCGGTCCAGGCGGATATGAAGGGAGCCCTCGTACCCTCAGGTATGATCCGCTCCCTTCTGTCCGCCCTTGGAGGACTTACCCTTACCCTTCCCACCTCTAGGGCAATCATGAGCAACAGTGGGGAGGGTAGGGGCCTCCACAACCTTCCTGGCTTTCTTAGCCGGCGGCGGCTGAGAAAATTCAGACGAAGCAGAAGTAGCAGTAGGCTTAGCTTTCGCCTTGACTTTCTGCTTCTTCTGCGTCTTCGAAAGTTGGACAGCTAACGGTTTCCCTACAGCCCCTAGTGCGGCAAGCGCCGCACTCGCTCCAGCTGTAGGCCTACCGCCAACCGATTCTGCGCAATGCTGGCAGTGTCCTCTAGGATGGCCCGCGCCTGGCCACTGAAGATGCTAGGCCCTGTCAGGGGTGTCCCAAGAAGACGCTCCCTGACTGCCGTAGCCGGATGCATATGGTCAAGAACCATTTGCCTCCTGGACTTTGTCACACGCGCCTGCACCCTTGCCAGTGCGTCCATAGACAGCACCAAGCTGTCATTGACGCACGAAAGCGCCACAGGTGGCACAGGGTGGCCTGCCCCCGCTTCAGCCCACACCGACTGAAGAAGGCGATACAATTGGTTGACAGCACTCATAGCTGCCCTCACACCCACATCGCATAGGGACAGGACTTCATCCTGGTGTGCCTGGGACTTGTCCACAAGTGCCGGACCGGGGCCACCCGCTCCAGCACTCTGAACACCCAGTACCCAGCGGTCATTCTCGGTGACCGACGGGACAACACCATACCTGTCGTATTCCCCCCGTGGAATACGACCCCTCGCCCGCACCTCCATGGAGGCCGCAAGAAGCTGGCCCTTGTTCATGCGTTGTTTGCTATACATAGTATCAAGCAACACCATAAACCATGGATCCAGTGCAACAGACTGGATCAGGGCTGCGGGCAAGATCCCCGTCCTAATCGATGCACCGATGGACGGGGTACATCCTCCTCGGCCGTGGTCGAAACCACAGACGGGTCCACCCTGGCTAGCCAAGCCAGAGCCTCAGACCAATCCGTCTCCGAGGAGGACACTCCCGTGAACACGTCACCCGTTGACATGTTCACGGCCCTACCAGCAACGGCCTCCCGGCTAGGAGCCATTGCTGATATGCCAGGAACTCCGGTACCGTACGGTTCCGCCGCCACCCCATGGAACACACCAGTCCATGGAGTAGGCCTGCACGGAAACTGTGCAGACCCGTAGCGGTTAAGGAACCGTGGCCAAACACGGGCGCCAACGGCACCCCATGTCTGACCGCCGGACCAGGCGAGATAGGTGAGTACCATGCCTGGCCGGCCACACCCGTCACTGTGGCGGTTGGCAGCAAACCAACCATCACGGGACCGGTGCCCGGTACCGGAGTGGCCTCAACCACGGGCGGAGCCGCTGCCCTGGCTTGCGCCAGGCCAGACAGATGGAGGTCGGGTTCCATCAGGACGGAATCGACCTCCATGCTCTCCATCCGCGGCCTCACAGGCCGCAGCACACTCTCCTCCTTGGCCTCCTCATCTTCAGACCCCTAAGAGTCGTCACTAGACAAGGAAAACCGTGGAGCCGTCCTGGCGGACGGCTCCCATGCCTGACGGACCGGCCACCGCTACTGGACCCCACCGGAGGTGGCCGCAGACAGAACCCATCAGGCCAGAGCCTGACGGGACTGCCAGGGGGCCGTATGAAACGGCTCCCTCGGTGTCCAGTCCAGAACCCTGTCCAAGGACAGGGTCCGAATCAAACATGGGGAGAGACTGCCCTACAACTTTTGGCAGCAGGGACGACACCAGCGTGGGCAGAACGCTATGCAAGACACCTTGCCTAGCCGGACCAAACCACGCCGGCGGTGCCATCTCCGCCACCTCCGGTTGCAGACGTGGAACGCCCCACGGACCGAAACGGACGCTCCACGATTTACTTACAGACCGCCTGACCCCGCGTTCGACCGACCACACAGCGCAAACATTACACCTACTGTCAAGACTACACTTAGTACAGTGGAAACAGACATGGTCCTTGTATAGAACCCGATGATATGTGGCACTCGACACATGATGGCGGGGATGGCTTGGCCTATAAACCAAACCTACAATAAGCCAGCGGAACGAAACAGTAGTGGAAGGCAGACAATTAATTTTCAAATAATTTGACCATAAATTAACTGCAAACTCTCCCGCACCCCACCCCGCAACGTTACAGCAAAGATCGCATTGATTATGACGACAAGAACAAAGCGGGCATAAATACACCCATAAATTGATCCTCCAGGATGTATAACGGAACCAGGAATCATATCGCATAGCATTCGGGGTATATTTACCAATCAATATAAATTATACTCCTAACGAAAGTCGACACGATATGTGAAGAAACAACAAAATGTAAACAAACTGCTGTAGCACACAGTAAAACCGCAGACCACACATCACTCAACAACTTTGACACCACCGATCATTGCAAACCGATCGTGATCACACGTAAACTTGACCATTCCAAAGTTTTCTGGTACCATTTTTAGTACGCAGCAACCAGAACAAGATGCGCGAATTAATGAAAAAATTTTCTTCACATAAACATCCGAGCATCACGGGTGTCACGTCACCCGCTCGGACCCTACGGAGAACGACGTCAGCCGATATTCGTGTTAGAAATACCGTAGCAAACAGCTATTTTCATATCTGCCGATTGCCTGTTGGGATTTAAAGAAGGCGATCGTCTGGCATATCACGTTGTTAGCACACGTCCCAGATTCTATGGGGTCAGAAATTGGGACATGCGACACAACGAAATTTAGAGACCTAAGTCTTTTAACTATGGATAATAAGGAATAATACAACCTGGTCATCATTGGCGGTATTCTCCATTTTATCCAGTTAGATCCTTTCAAGAACGCACAAACTATCAAATCACAGTATAAAAGACTTAGATTTCTTTTCAAAAACTTTAATCTTTCTCCTGCAAAAAAAACGTGGACAGCTCTTGTCGCTATGCAAACAAGAATGAGCTCTATGGTAGACGGGTACTCGGCAGTTGGGAGCCGAGTACCCGGTTCCAAGGAGTCGGTAAAGCTTTCTAAGTCTATAGTCCTAGAGCCAGCTGTCAAGGCCAGCTGTGTATCAGAAAGTAACAGAATGGTGAGTATTGATCGAAGGAGAAACATTTATTTACAAATCATGTAAATGACATATGGAATACCCTCCATGAGGATATTGTGCATGCCAGAACAGTCTTTGCTTTTGAAGTAGCATTGGATAGATTTGGAGAAAACCAGGAATTCAAATACGATCCCCTCCTAACATTTACCAGGAAGGTAAATACGCAGAATGGTTGTGAAGGAAGGCGAGTCGGACATAGAGCCTGAATGCCACCCTGAGTCCACATAAACATTTATTATTCCAGAGTAGGCCTATCACCTATATTAACAACTACGTTAAAATCAAAGCAAAATAGAATCCATTTTAACGGGTCATTTACAAGTCAATGGCTTATGTCCTATATGGCCCGAGTTTCTAACAGAGTATGGCCAGTTTTGACGATTGCATAAGAATGTAAAGCTTTTGTTGAGAAATGACATCTATTTAGTACTGTATATCACCTAATAATAAGTGCATCCTTAATAGAAGTTGCATGTAAATTTTCGAGGTTGAGCCATCCTAATGTCTTAGCAGTTTTAAAACAGCAAATGTATCCCATCTAATAGAAGTCGCATCCAAATTTCAGCAGTTTGTGTAAATAAAATAAAAATTTGTGAGTTAAATAACTTATAAATGTTAAATAAAACGAGATTTGAAACAAAATTTTGCAATAACTTCACGGAAATATCATTCAAATTACGTCACTTCCTTGTATGATACAACTATCAACGGGAAAAGTTATTTTAACGCGTACCAAATATGCGGATCGGATTAAATGTATAATACTCCGTTACCATAACATAATGATTTTATATATATATATATACATATATTTATATATATATATATATATAAAATCATTATATATATATATATATATATATATATATATATATATATATATATATATATATATATAGTACATTCCGAGTTCCCGAGTCCTGTATATTAGGTCCATAATATGCAGACGATTCTACCGAGTATTAATCAGCTTTCGCGATAGGATGAGTTTACGTCATCACTCTCGTAGCTACTCAAAGCTCCCATTCCTATATATGTGGATTGAGCAAGTCTCTACCCGGGTACTAATATTAGCGTCTTCATGCTACTCCAGTAATGACCTAAACTCAGCCTACAAAGGAAGACAACAAAAAGAAATTGTTAAATCACATGATATCTATTTTTGCGACGACATTTTATGTCAATTGAAATAAACAATGTTTATTAAAGTATGCAAAATATCTAGGCGGTCCCAATTAACAATTTCACTCCCGCGATGATGGATATAAGGTATACATTAAGCATATGTGTAAGATGGTAGGATTTTCTAGTATGAAAATGCATTTATTTTCGTGCTATCCTTTGTACCATTTTTTCTCAATTTTTTCTTGAATTATTATACCTAATAGTAGTGGAAGCCATGGTTACTAATGAGCATTTCATCGTAATTAGCAAGTGTTCAGTGGAATAATACATTCATTAAATTTTTTTATTCCTCCAAATAAATTTACTGTGTGTAAATACATTATCGGTTTTCAGAGTTTTTGTGTACTTAGGTACCAGTTTCTAACAAGGATGCAAATTCATTATTTATATAGCGACAAGATGGTGAGATGACATCACTGTCTATGATATGACAACAGCCATGACAGCAAAAACAATGATATAAACGCTGCTAAAAAGGGAGCGCAGCGCAACTTAATTTATTGCAGTAAATCTAGGCTCGGTCAAATTCCATTTTTATAATACCCGGTATACATAGACATCAGCAACATTTTCAAAATCAAAATTCGATATCCTTACTTTGTAAAGTAGTAAATCTGGTGTTTAAAATAAAAACTAGATTGATCAGTCGATGACGCATCATCACAAATCCCCACGTTCGCCGCTTTGAACTTTTGACACACCCCAAAACCCACCCTCGGGGCGGAGCCAAATGTAAACGTCATTTTGCACTCCGTGATCATATGGGTAACTCACATACCAAATTTGGTTGAATTCCGTCCAATCGTGTCAGAGGAGTTGCATTACAATCAATTTATTTCATGACCTTTTGACCCCACCACACACCCCTGGGTGTGGGGCCAAATGTAAATGTGCTCATCCACTCCACATTGATATGGGTAACTCACATAGTTGAGTTCCCTCTAACGATTTCAGAGGAGTTGCATTACTATTGATTTGACCGTTTGACCGCTGTCACGCCTCCCTGGGGGCGGAGCCAAATCCAAGTATTGTCTTGCAAAACGGAATCATATGGGTAACCCACATACCAAATTTGATTTAATTCCACCCAATGATTTGGGAGGAGATAGCGTAACGGACAGACAGACGGAGGAGATTACAATATCCCTGACGTTTTTTTAAAACGTGGGGATAATAAGGACTGTTGGAATGCATACCATAACACATTAATATTATTTTAGTTTTTACCATATATAGAAGCTATGTCCATGTTTGTATTAGGCATGTGCGTGGCAAAAACCAAACCAGAGATTTGAAAACAATATAAGCAACCCATGCCCCTTCGGCGCATCCATAGAAATGAATTATTTTTATGTTGGTGAAATCAACATACCGTGTTTGACAGCAACTGGCATATGTCGCCTGATGCGAAAACTGGATTAGTTTGTTTCATTTCTTTACCAGTTATGAACATATTTATGGCCTCAAAAAAGTAATAGTGAAATGTCAAATAAAAGGATAGGTAAAATAATTACTTATTTCTGTTACATATTGATAAAATCTTCAAATGTTGTGTAAAAATGATGTACAGTATATTAGACAGTTTCGGATCACTACTTCAAAAGATATTTCTGTGAATTTAATTATAGAATAGTTTAAATCAAACGTTAGATTTTGATGACACACATTTGTACTTTATGCATATATAAACAGATTTAGTTTGACCTTTGCCCTTCGAAGAATTTCACAATAGCGTACGTCAACAGAATACGGCAATTTTGATCACTTTGGGTCGTTTCAGATCACAAACTTTTCAGATCCAAACTCAGTTTGACGACTATAAAATAATCTTTTTGAAACCAGTCTTATCCCATTGTCATGCGTTGACATGATTGACAAGGCAAAAATCAAGAATATGAAAAATGTCATTGACAGAGAAACATGTGCTGTCTATAGAAGAATTTTTGGCATGTACACTGCTGTGAGAGATACGCTTGTTTTCGTGTCGGCTGTAATGGATGGCTATCGCGACAGAGGATTTATTATTAATTAAATGCTGGAAACCTGACACAATTGAGATAGAGATTTTTAAGTTTCTTGTTCATCAATAAACTGAGGTTATTGAAAGACATAACAAAATATTAAATCAAAACCAGGTTCCAAAGAATTTGATTGATGATTAAGATAGTGATCCGAAACTGCTGATGATCCGGAACTGCCATATACACTGTATCTATTGAAATAAACATGTATTGATGGTTATATCTTGATTCTAACCCCTCCCATAGGTTTACCACGAAATCTGGTCAAAACACTATAAATAAAATTATCTATAATATTTTCAATGTCTACAACATTTTAATAAGTACGGCAATACTGGCTATATCTTGATTCTAACCACTCCAATTGGTAGGCTTGCGCGATTTTTGCAATGAAATATCACAATCGATTTTATATAAAAAATTTTGATTTTCGATTAAATCGTAGGTCCACATTCCCAAAAGTATAAACAAGTCACGAAAACTGTTGAAATAAATGATACAAAAATAGCACAAAATTAGAACACAATTTCATGCGACAAATTCTGACTATCCTACGTCTATGCTTAATGTATACCTTATATCCATCATCGCGGGAATGAAATTATTAATTGGGACCGCCTAAATATTGCGCATAGTTTAATAAACATTGTTCATTTCATCAAAATTTTACAATAAATTTCATCCAGAAGAAGAATAAATCACATTGTTTCGGCTTCCGCTTATAGCCTCCCTTACTAGGACTAGTTTAGGTCATTCCCGTGTAGCGCGAAGACGCTAATATTAGTACCCGGGGATATACTGCTCAATCAATATACATAGTACGGTAGCTTTGAGTAGCTATGATTGCAACGGCGTAAACTTGTCCTATAGTGCAGTTTATAGTTGCTTTCAGAATGTACGATTTACATTCAATAGAATGCACAGTTCAAAATACAACAATCTGGAATGCTGTTGCGTTATTTTCTTTAATTAGGCATGACAACCGAATCAAAAAGGAAAAATTAGTACACCGCCTGAAATTTCTAAAAGAATTATGTCCAGTGATTATTGCCTAACACTCTGCAACTAAGTATATACTTGGTATTTGACAACAGACTCTGGGTCTGCAGCGAAAGAAAGAAAATTATATGGCGGTTCGATGGAGTAACTAGCTGGTTTTCTCAATGACAAAGGTGTTACATCGCTATTGTTAGCTTGTTTACATAGAGCTTTGTGTTTTGATTAGGACTTACATGTAGTGAACAGAAAAAACACAATGGATACATGCGTGAATAGATTATAACTGTATTCTTTTATTGCTGAATGGTGAGTTTTAAAATCTTATTCTGTTCAATTTTTTCATGATTTTTCGATTTTTTTCAAATACATCATAGAAAATCATGATTTTTAAGTCGTGATTTTTTATTAAATCGCGAAATCGCGCAAGCCTACCCATTGGTTTATTATGTGCTTACAGTTTGCCACAAAATCTGGTTATAACACTATAAATAAAATTATCTATAATGTTTTCAATGTCTACAACATTTTTATAAGTAAGGCAATACCTCCTATGATGCTTTTTTCCCATACGAAGAAAGCAGTAAAATTAAATAATAGAAATAAACGCGAGGAACCACTTTTCGTGAGGGGCAGTAATAACTAGAATATAGCCTCAATATACTTCTATGATGCTTTTTTCGCCATACGAAGAAAGCGGTAAAATTAAATAACAGAAATAAGGATAGAGCCGTATTGACTACGTCACTAAAACTACGAGTGCTGGAAAATGCAAAAAGGAGCAATTGTTAGACATAGAACCGTTAGAAACAGGTACCCGGACGGTCATCAGGATGAACATATATTTACGCTGATGACGATCATGAATTTCGTGAAACATCTAAGACATGATCATGATGCTGAAGCCATACTATGGCAAAAGCACTGATGCAGTAACAATCCAATGATCTATGACTAGGGCCAAAACATGTTCAAAGCAGAAAAATTGCTTAAGCTCACCGACATAGGAAAATCTCAAATGCTAACTATTGTCAAAGACTTCCACCACGACACTTTACCCAAATCTATAGCCCCCTTCTTTATAAACAATATCAACATCCACCAACATAACACTAGAAGCAGACATAAACTACATGAGCAATACACACAGACAGACATAGGAAAACACTGAATATCATTTGAAGCCACTAAACAATGGAACAACACAAAACAGAAAACATGTGAGAAAATTCTATCAACAAAATTCTGCAAGAAAACAATAAAAAACCACTTGATTAACACATACTAGTATTATCTAACTCATGCAGTACAGCTCAAAAATGGCCCGACTCGTCTACAAAACAAGGGTAAAGAATGCTACTACTACTACTACTACTACTAGTACTACTACTATTGCTACTACTACTACTACTACTAGAATTATGACTAGATGACTCCACTTGCTATTATATCCAATAATAATTTCAATTACCATAGTAACAAACCACAGGACGAGCAGGAGAATGAGCACCCATCCCCTCCATCCCCCTTCCCTTGTCCAAGGATGCTCCCCATTATCCAGCATCCTGTAAACAGTATATCATCATTATAAGTAAAAGTACCCCCCCCCCCCCCAAAATATATAAATGTTTATTGTTGTATCTATAATCATAGACATCCATGTATATTATTGAACTTGACTGTGTTCTGTGCTTGTCTGTTACGTAACTGTCTTGTCCTTATTTACTACCCATATGTATCGCTAAATAATAATAATAATAATAATAATAATAATAATAATAATAACCCAAGTGACTAACTCTTACACACACCCTGTTACAGTATTATGTTGGTTCGCGGACTGAGAGAGGCCCACTCCAGGAGTTTTTCTTTCTACTGTAATGACTGACAAGATAATTGAACCGGTGGTGAACTCTGGGGGGGGGGGGGTGGTTGGAGTGGGGTGTGTTGGTTGGGAGGGTGCTGGGGGTGTGGGGATGGGTGGTCTCCTCTTGACCCGCGAATTGACATATTTCCTCTTTGAAATTTAAACTGTTTATGTGGATCAAGGGCCATAGGGTTAATAAGGAAGTAGTAAATGTAATGTCTGAATTTATAATTGTTTGTGTAAGTACTGTCTTGTCTAGTTTATATATACCTGTATATATGTGTGTAAGGTGTCCGCCATAACAATAGGCACTGCCTTAGGCGGACAACCTGGTATGATTTGTGAATTCGTTTATCTTGGAATTATTGATTAAATAATCTCGAATCTTGAATCTTGAATATAGTAAAATGCTGACGCTAATGCTGCTTCATTCATGAGACGAGTCAATAACCACTGGCAGTAGTGGTATGGTTCAATTTTCGTGGTATACGAATCCGTTTATTAAAAAAAACTTAACACGAATTGACGTATTTCAAATACAGCATCGTGTCGATAATTCATTCTGGCGTTGCAGCTTCCATCGTATACTTACCATTTTACATATTAGCAGCAGAAAAAACACGATTTAGCTAAAAATTAAACGCAATTTTATCATGAACAGAATCACATTTTGCAGTGAACCTCGAACAGTCACGTGACTACCTACTGAGCAAGGTCAATATATTACTGACGTCACAACAACCAGTAGATTGGGGTTCCCCGCTGCGATGGGCGGTTTCCACATAAAATAGTGGAAATTAATTTTTTTATAAGTGAAAAATACATAATGCTTATAAATAATAATCACACAACACATACGCGTTTAGATTCTTGGGATTTGTTGGCTTCAGTCATTTCTACATACACCAGCAACCGCTAGGGGAGACCGGGACACAGTGGACCGCGGGGAACTGCGGGCCATTCCAGTTTTCTCAGCACTGCATTATAGGATTTTTTGAATGGCATCATCAAATGTGTAGTGATAATTACCCTACATACTGTTGTGTAACCGAAGTAATGAGAGTAGAAAGGCGACGAGATGGACGGCGGCTCTGATTGTCTGAGAGAGTTATGACGTCATCGCATTTGCACATTCGGCCATGTCCACATGCCCATATATTGTCAGGGGGCGTGGCCTATTCTATCGACTTTTTGAAAGGGTAAATGAGATGAGAGTCATAACTCTCTCAGCCAACCAGGTCAGCCGCCCATCCCTTCAGCGCATTTTTTTCATGTAGAGATTTGATCTGTTCCGACGATTGACATGTGTAATGAGCCATGAAGGTGCTGGGGTGTGGGCGTATCTGCATATTAGTGATGTCATAACTCTCGACCAATCACCACAGCCGCTTATATGGTTGCCATTGATGGAGGTGTTGAGATATTGACCATCGGTAATGCTGATTGGCAGGCCTAATGACCCGTGAAAGTGTTAGGGGTATGAAGATGGTTAGGGGGTGGGGTCAAGCGAAAGATTATGTGACCTCCCTGCCTATCAGACAGGTTGTTGAAAGCTAGTCTGGTGAAAGAGGATTTTTTTCCTCTAGATACTGGTCTACTGTTAGGCTACTCACCCCCACCCCACCACCCCAACCTCACCCCCCCCCCCCCACTCCGCCACGCCCCCCCCCCCCACGCCCCTCCCAAACGCTAGGAGGATGGTGTCACAGAATTCACTGATTCGGACCCCGCTCTTGTCGAGAACTGACAAGGGTAAAAATTACATGCCAATGATGACTGAGCTCTACTACTACTACTACTACTACTACTACTACTACTACTACTACTACTACTACTACTACTACTACTACTACTACTACTACTACTACTACTGTAGCCTCCGGGCACGCGCTGGCCTGCCGGATGCTCCCATTCTGCGGTACCGCCAGTGTATGGTACGTCGAGACAGTGCACAGTACGTCGAGACAAGGCTGCTGGTTTAGCTGCAGATCTCGGGGTTGTGGATCCGGTATTGTGCGTTGCCGGATTGTAGAAAACCTGAATTCTAGAGCTGGTGGAACATGGAACCATAGCCGCAAAAGTTGAACCTCGCGGTCTCGTCCTCACTGTTTATGTCACCGGTGTGACGGTCCCACAGCTCCACTTTAGGGCTGGGATGTAATTAAATACATACAATAATTAATATATGTAACAGTCAAACAATCGTACTCGTTTGCTGCTACCTGAGAGAAGTCTAGTACTTGGGGCTGTGTTGATGACTCATCATCGTGGTCCTCGCCATAGGTACTTCACAGAAATTGATCCATGAGGCATCCCCGCAAATGATGGTCCTAGCACTACTACTTAGCAAGTTTAATATAAACCAAATTAACCCTCAAAAACATTATTTTGTTGCGAGAGGAAAGTGCCTGGCACGGGCCTCCGTCACAGGAAAATGCCTACAATGCCGAAGCGGAGGAAGGGAGATGGCAAAAAGGGCCACTCTCTTGTTAAAACCATGTTATGTAAAATAGTCAACCTAGTGAAGTTATATGCTTGCTGTGATGCATGCTGTTTTACATGAAGATGTGGTGGATGATTTCCATGGAATTCAACACCGTCATCTTATGTAAGTTCCAAGATCCTGTGTTAGTAGTTGCCACTTCATTTATGCGGTCCTTCTGCTAATTTCTACCCTATCATTTAGTTTTTGGTTCTAGATCTAGGTTTAGCCGCAAATGGCAATGTAACCGTACTGTTTTAAACATATGTGTGATGGGCGAGAATGTTCGGTGACTGTGAGGCCACCCCACGGAACATCCTGTACATATAACGATCATGTCACCGTCATGTCACGACCACATATAACAGCACAAGGACAAGTCACATTACAGAAGCGTTGAATAGCACATATAAGTTTAGGGTGGGGACAAAGATGCAGTTATCCAACTATATCGACCTTCCCGTTAGGGTGTGGTGGGCTCTAAGACCGCTCCCAGTTACTTGTAGAGTTAGATGGAGAGCTGAATCCTTTTCGTCACCAGTGTGTCAGGATGGATTATTGTCCGAAGATACAAGTGGGTGTATGCAGTGATCGCCACTTTATTTTTAGCCGCACTGGAACCCCAGTAGTTCCAGAGTCGACTCTAAATAACATGACGGAGGGAAGTCCAGACGATTAATAAGCCTGAAGGCTGGTGGAGCGTAGACAGAAACAATTACTCATATAACGGAGGCCTTAAAGTATGTGACCAATTTATGCAATCTAGGCATTGTGCCATTTTACATATCCGCTACTCCTGGAAGATGGTCTTACACGAAATGTCTCCTATTGAGTAACCGTCCCTACTATAACCCTATCCTAGCGAGCTAGAACAGTCTAGTTTTAGTCGGCCGCATATCATGTTCGTGCAATGAGAAGATGAATAGCGATTTCAGTGAAAAATTTAGGCTGTGCATGGAACAAGGTGGTGCAGATGTTGTTGCTGTATAGTGTAGCCCAGTGATACTGCAGTCCAAGAGTTTTTATATAATATAAACAAAACATATAACATGGATGGCTACTGCCATATCACTAACTTTGAATAATACAGTAGTAGAACAGCTCGACCTTGACGGTGCTTATGAGCATAAAAATAAGAATAATGTGTACATAATAATAAACCATAAAAATGCCGTCTTAAGTGACCGGAAGGTACCTATTTGTCATCAGTACCTGTTACACAAAAGTAATACAATAATAATATAATAATAACAGAGTACCTATTAGTCAACGTTTCTAGTGTCACAATAGCTGTAGCGTAACATTTTTGGAACACAAGATGGCACGATACGGAAGTTGGCTGCCAGGACAAACTGCAGGCATACTGTGGATATGGCTCACTCTCAGGAATAGTGCAGAAGAGGATTTGCGGGAGCGGATGGCTAGTAGATAGTCATGTCTACACAATAGTTATTAATTTACAGTGTTGGTGAAAAGTTCCATACGGGTGCGGAAATTGAAAGCTGCCCTGTAGTTCTTGAAGCGTTATGGAGGAAGGTTGATAATGCAGATGCATTCTGATGGTTCACAAGATGAGATGCATCGAATAGCTCACACGATGCATCAGGCAATGTTCCCCTAACTGCAGTCGAAAATGTCTAAAAGACTAACACGTGATGTGTGGATTGTTTTACACCACTGGTTGCATGGTATGGTAGAACTGGTGAGTTATCACAGAGTACGTCACTTGCCCCACATACTTGGAAGCCAAGCTGCATCGGGGCCAAAAGGCCCAGATGCACGAAAAGTCCCTTTGCGGAAGTAGTGGCTTGGGCTACCTGACCTTAAGTTGTTTATTACCCCTGGATGATATCTTTCTAGGAGCTTGGAAACTGGTGGTTGCGGATGTGGTGGCTTGTACCCTAGAGACGATGAATTCTGAAAATCGCATGGCGCCACAACAGCTGTCAGTATCTGCTGTAGCAGACCAGGCACCTCACCACCACCTGACTGCTGATGAATCTGATTTTTCGACCCCTTATATACTGCCTGTGACGTCACAGCTGGAGTGCCACAGCCAAACAGTGAGCACGCTCCAGAGGCAGGGAACCTGGCCACGTGACACGCTATCATACCAATGCACTGAGAGCATGCATGCACTAAGCCTATGGAGTTCGATATTTTGAAAGAAATTTGCTAGCTCATTTAGCCATAACTCCATCAATTCTTAACCGATTCTAAACAAGTATAGAGTTTTGGGATCCTCGCTTCTTCAAGATCAAGAACGGCGAGACAGGTGTAATTTAAAGTAATTACGTGTATTAACAAACTAAGATGCTATTTCTATCCAATGCTAACGTGCGTTGTCTAGCAATCTCTGACGCCCGTGCATGCAGGCTAGGCAATCTCTCGGATTTACCATTTTATGATCCGCTCATACACGGATCAGACCGTCGGGTGCCCCTGAGCTTGAGCTCAGATGGTGATCGCTATCGACTGGGTCGCCGGCCGGTCATCTTGATCATGTCAGTTCATCAACCCGTTACTGGTTATGAGTGGTCAAGATGGCTCAATGTACAGTCAGGCCATGGCAAGCGTTTGTATTGCGAGTCATGTCTCCTGTGATCAGAGAACATGAAAAGTGTTTCTTTGGGAAACCGGAGGATATGTGTGTGAGATGGTGTAACCTGTCACTTGCCGGACGGGTGGAGCCGTCTGGCGCCCAGGTACCCGTGGGGTGGATGATCTGTCTAAGTACGATCTGCACAGGGCCTCTCAGCTAAAATGATGTCAAAGTACGATCTTCGCGAGGGCCTTAGCTGTGATGCGTCTAGCGGACATCACCTCCACAGTACGGTCCATGCGGGGCTACGGCCCCTTGCCAAGATGACCCTATTGGCGCCCAGTACTGTGTTCGCTCGGCTCGAGAGTCGTCAGTGTGCATCTTGACTCTGTTCCAGATTCTGTTCCCCTGATTTGGACAGGTATTTATCTCAGGTATATACAGAGAAGTACCTAGCAGGCTGCCTCCTGTGTGGGGAACTGGGCATCCATCCGGCGTGGCAGGGACAGCGAACCACATAAGGAAGGTCAAAGGGTACAAGTGCACCTCCGTGCCCGTATTCGCCTCCCGGCTCAACTGCGGCATTCATACAACAACGTTCGGTGACCAACAATCATCCACCAAACTTGGCTTTTACACCGACACCCAAAAGCACGGCTTCACACCTGTCAATGCCTACGTTGCCTCCGCATCCACAGCATTGCCATCCCCATCTTTCTCCGCACATAACAAGCCATCTTTTTTATGTAAAACGGCAGTGGTTGGTTGTAGCATCTCCGCTGAAACCACGTTTTTGCAAGCACCACGTCCCGCCACCAAGACACTAAATTCTCAGTGTCCTTTGGCGGTATGCAGAACACCCACCCATCCAGCATCATCTCCCACATCCACAGACAGTAGCGACTCAGGAGAAGCGGTTCGCTCTGCCTCATGGATTCACAAGCGCCGCCGTAAACAATGAAAAACATGGCCCTGGCAGCATCACTGTTTCTTCTGTGCTTCACCAAAACATCCCATGAAGCATTGTAAGAAATGGCTTGCGCATGTGGAGCTCATCCGTCATCCTGTGCGCACCTCCGTCTACACCAATACAGCATACCCAGAAAGAGCAACAACCCCATCACCATTGCTACCCCCAGCTCCGCCTTCACTGCATCCCTCACAGCAGCGGCGATGAGGAACTCGCCCTTTCCTCACTCAGGCATCCACAACAGTACGAGAAGCCAATCGGAAACAGTCAGAGTGTACAGAGTACAGAGTGATTCCGCTCCGACGCCATTGTTGCAGATGGCATCATTGGAAACGCTTCCACAGGTACACTGCAAAGTGATATACAAATGTGCCTGTCTGTTTAGTGGCGTATCCACCAGTGCCACCGTCGACACTGGTCCTTCTATCACAGTGTTTAACAAGCGCTTATATGAGAGCATCTCATCTCATAAGAAGCCTCCCCTTAAGCCTACAAACATTTACCTACAGACGGCTACGGGAGCTGATGTGCACATAGCCGGTGTAGTCAGAGGAGATGCAATTCATACAGCGAGTTGTCATTGCCTTTATTCATAATGATGCCCTACTTGGCTCTGATTTCCTCAGTGCTAGCGAAGCCATCATACATTGCAAACAACAGGAACTCGACATACACGGCCGACGAATACCTCTTGGACCGGCGGCGTCATTATATGACACGTGTGCTGCAATATTATCAAGTACAGCCACAGTTGAGCCAGGACAGGAACAAAACTTATGGGCCACCGCACCACAGTTAGGAAGCAACACACACATCACCATGCTGGAACCCAATCCTGATTATATGATCGCCTCACTATGCGCAAGTCCCGCATAATAGTAAACACTACTAATAAGGAAAATATACCTTTTAGAGTGTTCAATGGTACCGCAGATCCCATCACTCTGGAACCAGGAGTACGCTGCAGCCATTTAGTGTACATAATCTCATTGGAATCACCTACATCCGCTGACACACCACCGCATATGACTGATCATTTACCCGAAAAGTTTACATGATTTGTATCTACGTGCCACAGTTCGATTACAGCAATCACAGAAACGTGAAATTCGGAAATTATTACATAAATATCACGATAGTTTCTCCTCCGGAGACATGGATCTCGGAGAGACTCATCTCGTACGACACTCCATCGATACGGGCAATAATCGCACTGTACGACAACTGGTACGACGTCTTCCCATTCATAAGGAAGCAGAAGCACACCAACAGGTGAACGACATGTTGCGGACTGGTATTATTGAACCCTCAGCATCAATGGGCTGGCCCAATAGTACTAGCTGGCAAAAAGGCCTGAACCTTGCGGTTTTGTATCGACTACCGCCACCTTAATAATCTTAGTGTTAAGGACACTCATCCGTTACCCTGGATAGATCAGGCCTTGGATTCCTTGTCAGAGCCAAGTGGTTTTGTACCCTTGAATTGGCTAGCAGTTACTGGCAAGTAGCCATGGATGAGGCTGACATGGAAAAGACTGCATTCGTTTGTATGGATGGCCTTTTCCAATTCCGCAAGATTCCCTACAGGTTGTGCAACGCTCCCGGAACTTTTGAACAACTCATTGAGCAGGTATTAACCACCCTGCAATGGGAAATCTGTCTTTCTTACATCGACGACGTAATAGTCTTCGGACCCACGTTTGAGCAAACCTTAATAAATTTGGACATCGTGCTTTCTAGATTTCGCATGGCCAATTTGAAACTCAAGCCTAAGAAATCTCAATCTCTTTAGACAGAGCATTGAGTTCCTGGGATACATCATATCCGGTGATGGAGTGGCTACTCAGCCGTCAAAAACTAAGGCAGTAGCAGAGTGGCCGCAGCCATCTTCAGTTATGAAGACACTGAGTTTTCTTGGCCTATGCCAGTACTATCGCTGTTACATCCAACATTTCAGCGAGATTGTTTCACCCCTCTACAAGATCACCGAGAAAGATCGACCATTTGAGTGGATGATTGAGTGTGAAGGCTCCTTCAGGGCGCTGAAGGAACTCTTGACGACTGCCCCGGTTCTTGCTCACCCTAATCCAAACCTCAATTTCATCTTAGACACTGATGCATCAGCCTACGCTATCGGCGCATTTCTATCTCAAGTCACGGAAGATGGAACGGAGCAGTTATTGGGTTATGGTTCGCGTACTCTGAACAAAATGGAGAGAAGATACGCAACCACCAAGCAAGAATTATTGGTGGCAGTCCATTTCGTCAAGTACTATAAATACTTACTGCACGGGCGCCCTTTTACACTCCGTACAGACCATGCCTCACTACGGTGGCTCAGGAACCTGAAAAATCTGGAGGGCCAGGTAGCGGGATGGCAGGAATCCGGGCAGGCCTAAAACTTTAACATTGTTCACAGTCCCGGCAAATTGCATTGGAATGCTGATGCCCTCAGCAGAATCGGCGCGGCAGCTGAACACAAAGAGGCCGCCACCATGACACAGTCAACACAGCCATCTCCGGAGTTCCCAGAACTGAGGTGTGCAGAGTGGAATCCGGAGAAAATTGCACACCACCAAACAACAGATGTGCAGACACGAAATATATATGCGTGGATTCAGGAGGGGGTACGTCCTACTAAGGAATCGGTAATGCCACTTTCCACCACGGCAACATATTATTACCAACGGTTCGAAGAATGTCAATTAATAAATAACGTTCTATATATTAATGACCGTTTGGTAGTCCCGGAAAGTTATCGTGAACTCATATTGAAACAACTACATGATAACGCCAGGCATCTGGCCGTGGAAAGGATTGTGCACTATGGGAGCGGGTGGCTATCGACGTGCTCGGACCCTTGAATACGATGGATGATGGGTATAAATACATCCTCGTATTACAAGATTATTTTACGAAGTGGGTAGAAGCATTTGCTCTGCCGGACCAAGAGGCATCCACCGTAGCGAAGGTCTTGGCCAGCAATGTGTTCTACTGCTTTGGTATGCCTTATGAGTTGCACTCCGATCAAGGAAGTAATTTTGAGAGCTGGCTCATATCAGAGCTCTGCAAATTGTTCCTTATCATCAAAACAAGGACGACTCCATACCACCCCTGGAGTGACGGGATGGTAGAGAGATTCAACAGAACTCTCGCGGAAATGCTTACTACGGAAACATGCCTGGATTGTAGAGATTGGGACCTACGGCTCCCGTATGTACTCATGGCTTACCACACTTCAGTACATTCCAGCATGGGCTACACCCCTGCTCGGTTAATGTTAGGCTGTGACTTAGCCTTACCCCTGGATTTGGCCATGCCTCAAATACCAGGAGAGAAAAATTCACCATCTCTCTATGTTGAACTCCTGTGGCAATCTTACCCCTGGATTTGGCCATGCCTCGAATACCAGGAGAGAAAAATTCACCATCTCTCTCTATGTTGAACTCCTGTGGCTATGGATAGAACAAAGTTAGTGAGAGAAACCTTATCCACTGCACACCGGCGGCAAAAGACATGGCACGACCGGAGAGTGCATGGAGATCTGTATGAAGCAGGAAGGATGGTTTGGGTACATGATTCACGATGATCTGCAAACATGCCAAGTAAACTGAGTTACCAGTGGAAAGGCCCCTATGTGTTAGTAGGTAAGATGTCGGATGTGACCTACCGTATCCATGCTTCAGATGGCCTGACCTCAGTCATCCACTTCGATCGACTTAAACATTGTGTCAGTGACGACCCAGCACCAGAGCTCGGACTGGGCATTTCTCGTGACAGATATTTCTATGGAAATTAGTATTCCCACGGTTAGCGCAGAGCACCGCGGTGCCAGTTCAGCCCCAGTTCTACCAAGCCAGAACGTGGGTGAACAAGCAGCTAATGCTGACGACGATGACGAGATACGTACTCGCCCTGTCCCTCCTCAGCACGGGTCTACTCGATCTGGGAAGTCGCATCTGAAGAATTTTGTGTTTGTTTTGTCTAAGGGACTGGATGGAAAAGTTGGGCCTCCAATATCTTCCCATTCCCACCCATTTCATGCTATGCCCCCATCGTAGAGTTACCACAAGTGGAAGCTGAGGCTGAACCAAGCCATGCTTCCTGTGGGGTGGAACATATGGTGAATAGTATGGAAGTGAAGAGGCTGGATGAAGCCTTGGTGTGTCTAGAACCGCAGAACCGCAGAACCGTACAACGAGGTGTACCAGACCAATTCCCAAAAGCGCGAAACCATGCTCCCTCCAAGGGACACCCTCTCCCAGCGTCCCACCCACGCCATCACTCCAATTCGCATCCCTTATCCATACACCAAGGTCGGACATCACCGGCCCAGTCCATTTCACACTCCACTCATCGTCTGTTGACCGTCAATCTTCAGATATGGGAGAGACTGCTGCAACAGAGGAGGTGGCATCCCGCACCACACCGACCAACACCACCCACTGCGGTGGGGCAGGTAAGCAGCCTGTTCAGCACACTCTTGGCTGGAATTTTCCTGGTGTCTAAAAACTACGGCAGGACACCAACCGTTGTGTATTGGGAGATGACCACATCCCCCAATCCAAAGGCCACCCCCTCCATTTGGCCTACCATACTCCCCCGTGAGCAGTCAGGACATCACACAACATACAGAACGTCAACACCTACAGAACACACCTGCCTTCAAGACTGGATACGTCAATTCATCATTGCGCGTACATCACATTCTTGATTGGTTATTATCAGCATAGCAGAAACATTCAACATCGGCAACAACAGCATTTAGCAGCACCCACCAGTATTAATTAATTCCTGACAGAGACATAAAAATTCCTGCAACAGTTCCCCCCCCCCCTCCCCCCCCCCCCCCCCCCCGCACAAATTACTGGAGAAATAATATCTCCCGCAAACCCCCATCTCCCGCAATAACAACAGACTATGCCCACTTCGCTTATATCATTGGCATCATACAGCAGCCCGGACGTCCCGTCCCGACAACAGCATTATCATCAACAGACAACAGCAGACAAATTTCCCGCACTCACCTTCTTATCCAGTTACGGGAGAACTGATCATATGGATATAAGGAATGCATTACAGCCATCTACAGTACACATCACGGGAGGAACGTTTGTCCAATGATCCTCCCTTTCACTTTTCCCGACGTCGTACGGAAACTGCTAAATCTACATACATCATCTACATGTAATAATAGTCGATATTATTAAGAGAGCAAGATGCCCGCATTGTCGTCAGTCACGAGTAGGATTTTACTACCGAAAAGTTGAATTCGACAATGGATTGATCAAAGTTACGACAGCATCCCACATGTCATCTGCGCTCTAAAATAACTCTGTCCAGCCCACGGGCTCGGTCATTACAGAGTGAAATACCCTCAGGGTTTGATCAAGTTGACATTCACGCTGCCTCTCCCTCCCCCTTCCCGCACCTGGTGGCCATAAAAACGTCACCGTCACCACAGCGCAAGTATCATCCACAGATAACCAACCATGCATATCAGATTCAAATCACCAACATGTCAGAAACACAGACACTCAGGTTGACTGTATTCACAATCTCCGAACGACGGCATTGTAAATTGTAATAACTGTTCCACCCACTTCCGAGTTGTACTGTAATTTAACTATTATTAAATGGTATTAGTGTGTCTGGTCTAGACCAGGACAAAGCTAGTTCTACCCATTGAGGAGAATGCTTGGCAAGCCCTCCCGCTCGGAAAACACAGCTATCTTGACGGGATCAGTAACTTGATCTACCGCCTGAATAGATCTGTTTAAACCACACATCAAATTACTTACAACTTTACTGTTAAATTTTTGATTAAGAACACAACTGCTCTACCTTGCTACAAATCATTAGCCCACGGGCCGGTAAAGTGGCATAAAAAATCTGACAGATAACCGCTGACGTCACCTGGCTCCCACACACCCCATCGAGCGCTCCAGCCTAAAATTAAAACAGACAAGTTATAAGCATCCAATGTGGAGAACCGCCTCACGCTAATTAAAAGGTGAGGACCCGCAAAGAAAAAGTAGTACCACGTTTCTATGTTGATCGAAGGCTGTTAAATGCGCAAAATTAGGACAAAGTTAACAAGCCATTCTTCCTATAATTAAAAGTACTCCCTTTATAACGGGAGATTAAGAATTAATCCCTAGACGTCTAGAGCAGAAAAAGAGGAAACTTTCCATATAGGGCTGACCGAATCACCTGTTAAAACATTTGGGTGTGGTCATCCGCCGCCTGTGACGTCACCAAATAGTATAAAAGGAGGAAGCTGGCTCTGAAACTTTGTCTTCCCGTCAAAACTCGATACCAGGGAAGAACAGATAGCATTAGACTTCTTTTGTGTCGAAAACCAAATTCTGCTGTTTTATTATTTCATTATTATACTTGGACTGGAAAGTTAAATACAATGAAGAGATAGGGCATTATGTTTTGAATAAGGTTCCCGCAGCCAACTACCATGCGGGAACGAGATGTCACTCCTTGAAGATTTAGCGTTATCGGATTCGTCTGAAGAAAAATCGGTACCAGTTCCAAAACGGTTCCCATGCAGCTCATTATTAGCTAGCGGAGAGCCCTTTACCAGAACTTTTACGAGAAAATCCGACCGCACCCTTCATATTAATAAGGATCATCTCTTCCAGTCAGCCTTCTGCGTGACATGCCAGTATCTCTACACCGCTACTCGCTACGGAGTGACCCACATGCTCCATTATCATCACCATGTGTTAGAAGTAACATTAGTTCCTGGAGAAGAGAACGAGAATCGTGCCGTTTTAGCCACTTGTTTCGAATCTCGGTTCCCGGTCAAAGTTCTCCCGACCGAGAAAATGGCCCGCACAAAGAACACTACTCGTAGGTATCCCGTTAGTCATCGTCTTCCCGTGGCTACTGTAAGCAACGTACCGACAGCCAGATGTGAAATCCTGCCCGCAGCCACGTCGGGAAGTGTTACGCAGCTACCAGTCACTTCATCTACACCGGTCCTGTAGCGGGGTAAGAAGCGAAAGTCTCCCGCAGAATCCAGTCCGGCAGCACCTGCAGCAGTAATTAGCCACCTGGCTACGGTCATTGCACCAGCACCCGTAGTATCTAAGACAGCTTTAGCCAGTCAGCCGATTTCAGTAGTGATCATGACACTGGCGGGAATAAACATTCCAAGTTACTCGCAGTCACCATCTCCGCCAGAACTGACCATAGACGAGGGACCAGGACCGTCGCAGCCTGCAGCGATTAGTATACCTCCGACCCATGTTATCCAGCATCCGCCTCCTAGCCTTTCTGACCCAGCCATCAGAAAGGGAACCACACCACAACGTCCATATGCGGGAGAGATGTATCGCCCACATGCAGGACATTCAGCCCGTACCTAACGTCACCGCAAATCGTCTGTTAAAATATGCTAAGTTTCGGAAGATGTCATCTCCTGCCGTATCCGCTCCCGCATCATTGCCACAGCCTACGATACAGCTCACCACCATCACCACGACAGCTACAGCAGCCACCACGATGACTACCACCACTACAACATCAATGACATTAGCAACCACTAGCACCGCCACTGCCTTACGGATGGATATTTTTAAACCGGCAGTAACTGTGAGAGACATCATGGATGCTCATATTTCGCCACCATCACATCAGACATTTCCGACAGTGCCAGTAATAGTGAACGCATCTCAGCAATGATAGTGCATTCACCGCGACCAACCACCATCAGTTGCGGGACCCAGACTCAATGGGGAAATTTCGCAGCAGAGGTGTGATCATTTGTGATACAGCAGAAACATCAATGGTGCGATTCAAAGAAATGTATTAATTATTACTTTATTTTTTAAATACTTTTCTTCTTATTATATATGTTAGATCAATTGAATCCCGTCCCTAGGATGACTACGGTTATCCGACACAGCCGTGCACTTCAGTGTCCGGCTGTGTCCCACATGAAATGAGCACTGCAGACTCCGATGTTGTAAGAACGTTGTGTGCAACATAAAGAATACAACTGTTTATGTCACCGGTGTGACGGTCCCACAGCTCCACTTTAGGGCTGGGATGTAATTAAATACATACAATAATTAATATATGTAACAGTCAAACAATCGTACTCGTTTGCTGCTACCTGAGAGAAGTCTAGTACTTGGGGCTGTGTTGATGACTCATCATCGTGGTCCTCGCCATAGGTACTTCACAGAAATTGATCCATGAGGCATCCCCGCAAATGATGGTCCTAGCACTACTACTTAGCAAGTTTAATATAAACCAAATTAACCCTCAAAAACATTATTTTGTTGCGAGAGGAAAGTGCCTGGCACGGGCCTCCGTCACAGGAAAATGCCTACAATGCCGAAGCGGAGGAAGGGAGATGGCAAAAAGGGCCACTCTCTTGTTAAAACCATGTTATGTAAAATAGTCAACCTAGTGAAGTTATATGCTTGCTGTGATGCATGCTGTTTTACATGAAGATGTGGTGGATGATTTCCATGGAATTCAACACCGTCATCTTATGTAAGTTCCAAGATCCTGTGTTAGTAGTTGCCACTTCATTTATGCGGTCCTTCTGCTAATTTCTACCCTATCATTTAGTTTTTGGTTCTAGATCTAGGTTTAGCCGCAAATGGCAATGTAACCGTACTGTTTTAAACATATGTGTGATGGGCGAGAATGTTCGGTGACTGTGAGGCCACCCCACGGAACATCCTGTACATATAACGATCATGTCACCGTCATGTCACGACCACATATAACAGCACAAGGACAAGTCACATTACAGAAGCGTTGAATAGCACATATAAGTTTAGGGTGGGGACAAAGATGCAGTTATCCAACTATATCGACCTTCCCGTTAGGGTGTGGTGGGCTCTAAGACCGCTCCCAGTTACTTGTAGAGTTAGATGGAGAGCTGAATCCTTTTCGTCACCAGTGTGTCAGGATGGATTATTGTCCGAAGATACAAGTGGGTGTATGCAGTGATCGCCACTTTATTTTTAGCCGCACTGGAACCCCAGTAGTTCCAGAGTCGACTCTAAATAACATGACGGAGGGAAGTCCAGACGATTAATAAGCCTGAAGGCTGGTGGAGCGTAGACAGAAACAATTACTCATATAACGGAGGCCTTAAAGTATGTGACCAATTTATGCAATCTAGGCATTGTGCCATTTTACATATCCGCTACTCCTGGAAGATGGTCTTACACGAAATGTCTCCTATTGAGTAACCGTCCCTACTATAACCCTATCCTAGCGAGCTAGAACAGTCTAGTTTTAGTCGGCCGCATATCATGTTCGTGCAATGAGAAGATGAATAGCGATTTCAGTGAAAAATTTAGGCTGTGCATGGAACAAGGTGGTGCAGATGTTGTTGCTGTATAGTGTAGCCCAGTGATACTGCAGTCCAAGAGTTTTTATATAATATAAACAAAACATATAACATGGATGGCTACTGCCATATCACTAACTTTGAATAATACAGTAGTAGAACAGCTCGACCTTGACGGTGCTTATGAGCATAAAAATAAGAATAATGTGTACATAATAATAAACCATAAAAATGCCGTCTTAAGTGACCGGAAGGTACCTATTTGTCATCAGTACCTGTTACACAAAAGTAATACAATAATAATATAATAATAACAGAGTACCTATTAGTCAACGTTTCTAGTGTCACAATAGCTGTAGCGTAACATTTTTGGAACACAAGATGGCACGATACGGAAGTTGGCTGCCAGGACAAACTGCAGGCATACTGTGGATATGGCTCACTCTCAGGAATAGTGCAGAAGAGGATTTGCGGGAGCGGATGGCTAGTAGATAGTCATGTCTACACAATAGTTATTAATTTACAGTGTTGGTGAAAAGTTCCATACGGGTGCGGAAATTGAAAGCTGCCCTGTAGTTCTTGAAGCGTTATGGAGGAAGGTTGATAATGCAGATGCATTCTGATGGTTCACAAGATGAGATGCATCGAATAGCTCACACGATGCATCAGGCAATGTTCCCCTAACTGCAGTCGAAAATGTCTAAAAGACTAACACGTGATGTGTGGATTGTTTTACACCACTGGTTGCATGGTATGGTAGAACTGGTGAGTTATCACAGAGTACGTCACTTGCCCCACATACTTGGAAGCCAAGCTGCATCGGGGCCAAAAGGCCCAGATGCACGAAAAGTCCCTTTGCGGAAGTAGTGGCTTGGGCTACCTGACCTTAAGTTGTTTATTACCCCTGGATGATATCTTTCTAGGAGCTTGGAAACTGGTGGTTGCGGATGTGGTGGCTTGTACCCTAGAGACGATGAATTCTGAAAATCGCATGGCGCCACAACAGCTGTCAGTATCTGCTGTAGCAGACCAGGCACCTCACCACCACCTGACTGCTGATGAATCTGATTTTTCGACCCCTTATATACTGCCTGTGACGTCACAGCTGGAGTGCCACAGCCAAACAGTGAGCACGCTCCAGAGGCAGGGAACCTGGCCACGTGACACGCTATCATACCAATGCACTGAGAGCATGCATGCACTAAGCCTATGGAGTTCGATATTTTGAAAGAAATTTGCTAGCTCATTTAGCCATAACTCCATCAATTCTTAACCGATTCTAAACAAGTATAGAGTTTTGGGATCCTCGCTTCTTCAAGATCAAGAACGGCGAGACAGGTGTAATTTAAAGTAATTACGTGTATTAACAAACTAAGATGCTATTTCTATCCAATGCTAACGTGCGTTGTCTAGCAATCTCTGACGCCCGTGCATGCAGGCTAGGCAATCTCTCGGATTTACCATTTTATGATCCGCTCATACACGGATCAGACCGTCGGGTGCCCCTGAGCTTGAGCTCAGATGGTGATCGCTATCGACTGGGTCGCCGGCCGGTCATCTTGATCATGTCAGTTCATCAACCCGTTACTGGTTATGAGTGGTCAAGATGGCTCAATGTACAGTCAGGCCATGGCAAGCGTTTGTATTGCGAGTCATGTCTCCTGTGATCAGAGAACATGAAAAGTGTTTCTTTGGGAAACCGGAGGATATGTGTGTGAGATGGTGTAACCTGTCACTTGCCGGACGGGTGGAGCCGTCTGGCGCCCAGGTACCCGTGGGGTGGATGATCTGTCTAAGTACGATCTGCACAGGGCCTCTCAGCTAAAATGATGTCAAAGTACGATCTTCGCGAGGGCCTTAGCTGTGATGCGTCTAGCGGACATCACCTCCACAGTACGGTCCATGCGGGGCTACGGCCCCTTGCCAAGATGACCCTATTGGCGCCCAGTACTGTGTTCGCTCGGCTCGAGAGTCGTCAGTGTGCATCTTGACTCTGTTCCAGATTCTGTTCCCCTGATTTGGACAGGTATTTATCTCAGGTATATACAGAGAAGTACCTAGCAGGCTGCCTCCTGTGTGGGGAACTGGGCATCCATCCGGCGTGGCAGGGACAGCGAACCACATAAGGAAGGTCAAAGGGTACAAGTGCACCTCCGTGCCCGTATTCGCCTCCCGGCTCAACTGCGGCATTCATACAACAACGTTCGGTGACCAACAATCATCCACCAAACTTGGCTTTTACACCGACACCCAAAAGCACGGCTTCACACCTGTCAATGCCTACGTTGCCTCCGCATCCACAGCATTGCCATCCCCATCTTTCTCCGCACATAACAAGCCATCTTTTTTATGTAAAACGGCAGTGGTTGGTTGTAGCATCTCCGCTGAAACCACGTTTTTGCAAGCACCACGTCCCGCCACCAAGACACTAAATTCTCAGTGTCCTTTGGCGGTATGCAGAACACCCACCCATCCAGCATCATCTCCCACATCCACAGACAGTAGCGACTCAGGAGAAGCGGTTCGCTCTGCCTCATGGATTCACAAGCGCCGCCGTAAACAATGAAAAACATGGCCCTGGCAGCATCACTGTTTCTTCTGTGCTTCACCAAAACATCCCATGAAGCATTGTAAGAAATGGCTTGCGCATGTGGAGCTCATCCGTCATCCTGTGCGCACCTCCGTCTACACCAATACAGCATACCCAGAAAGAGCAACAACCCCATCACCATTGCTACCCCCAGCTCCGCCTTCACTGCATCCCTCACAGCAGCGGCGATGAGGAACTCGCCCTTTCCTCACTCAGGCATCCACAACAGTACGAGAAGCCAATCGGAAACAGTCAGAGTGTACAGAGTACAGAGTGATTCCGCTCCGACGCCATTGTTGCAGATGGCATCATTGGAAACGCTTCCACAGGTACACTGCAAAGTGATATACAAATGTGCCTGTCTGTTTAGTGGCGTATCCACCAGTGCCACCGTCGACACTGGTCCTTCTATCACAGTGTTTAACAAGCGCTTATATGAGAGCATCTCATCTCATAAGAAGCCTCCCCTTAAGCCTACAAACATTTACCTACAGACGGCTACGGGAGCTGATGTGCACATAGCCGGTGTAGTCAGAGGAGATGCAATTCATACAGCGAGTTGTCATTGCCTTTATTCATAATGATGCCCTACTTGGCTCTGATTTCCTCAGTGCTAGCGAAGCCATCATACATTGCAAACAACAGGAACTCGACATACACGGCCGACGAATACCTCTTGGACCGGCGGCGTCATTATATGACACGTGTGCTGCAATATTATCAAGTACAGCCACAGTTGAGCCAGGACAGGAACAAAACTTATGGGCCACCGCACCACAGTTAGGAAGCAACACACACATCACCATGCTGGAACCCAATCCTGATTATATGATCGCCTCACTATGCGCAAGTCCCGCATAATAGTAAACACTACTAATAAGGAAAATATACCTTTTAGAGTGTTCAATGGTACCGCAGATCCCATCACTCTGGAACCAGGAGTACGCTGCAGCCATTTAGTGTACATAATCTCATTGGAATCACCTACATCCGCTGACACACCACCGCATATGACTGATCATTTACCCGAAAAGTTTACATGATTTGTATCTACGTGCCACAGTTCGATTACAGCAATCACAGAAACGTGAAATTCGGAAATTATTACATAAATATCACGATAGTTTCTCCTCCGGAGACATGGATCTCGGAGAGACTCATCTCGTACGACACTCCATCGATACGGGCAATAATCGCACTGTACGACAACTGGTACGACGTCTTCCCATTCATAAGGAAGCAGAAGCACACCAACAGGTGAACGACATGTTGCGGACTGGTATTATTGAACCCTCAGCATCAATGGGCTGGCCCAATAGTACTAGCTGGCAAAAAGGCCTGAACCTTGCGGTTTTGTATCGACTACCGCCACCTTAATAATCTTAGTGTTAAGGACACTCATCCGTTACCCTGGATAGATCAGGCCTTGGATTCCTTGTCAGAGCCAAGTGGTTTTGTACCCTTGAATTGGCTAGCAGTTACTGGCAAGTAGCCATGGATGAGGCTGACATGGAAAAGACTGCATTCGTTTGTATGGATGGCCTTTTCCAATTCCGCAAGATTCCCTACAGGTTGTGCAACGCTCCCGGAACTTTTGAACAACTCATTGAGCAGGTATTAACCACCCTGCAATGGGAAATCTGTCTTTCTTACATCGACGACGTAATAGTCTTCGGACCCACGTTTGAGCAAACCGTAATAAATTTGGACATCGTGCTTTCTAGATTTCGCATGGCCAATTTGAAACTCAAGCCTAAGAAATCTCAATCTCTTTAGACAGAGCATTGAGTTCCTGGGATACATCATATCCGGTGATGGAGTGGCTACTCAGCCGTCAAAAACTAAGGCAGTAGCAGAGTGGCCGCAGCCATCTTCAGTTATGAAGACACTGAGTTTTCTTGGCCTATGCCAGTACTATCGCTGTTACATCCAACATTTCAGCGAGATTGTTTCACCCCTCTACAAGATCACCGAGAAAGATCGACCATTTGAGTGGATGATTGAGTGTGAAGGCTCCTTCAGGGCGCTGAAGGAACTCTTGACGACTGCCCCGGTTCTTGCTCACCCTAATCCAAACCTCAATTTCATCTTAGACACTGATGCATCAGCCTACGCTATCGGCGCATTTCTATCTCAAGTCACGGAAGATGGAACGGAGCAGTTATTGGGTTATGGTTCGCGTACTCTGAACAAAATGGAGAGAAGATACGCAACCACCAAGCAAGAATTATTGGTGGCAGTCCATTTCGTCAAGTACTATAAATACTTACTGCACGGGCGCCCTTTTACACTCCGTACAGACCATGCCTCACTACGGTGGCTCAGGAACCTGAAAAATCTGGAGGGCCAGGTAGCGGGATGGCAGGAATCCGGGCAGGCCTAAAACTTTAACATTGTTCACAGTCCCGGCAAATTGCATTGGAATGCTGATGCCCTCAGCAGAATCGGCGCGGCAGCTGAACACAAAGAGGCCGCCACCATGACACAGTCAACACAGCCATCTCCGGAGTTCCCAGAACTGAGGTGTGCAGAGTGGAATCCGGAGAAAATTGCACACCACCAAACAACAGATGTGCAGACACGAAATATATATGCGTGGATTCAGGAGGGGGTACGTCCTACTAAGGAATCGGTAATGCCACTTTCCACCACGGCAACATATTATTACCAACGGTTCGAAGAATGTCAATTAATAAATAACGTTCTATATATTAATGACCGTTTGGTAGTCCCGGAAAGTTATCGTGAACTCATATTGAAACAACTACATGATAACGCCAGGCATCTGGCCGTGGAAAGGATTGTGCACTATGGGAGCGGGTGGCTATCGACGTGCTCGGACCCTTGAATACGATGGATGATGGGTATAAATACATCCTCGTATTACAAGATTATTTTACGAAGTGGGTAGAAGCATTTGCTCTGCCGGACCAAGAGGCATCCACCGTAGCGAAGGTCTTGGCCAGCAATGTGTTCTACTGCTTTGGTATGCCTTATGAGTTGCACTCCGATCAAGGAAGTAATTTTGAGAGCTGGCTCATATCAGAGCTCTGCAAATTGTTCCTTATCATCAAAACAAGGACGACTCCATACCACCCCTGGAGTGACGGGATGGTAGAGAGATTCAACAGAACTCTCGCGGAAATGCTTACTACGGAAACATGCCTGGATTGTAGAGATTGGGACCTACGGCTCCCGTATGTACTCATGGCTTACCACACTTCAGTACATTCCAGCATGGGCTACACCCCTGCTCGGTTAATGTTAGGCTGTGACTTAGCCTTACCCCTGGATTTGGCCATGCCTCAAATACCAGGAGAGAAAAATTCACCATCTCTCTATGTTGAACTCCTGTGGCAATCTTACCCCTGGATTTGGCCATGCCTCGAATACCAGGAGAGAAAAATTCACCATCTCTCTCTATGTTGAACTCCTGTGGCTATGGATAGAACAAAGTTAGTGAGAGAAACCTTATCCACTGCACACCGGCGGCAAAAGACATGGCACGACCGGAGAGTGCATGGAGATCTGTATGAAGCAGGAAGGATGGTTTGGGTACATGATTCACGATGATCTGCAAACATGCCAAGTAAACTGAGTTACCAGTGGAAAGGCCCCTATGTGTTAGTAGGTAAGATGTCGGATGTGACCTACCGTATCCATGCTTCAGATGGCCTGACCTCAGTCATCCACTTCGATCGACTTAAACATTGTGTCAGTGACGACCCAGCACCAGAGCTCGGACTGGGCATTTCTCGTGACAGATATTTCTATGGAAATTAGTATTCCCACGGTTAGCGCAGAGCACCGCGGTGCCAGTTCAGCCCCAGTTCTACCAAGCCAGAACGTGGGTGAACAAGCAGCTAATGCTGACGACGATGACGAGATACGTACTCGCCCTGTCCCTCCTCAGCACGGGTCTACTCGATCTGGGAAGTCGCATCTGAAGAATTTTGTGTTTGTTTTGTCTAAGGGACTGGATGGAAAAGTTGGGCCTCCAATATCTTCCCATTCCCACCCATTTCATGCTATGCCCCCATCGTAGAGTTACCACAAGTGGAAGCTGAGGCTGAACCAAGCCATGCTTCCTGTGGGGTGGAACATATGGTGAATAGTATGGAAGTGAAGAGGCTGGATGAAGCCTTGGTGTGTCTAGAACCGCAGAACCGCAGAACCGTACAACGAGGTGTACCAGACCAATTCCCAAAAGCGCGAAACCATGCTCCCTCCAAGGGACACCCTCTCCCAGCGTCCCACCCACGCCATCACTCCAATTCGCATCCCTTATCCATACACCAAGGTCGGACATCACCGGCCCAGTCCATTTCACACTCCACTCATCGTCTGTTGACCGTCAATCTTCAGATATGGGAGAGACTGCTGCAACAGAGGAGGTGGCATCCCGCACCACACCGACCAACACCACCCACTGCGGTGGGGCAGGTAAGCAGCCTGTTCAGCACACTCTTGGCTGGAATTTTCCTGGTGTCTAAAAACTACGGCAGGACACCAACCGTTGTGTATTGGGAGATGACCACATCCCCCAATCCAAAGGCCACCCCCTCCATTTGGCCTACCATACTCCCCCGTGAGCAGTCAGGACATCACACAACATACAGAACGTCAACACCTACAGAACACACCTGCCTTCAAGACTGGATACGTCAATTCATCATTGCGCGTACATCACATTCTTGATTGGTTATTATCAGCATAGCAGAAACATTCAACATCGGCAACAACAGCATTTAGCAGCACCCACCAGTATTAATTAATTCCTGACAGAGACATAAAAATTCCTGCAACAGTTCCCCCCCCCCCCTCCCCCCCCCCCCCCCCCCCCGCACAAATTACTGGAGAAATAATATCTCCCGCAAACCCCCATCTCCCGCAATAACAACAGACTATGCCCACTTCGCTTATATCATTGGCATCATACAGCAGCCCGGACGTCCCGTCCCGACAACAGCATTATCATCAACAGACAACAGCAGACAAATTTCCCGCACTCACCTTCTTATCCAGTTACGGGAGAACTGATCATATGGATATAAGGAATGCATTACAGCCATCTACAGTACACATCACGGGAGGAACGTTTGTCCAATGATCCTCCCTTTCACTTTTCCCGACGTCGTACGGAAACTGCTAAATCTACATACATCATCTACATGTAATAATAGTCGATATTATTAAGAGAGCAAGATGCCCGCATTGTCGTCAGTCACGAGTAGGATTTTACTACCGAAAAGTTGAATTCGACAATGGATTGATCAAAGTTACGACAGCATCCCACATGTCATCTGCGCTCTAAAATAACTCTGTCCAGCCCACGGGCTCGGTCATTACAGAGTGAAATACCCTCAGGGTTTGATCAAGTTGACATTCACGCTGCCTCTCCCTCCCCCTTCCCGCACCTGGTGGCCATAAAAACGTCACCGTCACCACAGCGCAAGTATCATCCACAGATAACCAACCATGCATATCAGATTCAAATCACCAACATGTCAGAAACACAGACACTCAGGTTGACTGTATTCACAATCTCCGAACGACGGCATTGTAAATTGTAATAACTGTTCCACCCACTTCCGAGTTGTACTGTAATTTAACTATTATTAAATGGTATTAGTGTGTCTGGTCTAGACCAGGACAAAGCTAGTTCTACCCATTGAGGAGAATGCTTGGCAAGCCCTCCCGCTCGGAAAACACAGCTATCTTGACGGGATCAGTAACTTGATCTACCGCCTGAATAGATCTGTTTAAACCACACATCAAATTACTTACAACTTTACTGTTAAATTTTTGATTAAGAACACAACTGCTCTACCTTGCTACAAATCATTAGCCCACGGGCCGGTAAAGTGGCATAAAAAATCTGACAGATAACCGCTGACGTCACCTGGCTCCCACACACCCCATCGAGCGCTCCAGCCTAAAATTAAAACAGACAAGTTATAAGCATCCAATGTGGAGAACCGCCTCACGCTAATTAAAAGGTGAGGACCCGCAAAGAAAAAGTAGTACCACGTTTCTATGTTGATCGAAGGCTGTTAAATGCGCAAAATTAGGACAAAGTTAACAAGCCATTCTTCCTATAATTAAAAGTACTCCCTTTATAACGGGAGATTAAGAATTAATCCCTAGACGTCTAGAGCAGAAAAAGAGGAAACTTTCCATATAGGGCTGACCGAATCACCTGTTAAAACATTTGGGTGTGGTCATCCGCCGCCTGTGACGTCACCAAATAGTATAAAAGGAGGAAGCTGGCTCTGAAACTTTGTCTTCCCGTCAAAACTCGATACCAGGGAAGAACAGATAGCATTAGACTTCTTTCGTGTCGAAAACCAAATTCTGCTGTTTTATTATTTCATTATTATACTTGGACTGGAAAGTTAAATACAATGAAGAGATAGGGCATTATGTTTTGAATAAGGTTCCCGCAGCCAACTACCATGCGGGAACGAGATGTCACTCCTTGAAGATTTAGCGTTATCGGATTCGTCTGAAGAAAAATCGGTACCAGTTCCAAAACGGTTCCCATGCAGCTCATTATTAGCTAGCGGAGAGCCCTTTACCAGAACTTTTACGAGAAAATCCGACCGCACCCTTCATATTAATAAGGATCATCTCTTCCAGTCAGCCTTCTGCGTGACATGCCAGTATCTCTACACCGCTACTCGCTACGGAGTGACCCACATGCTCCATTATCATCACCATGTGTTAGAAGTAACATTAGTTCCTGGAGAAGAGAACGAGAATCGTGCCGTTTTAGCCACTTGTTTCGAATCTCGGTTCCCGGTCAAAGTTCTCCCGACCGAGAAAATGGCCCGCACAAAGAACACTACTCGTAGGTATCCCGTTAGTCATCGTCTTCCCGTGGCTACCGTAAGCAACGTACCGACAGCCAGATGTGAAATCCTGCCCGCAGCCACGTCGGGAAGTGTTACGCAGCTACCAGTCACTTCATCTACACCGGTCCTGTAGCGGGGTAAGAAGCGAAAGTCTCCCGCAGAATCCAGTCCGGCAGCACCTGCAGCAGTAATTAGCCACCTGGCTACGGTCATTGCACCAGCACCCGTAGTATCTAAGACAGCTTTAGCCAGTCAGCCGATTTCAGTAGTGATCATGACACTGGCGGGAATAAACATTCCAAGTTACTCGCAGTCACCATCTCCGCCAGAACTGACCATAGACGAGGGACCAGGACCGTCGCAGCCTGCAGCGATTAGTATACCTCCGACCCATGTTATCCAGCATCCGCCTCCTAGCCTTTCTGACCCAGCCATCAGAAAGGGAACCACACCACAACGTCCATATGCGGGAGAGACGTATCGCCCACATGCAGGACATTCAGCCCGTACCTAACGTCACCGCAAATCGTCTGTTAAAATATGCTAAGTTTCGGAAGATGTCATCTCCTGCCGTATCCGCTCCCGCATCATTGCCACAGCCTACGATACAGCTCACCACCATCACCACGACAGCTACAGCAGCCACCACGATGACTACCACCACTACAACATCAATGACATTAGCAACCACTAGCACCGCCACTGCCTTACGGATGGATATTTTTAAACCGGCAGTAACTGTGAGAGACATCATGGATGCTCATATTTCCGCCACCATCACATCAGACATTTCCGACAGTGCCAGTAATAGTGAACGCATCTCAGCAATGATAGTGCATTCACCGCGACCAACCACCATCAGTTGCGGGACCCAGACTCAATGGGGAAATTTCGCAGCAGAGGTGTGATCATTTGTGATACAGCAGAAACATCAATGGTGCGATTCAAAGAAATGTATTAATTATTACTTTATTTTTTAAATACTTTTCTTCTTATTATATATGTTAGATCAATTGAATCCCGTCCCTAGGATGACTACGGTTATCCGACACAGCCGTGCACTTCAGTGTCCGGCTGTGTCCCACATGAAATGAGCACTGCAGACTCCGATGTTGTAAGAACGTTGTGTGCAACATAAAGAATACAACATCCCGCAGTGCAATAATGTCATAATACCGCCATGCAGTCTCAGCTACGCTGGGGCTGCCTGATAAACTAACTGTTAAGTTATTATTATATTCTATTTTTCTTATTATTTTTCTTCCTGTCTTAGATGACAGGACGGATATGGGGTCAGCGAGAGCTGCCTGTTGCGGACCCGCTATAACGGGCCGCAAATATATTTTAAATAAATAATAAGAGATACATGTTGCGTGGCGCTTTATTTACCTGGGGTGCGCAAGTAATTCAGAGTGATTCACTAAAATATACCCCATGAGTGTATGTTACATGGTTTATATATGTATACGTATATATATTATCTTATTTTATTATATTATATTTAAAAACTTAAATTGTGGTATGTTGGAGCTGGGGTGTTCTCCGCGGAGAGAATGATTATCCGCACTCAGAGAGAACACCCATGCGAGCTATTGTTTAGAATCATTTACAAAATAAAGTAACAGCACGCACCATAATATTAATAAAACAAAACAAAAAAAAAAAGGCCTGGAAAAATAATTCCAGGTCAAAATTTGAAAACTAAAAGTATGTCTCCCCCTCCTCTTGGCACCCCTATGTGCTCTGTCTCTTGAATACGCACCTATTGCGTCACTACTCATCTCCGGCCACGTGCCTACCCGCAAAGTCTATAATTCCCGCCTAGTGTACGTCCGTGTGTCGATCCGCCATGCATGATCGTTTGCCATGGATGTCAAACTAGGAGGGGGTGGTGTAGTTCGGATCGACCGGTCGGGTACCAGCCGTACCAGCTAACCTGGGTACGCGTCGCCCATCCTGGATTCGTTCCCTGAACACGCCCCCTGGGTAGAGGATATAAGCGTATATAGGCCTATGGGAGAGATCGCGTTGTAAAAACGACTAAGTTCGTTAAAGCGCATAGTGCGCATGCGCATGCTTGAATGCTATTTTTGATGGAGCAAGCAGTTTATGACCAAGATAGGATGGCGCTTTTGGTGTACCGAGATGGTACCCTGTAATCCTTTTTGATTACCTGTTCCCGTTGAATCTGGCATTGTTCAAGACCAGAAGTCGACGGGCTTTTTAAAATCTGTAAACCATTTCAAAATCGGTTAAGAAATGGCTGAGTTATCCACGGAAAACCCTTCTTGATTATCTTCAAAATATTGCTGTGGTGCCATAACCACGTGGACGCAGAACTTCTAGAATGTTCTAGAACATTCGACTGCGCTATTATTAGCTACGCGCTGATTGGCTGTTGTTCAAACGATGATTGGTTGGAGCCTGCGCCTGTGACGTCACGAGGAGTATAAAAGGAGACGTGATCCAGAGATCGAGAGCATCCTCGGCCAGGGGCCAAACAGGTTGGACCTGTACTAGCTACTATTGAACGACGATACGCATATTACTTCACTTTCAGTCGGTTTTTCTCCCGTAGCTAGCAGTTACCCAACACACCGCACTAAAACAATTTTGTAATGCCATATTTGCGGGAGCAATTTGGAGCTTTCTAATCATCGTTCGCGAATATCAATATCTACTTCGGAACACAAACTTGCGGTGAGGCATTTACGGCCTGAATATGTGATTCTACAGATGTAGAGGCAGGATGTTCGTTGATGGATGACTCGCAGGATCTGCCGGCCACGCCTAAAAGTGGTATTTCAACTGTCACTGCAATAATGTCGTGTAGGTTCTTGTAACTTTCGACCGCAGCAAGTAAGTAAACTCTGCCAGCACCGTTAAGCTTTGTTTTGCATCTTCATTTGCATCTGACAACCCCCGCTTGTGATCAGGTTGTTGACAACTTCCATCCATGCCATCAGTGTACGGGAACTTTCTTCACGGCAGTAATGCTATTGTATCTCTTGCTGACTACTCGTTAGACATTCCATTAGGCTTAGTGCTGAGCAATGTGCTCCCGCCATGAGTGTTCTTGCGGGAATCCTGTTTGCGGAAACCAACTTGCGGGAACCAGCCTGCGGGAACTTTCCAGCTTCCTGAGAATGCATCAACTCACGTCAACTAAGGAATGACGTATCAATTTCAGTAACACCTAAGCCTAACTTAAGAATGGCTACTGAGTAGTCAAGTAACCATACTGCGCATTTTAATTATTCCGCTAAATGTACTCTTTTAATTATATTGTATCCGTAAGAACGGTCCCGATGACTAAAAGGTACCGTAACGGTCTTATGACCATTAGTTATAATTTGTGTATATATTTATAGTTATTCTCATTTTCTGTAAGGTGTTTTCACTAACCGCACCGTAGTAGGATCGTTAACCTGTACTAAGATATATAATTCTGATCATATTACACTGTATTGATTGTTCTGGTCAGTTTATATATATATATGGCCAGTGACCATCAGTTCATATCTTTTGTTTATTTATAGAAAATATAGGACTGCAGTGCACGTAGGAAACACTATACAGCAACACTTATATATGCAGCACTTTCTCCCGCCACCAAGAATTTTTCACTGAGGTTGCTGTCCGTCCGTGCTATAACTTTGTTTAGCCCGGCATGCTACCGACTAAACCGTGTCTATTCAGCTCGATAGGATGGGTTTAATATGATTAGAGCCACTTTCTTTGTTAAGAAATATGTAGTATACTCTTCTCTTCCGGCAGTCCGATAATTTAGTCCCGCACTCCGGTAAGACTCATAACGCCAAGATTTTGTCTCTCTTCATGCTCCACTCAGCCTTATGGCTTCTTAATTGTTTGGATGTCCCTATCCGCACCATGGGCTGATCCGACTCTGGGAAACTATTAGGGTTTCTGAGCGGTGAGGGCCAGGGTGTGGTATCACACACATTCCCTCTGTATCTTCGGATACTTAGTAGTTAGCACTTTTGCCAATGTAGGAAAGCACTGCGAAAACATATCTTAATTATTATTTTATTTGCCGAACCATCCTCCCGCACCGCAGTGCAAAACTGGGCAACTTGTATATAAACCTAATGACAAGTTAAACGGTTAGTTCCATAGAACCCGGTGATGGGCGAGATGCGCATCCCCACCGAATTCCATAAGAATGTCTGGGCATAATATTTAGATCTGCCACGCCCTTACGGGAAGGACATTTACGGTGGGTATTCGTCTCTGTTAAATAGGACAATTGTCTAATAATGCTCTCGTGAAAAGTAACCTGTGTCCTGTAAATTCTTATGTGGTTATGGAGCAAGATGTTCAGATTCTTATCCAGTTCGGAGATTTTACTAAGTAACATGTATGAGGGAATTCTTCTGTATTGATGTCTTAGGGCATCTGTTCTCAATGACAGCCGTGACTAATAGCTAGGTAGATACCAGCCATTTGCGGCCTAAAATAGTTCTTGTTTCTAAAAGCTAAAAGCTAAGTAAGCAAAGCAGAAGGCCCGCATAAATAAAGCGGCGACTACTAATTCAGCATACTAAGAATCACATAAGACGGTGACGTGGGAATCCTTTGGGAATCGTTCGTCCCGTCTTCACGTAAAACAGCACGCAACCATATAGTCATAATCTCACTAGGTATTTCTTTTTTTGAGCATTTTTGGTTGGAATATTAGAGTGGGCCCATTTTTGCCTACTGCTATTCTCCCGCTTTAAGCATTGGCAACACCTTCCCGAGACGGAGGCCCACACGAGACACTTGCCTCTCGCAAGGATTCAGCAACGACGGTCCATGCAAGGATAATACTCATCACCCAAGTGTGTGTCGGGCCGTTCCAGTGTCTGGTGTCGACTCGCCGCGCCACAAGTGCACGACGAATGAGACACTGGTTAGCTTCCGGTCTTGGGGTGATGGATCCTGTATGATACTGGCCTACGGGTAACAAAGACCGGCTCCTAAGGCCGGTGGGACTCAATCGTTCCGGTTGGGCCATGCGACCATTGTCACGAACATTAAACACAACAGTCTCATCCCAAGAGTTTGTGTCACCAGTATGCCTGTCCATAGCAATTTCGTGATCTATGGACTTACAAGATTTGATTTGGTGACCTAATTATCTTAAGTCTATACAATATTTTTACCTAAACAGACCGTCAAGTATGCTAGATAAATATAATGAGCATACGAAAATACAAGACATGGAGACAGCCTGGTGAACTTCTAAATGTGGGCCTCCCGGAGGTACCACACAAACTTGTAGGTCCGCAGAGGTATCCCCGTAAGGGAGGCACCCGTACACGAGATTACTAATTAACTTAATAAAAGCTATTATACCTCTAAGCTGAAAGGAAAGAAAATTATCTTTGTAGTGTCGGAAAATCATGTGACTAATGCAGGCACTACTCCTAGTGCTGGTTTGGTTGTGGAGTATTATCCTCGCGTGGACCGTCATCACTGAATCCTTGCGAGAGGCAAGTGCCTCATGTGGGCCTCCGTCACAGGATAATGTCGCCATCGCTTAAGGCGGGAGAGGAGTAGTAGCCAAAAGGGAAACCACTCCAATATTTAACCAAAATGCTGTAAAGAAAAGACCATACCTAGTGAGATTATGACTATAAGGTTGCGTGCTGTTTTACGTGAAGACGGAACGAGCGATTCCCGAAGGATTCCCATGTCACCGAATTATGTAATTCTCAATATGCTGAATTAGTAGTTGCCGCTTTTATTTGTGCGGGCCTTCTTCTATGCCTAACCTCATATTTAGTTTTTAGAGACAAGAATCATTTTAGCACACAAATAGCTGGCGTTTACCTAGCTTTTAGACACGGCTGTCATTGAGAATGGATGCCCTAAGACATCAATACTGAAGACAGCATGCATACATGTCACTTTGCAAGACTTCCAAACTGGGTAAGAATCCAGACATTTCACTCCATAACAACATAAAACATCACAGGACATTGGTTACCTTTCACAAAAGCATTTTTAGGTAACTGATCTATCGCTATGGTGGGGGTAAGAGAGACGAATACCCACCATGAATGTCCTTCCCGTGAGGGCATGGCAGCTCTTAATATCATGCCCAGACATTCTTACGGAATTCGGTGGGGATGCGCATCTCGGCTGTCACCAGGTCCTACGGAACTAACTTTTTAACCTGGCGTTAGGTCTAAACACAAGTTGCCCAGTTATGCACTGCGGTGCAGGAGGATTGTTCAGCAGATTAAAGAAAATAATAATTAAAATATGTTTTAGCAGTGCTTTCCTACATTGGCAAAGGTAACTAACTATTTAGTATCCGAAGATACGCGGGGAATGTGTGTGACATCACACCCTGGCCATCACCACTTGGAAACCCCAATACTTTCCCAGGGTCGGATCAGTCCATTATGCAGATGGGGACATCCAAACAATTAAGAAGCCATAAGGCTTAGTGGAACATGAAGAGAGACAATAACTTAGAAATATGAGGCCTGTTAGGTATGTTGGCCAATCTTACACAGCCTTGCCGGAGTGCGGGGCTAAATTATCACAACTACTGGAAAAGAGGCGTACACTATGTGTTTCCTAACGAAGAGATTGTCTCTAATCATATTAAACCTATCCTATTCAGCTGAATAGAAATGGTTTTTAGTCGGTAGCATGCCGGGCTAAACAGAATTATAGCACGGACAGCGACCTCAGTGAAAAATTGTTGGTGGCGGGAGAAAGTGCTGCATATATAAATGTTGCTGTATAATGTTTCCTACGTGCACTGCAGTCCTATATTTTTCTGCAAATAAACAAAACATATAAACTGATGGCCACTTGCCATATATAAACTAACCAGAACAATCAATACAATGTGAAATGATAAGAATAGTATATATAATACAAGTTGAGGAACCTACTATGGTGCGGTTAGCAAAAACAACTTACAGAAAATAAGAATAACTATAAACAGATACAGAAATTATAACTAGTAGTCCTAAGACCGCTATGGTGTCTTTTAGTCATCGGGACCATTTATACAGATACGATATAATTATCAAAGATGTAATTAACGGGATAATTAAAATGTCAAGTATAGCTACTTGAATAATCGGTAGCCATTCTTAAGCCTGTGCTATTGTGTTACTGAAATTGATACGTCAGCCTTAGTTTTACATGAGTTGATGCGTTCCCTGGAAACTGAAAAGTTCCTGCATGCAGGTTTCCGCAAACAGGATTCACGCAAGCAGCCCATGACGGGAGTGGATCGAACTCAGGACTGTAATCACAATATAGAATGTCTAACGAGTAGTCAGCAAGAGATACAATAACATTACTTCTATGACGAAAGTTCCCGTACACTGATGGTACAGATGGAAGTCATCAACAACCCGATCATAAGCGGATGAAGATACATAACTCAGTTCAATGGTGCGGGGTACATCAGCCAGCTCTGAAGATGTACCGGGCAAAGTTTACTTTGCTGTGGTCAAAAAGTTTAGATAAACCTGCACGACATCAGTGCAGGGATGGCTGAATACCCACTTTTTGGCGTGACCGGCAGATCCGGCGAGCCATCCATCAAAGAACATCGCTGCCTCTATATCTGTAGAATCACATTTTTGGCCAGGAAAGGCCTCACCGCAAGTTCCTGTTCCGAGTTAGTTCTTGATGTATTCGTGAACAATATTCAAAAGTTCCAAAAATGCTCCCGCATCAACGGGAGATACAAAATTGCTTTAGTACAGTCGGTTGGATTGCTTCTGGCTACGGGAGAGAAACCGACAGAGACCGAAATGATCTGCTTAATGCCTGTCTTGCTGATTGTAGCTGACACAGATCCAACCTAATCGGCCCCTGGCCGAGGATGCTCTCAAGCTCTGGATTTTGTCTCCTTTTATACTACTCATGACGTCACAGGCGCAGGCTCCAACCAATCATCGCTGGAGCAACAGCCAATCAGTGCGTAGCTAATTATAACGCAGTCGAATGTTCTAGAACATTCTAGAAGTTCTGCGTACACGTGGTTATGACGTCATGGCAATAACTTGAAGATAATCAAAAGGGCTTTTCCATGGATAACTCAGCCATTTCTTAATCGATTTTGAAATGGTTTACAGATTTTGAAAGCCCGTCAAATTCTGCTCTTGATTACGGCCAGATTCGGCGGGAAGAAGTTATTAAAAAGGATTAAATTGTACCTTCTCTATACACTAAAAGTGTCATCCTATCTTGGTCATAAATTACGCGCTCTGTCAAAAATAGTATTAAGCGTGCGTATGCACACTATGCGTTTTACCGAACTTAGATGTTTTTTACAACACAATCTCTCTCATAGGCTCATATACGCTTATAGCTCTACCCAGGGGGCGTGTTCAGGGAACGAATCCAGGATGGGTGGCGCGTACCCAGCTTAGCTGGTACGGCCGGTACCTGAACGGTCGATCCGAACTACACGCCCAAGCTCAAACACACATGAATTAAGTTATATATAAATGTATATAAAAACAAAGACATATATCTATAAACATATCACAATCAATGGTGAGACAGTAAATTACATATGCATGCCGATATATGAGGACATGCATACAGTGCGGCCTGTTATTGTGGATCCGCACGGATGGCTCTCGCCAACCAAATATCCATCCCGTTATCTCAAAACGGGAAGAAAAATAATAAGAAAACTATCATATAATAACAATGGTAAACATTAAAAAGCCATCAGGTAGTCCCAGCAATAGCTGGGACGGCATGATGGGGATAAAAAGTCATGTTCGCTGCGGTATGCTGCTGTAGCACTGATCAGCCGGATGGGTACGGACCGTCCCAGCTCGGCCGGGTACGGAACGACCACTCCGGGTACGTTCCAAGCACGCTCCACTGGGTAGGATAGTACGCATGTATAGAGCCATATGGGAGAGGTTTCTATGAAACGACTAAGACCGTGAGATCGCATAGCGTGCATGCGCACGTCAGAGCTTCCCTGACAACACGTCTCAGCATTGGGAGAGAATGCATACTATAGTGTACTGAGTCGGCGCACGTAATTTCTTTAAATTACACCATTCTTGTCGTCATCAGAAAAGCTACCACACCGGACAGACCATACTCTGGGGAACATCGTATATCCCACCAACCTGAGATCCGAGCGGTACCTATGACATCTGCGAGTGGACTTAATCAGGCTGTAAAAATTAGGAAAATATCTGCAACCACTGGAGTGACACAATCATGCAACATCTCTGCATCATTCAGCCGAGCTCAAGAATGCGCCACTACTACCGCCGCCTCCACCAACGTGATGATGGCAACTTCGGAACCAGCAACCATCAGGACTTCAACCATCATTGTCACCACCACCACCACTAGTGCATCCGTTAACTTATCCGCAGCTTCATCAAAGCTGAGCACCAAGCACTTTATTATCATGGATAATGTAATAGTGTAGCTCGCCGGGTAGTGTCGGGCCGTTCCGATGTCTCATGTCGACTCGCTGTGCCATAAGTGCACAACGAGTGACGACGCTGGTTAGGATCCGGTCTCGGGGTGACGGACCTTGAATGAGACTGCCCTGTGGGAAACAAAAACTGGCTCCTAAGGCCGGTGGAACTCAATCGTTCCGCTGGGGCCGTGCGACCATTGTCGCGAACATTAAACACAATGGTCTCATCCCAAGAGTTTGTGTCACCAGTATGCCTGTCCATAGCAATTTCGTGATCTATGGACTTACAAGATTTGATTTGGTGACCTAAAAATATAAGTCTTTACAATGAGTTTACCTAACTAATTGAAAAATATGCTAGATAAAACTACAATAAGAGCATACGAAGACATAGATGCAGGTAGATGAACTTTTAAACATGGGGCTCCTGGAGAAATACAGAAAGTATAACTATTGGTCCTACGACCGTTACGATTCCTTTTAGTCATCGGAACCGTTAGTACGGATACGAGATAATTAACAAAACCTATATAGAGAAATAAGTAAACGGTGTAGTATAGTTACTTGAATACTCGGTAGTCATTCCCAAGTTAGGCTACCGTGTTACTGAAATTGAGACGTAGATCCATAGTCGACGTGAGATGATGCGCTCTCCGGAAGCTGGAAAGTTCCTGCAGGCTGGTTCCTGCAAGCTGCTTTCCGCAGACAAGACTTCCGCATGAACACTCATGGCTGGAGGAGTACATCGCTTAGTGCTGTAGGCCTAATAGAATGTCTAGTGAGCCGTCAGTAAAAGATACGATAGTACTATGTGGTGCAGAAAGTTCCCGTACACCGATGGCACGGATGGAAGGTGTAAACAACCCAATCACTAGCGGGGGTTGTCAGAGGCAAATGAAGATACAAAACAAAGCTTCATGGTGCTGGATACGTCAACCAGCTCTGAAGCCGCACCGGGCAGAGTTTACTTGCTGCGGTCGAAAGTTGAAAGAACTTACATGATTGGTGTGGCGGCGTTTGAAATACCACTTTTAGGCGTGGCTGGCAGATCCGGCGAGTCATCCATCAAAGAACATCCTGCCTCTACATCTGTAGACTCACATATTCAGGCCGCAAAGGCGTCACCGCAAGATTGTGTTCCGATTGTAGATGTAGTATTCGTGAACGATTATCGAAAGTTCCAAATTACTCCCGTAAATGGGGAGTTACAAAATTGTGTTAGTGCGGTGGGTGCGGTGGGTTGGAAACTGCACACTACGGGATAAAAACCCGACTCATAGCGAAGAAAGATGCGTGTCATGCTTGATAATAGTTGGTACAGCTCCAACCTGTTCGGCCCCTGGCCGAGGATGCTCTCGATCACTGGCTCGCTTCTCCTTTTATACTCTCCATGACGTCACAGGCGCAGGCGTCATCCAATCATCGTTCGAGCAGCCAATCAGCACACAGCTAATAATAGCGTCGTCGAACGTTCTAGGACATTCTAGAAGCTTTATGTCCACGTGGTTATGACGTCAGGGCAATATTTTGAAGCTAATCTCAACCGAATTTGAAATGGTTTACAGATTTGGAAAGCCCGTCGAATTCTGGTCTTGATTAATGCCAGACTTAACGGGAACAGACAATCAATAAGAATTACAGCGTACCAGCTCGGTACACTATAAGCACCATCCTATCTAGGTCACAACTACGTGCTCCATAGAAACAGCGTCCTGGCGCGTGCATGCGTATAATGCGTTTTAACAAACTTAATCGTTTTTCGACATACTCTCTCTCTCTCAAATAGGCCTATATAGGCTTATAGCCCTACCCAGAGGGGTGTGTTCAGAGAACGAATACTAGATGGGCGGCGCATACGCAATTTAGCTGGTACAACCGGTACCCGACCGGTCGATCCGAACCAAACCACCCCCTCCTAGTTTGACATCCATGGCAAACGATTGCGCATGGCGGATCGACGCACGTACGTACGCTAGGCGGGAATCATGGACTTCCTGGGTAGGCACGTGGCCGGAGAGGAGTAGTGATGCATAGATGCGTATTCAAGAGACAGAGCACATAGGGGTGCCAAGAGAAGGGGAGGCATACTCTTAGTTTTCAATTTTTTTTTACCTGGAATTATTTTTCCAGGCCTTTCTTTTTATTATTAATATTACGGTGCGTGCTATAACTTTACATAGTATATGATCCTAAACAATAGTTCGCATGGGAGTTCCCGTTAGTGTGGATAATCATAATCTCCGCAAAGAACACCCAAGCTCCAACGTACCACAATTTAAGTTTAAATATATATAAAAATATAATAACAAAAAGACAAGGTATATAAATATTACCTATGTAACATACCCTTATGAGGTATGTTTTTATTAATCACACCGAATTACTTGCGTACCCCGGGTAAATAAAGGGGCACGCAACACGTATCACCAAGTATTATTATTACATATATCTAAAATATCTATTTGTGGCCCGGCCTTGCGGGTCCGCAACGGGCAGCTCTCGCTGACCTCATGTCCGTTCTGACATCTAAGACAGGAAGAAAGTTAATAAGAAAAATAAGATATATAATAATAACTTAAAACTGGTTTATCAGGCAGCCTCAGCGAAGCTGAGACTGCCTGATGGGATTGTGATGTTATTGCACTGCGGGAGGTTGTATTCTTTACATCGCCCACGACGTACTTACAGCATTAGAGTCTGCAGTGCTCATTTTGTATGAGACACAACCAGACACTTAAGGTGTGCGGCTGTGTAAGATAACCCTAGTCATCCTAGGGATGGGATTCAATTGATCTAACATATATAATAAGAAGAAAAGTATGTCAGTAATAATTAACACATTTCCACGAATCGCCTATTAACATTTCTGCTGAATTACACATGATTACACCTCAGCAGCAAAATTTCCCCATCGAGTTTGGTGGTAGGTCGCGGTGAATGCACTGTCATTGCTGAAATGCTCTCATCATTATTATTCTTGGCACTGTCCGAAACATCCGAAGTGATGGTGGCGGAAATATGGGCCCTCACAGTTACCGCTGGTTCTAGGATATTCGTCCGTGTAGCAGCGGCGGTACTAGTAGTTGTCAATGTTGCTAATGCGGTGGTAATGGGAGCTGACATGATGATGGCGGTTGTAGCTGGCGTGGTGGTTGCTGTAGTTGTCGTGGTGATGGCGGGGAGCTGTACCGTTGGCTGAAGACGTGGTGCGGGATCGGATACGGCAGGAGTCGACATCTTTCGGAACTTAGCGTACTTTAGCAGGCGACTATCAGTAATGTTACGGGATGGATATCCTTTGTGTGGGCGATCCGTTTCTTTCCCACATATGGACGTTCTGGTGTGGTTCCCTTCCTGACTGTCAGAAAGGCAAGGAGGCAGATGCTGAATAACACGGGTCGGAGTTATGCTGATTGCCACAGGCTGTGATGGTCCCGGTCCTTCGTCTATGGTAAGTTCCGGTGGAGATGGAGACTGCGGATAACTGGAAATGTCTATCCCCGCAGGTGTCATAATCACCACTGAGATTGGCTGACTGGCTGTCACTGTCTGTGCTTCTACGGTGGCAGGTGTGGTAACCGTAGCTGACTGGCTAGTAGCTGGTGCGGGAGCTGTCGCACTGGAGTTTACAGGGGATTTCTGCTTCCTACTTTGCTTCGGGACCAGTGTGGATGAAGTGATAGGTACCGGCGTAACATTTCCAGACACGACCGTGGGCAGAATTGCACGTCTGGCTGTCGGTACGTTACTTGCTGTCGCCACGGGAAGACGATGTCCAATGGGATATCTACACATGGTGTTTTTTGTGCGGGCCACTTTCTCGGTCGGGAGAACCGTGACCGGGAGCCGAGATTCGAAGCACGTGGCTAGAATGGCACGATCCTCGTTCTCTTCCCCAGGAACTAACATCACTTCCAACACACGATGATGATGCCAAAGCGCGTGAGTGATTCCGTAGCGAGTAGCGGTGTAGCGGTACTGGCACGTTACACAAAAGGCTGATTGAAGAGATGATCCTTATTAATATGAAGGGTGCGGTCGGATTTCCTCTTCACTTCCATGCTATTCACCACATGTTCCACCCCACAGGAAGCGTGGCTTGGGTCAGCCTCAGCTTCTGCTTGTGGTAACTCTATGATGGGGGCATATCATGAAGTGGGTGGGAGTGGGAAGAGATCGGAGGAACAACTTTTCCGTCCGGTCCCTTAGACAAAACAAACACAAAATTCTTCAGATACGACTTCCCAGATCTAGTAGCCTCCGGGCTGAGGAGGGAGAGGGCGAGTACGTATCTCGTCATCGTCATCAGCGTTAGCCGCTTGTTCATCCACGTTCTGGCCTGGTAGAACCGGGGCTGAACTGGCACCGCAGTGCTCTGCGCTAGCCATGGGAATACTAATTTCTATAGAAATATCTGTCTGGGTACCAATGTCATGAGAAACGCCCAGTCTGAGCTCTTGTGCTGGGCCATCACTGACACAAGGTTTAAGTCGATCGAAGTGGATGACTGAGGTCAGGCCATCCGAAGCATGGATGCGGTAGGTCACGTCCGACGTCTTACCTACTACCACATAGGGGCCTTTCTACTGGTAACTCAGTTTACTTGGCACATTTGCAGACCGTCGTGAATCATGTACCCAAACCATTCTTCCTGCTTCATATGGATCTCCATGCACTTTCCGGTCATGCCATGTCTTTTGCCGCCGGTGTGCAGTGGATAGTGTTTCTCTCACTAGCCCATGGGCTTGTTCTAATCCTTTGCCGCAGGAGTTCGACATAGAGAGATGGTGAATTTTTCTCCCCTGGTATCCATGGCATGGCCAGGTCCAGGGGTAAGGCTAATTCACGGCCTAACATTAGCCGAGCAGGGGTGTAGCACGTGCTGGAATGTTCTGAAGTACGGTAAGCCATGAGCACATATGGGAGCCGTAGATCCCAATCTCTACAATCAAGGAGTGTTTCCTTGGCAAGCATCTCTGTGAGAGTTCTGTTGAATCTCTCTACCATCCCGTCGCTCCACGGGGGTGGTACAGAGTTGTCCTTGTTATGACGATATGGAATAATTTGCAGAGCTCTGATATGAGCCGGCTCTCAAAATTACTTCCTTGATCGGAGTGCAGTTCATAAGGCATACCAAAGCGGCAGAACACATTGCTGGCCAAGACCTCCACTACGGTGGATGCCTCTTGGTCCGGCAAAGCAAACGATTCTATCCACTTCGTAAAATAATCTTGTAATACGAGGATGTTTTTATTTCCGTTATCCATCGTATTCAAGGGTCCGAGCACATCGATAGCCACTCGCTCCCATGGTGCACCAACAGTCTTAATTTGTGATGGTGCGATATGGTGTTAGCCAACAGCGCGTCTTTGGCACAGGATACATTTGGCAACTCATGCCTTGACACTATCGCGAATCCCGATCCAGTGGAATCTCAGTTTGATATGAGCAACAGTCCTTTCCACGGCCAATTGTCCGGCGTTATTGTGTAGTTGTTTCAATATAAGTTCTTGATAATTTTCCGGAACTACTAAACAGTCATTAATGTACAGAATGTTATTTATTAATTGACATTCTTCGAACCATTGGTACTTTTATTTAGCCATGGGGGATAAAGGTGTCACCGATTCCTTAGGAGGACGTACCCCCTCCTGAATCCACGCATATATATTTCGTGTCTGCACGTCTGTTGTTTGGTGGTGTGCGATTTTCTCTGGATTCTACTCTGCGCACCGCAATTCAGGGAACTCCGGAGATGACTGTGTTGACTGTGTCAAGGTGTTGGCCTCTTCGTGTTCAGCCTCCACGCCAATTCTGCTAAGGGCGTCGGTATTTCCATGCAATTTGCCGGTACGGTGAACAACGTTAAAGTTATAGGCCTGCAGGATTCCTGCCATCTCGCTACCTGGCCCTCCAGATTTTTTAACTTCCTGAGCCACCGTTGTGAGGCATGGTCTGTCCGGAGTGTAAAAGGGCGCACGTACAGGAAGTGTTTATAATATTTGATGAAATGGACCGCCGCCAATAAATCTCGCTTGGTGGTTGCGTATCTTTTCTCTGTTTTATTCAGAGTATGCGAACCATAACCCAACACCTGCTCTGTTCCGTCTTTGGTGACCTGAGATAGAACTGCGCCGATGGCGAAAGCTTATGCATCAGTGTCTAAGATGAAATCGAGGTTTGGATTAAGGTGAGCAAGAATTGGGGCAGTCGTCAGGAGTTCCTTCAGCGCCTTGAAGGAGCCTTCACACTCACTCGTCCACTCAAAGGGTCGATCTTTCTCGGTGATCTGGTAGAGGGGTGAAGCAATCTCACTGAAATGTCGGATATAACGGCGATAGTACTGGCATAAGCCAAGGAAACTCCACGTCTCTGTAACCGAAGAGGGCCGTGGCCACTCTGCTACTGCCTTAGTTTTGATGGCTGTGTAGCTACTCCATCACCGGATATGACGTGTCCCAGGAACTCGACACTCTGTCTGAAGAGATGACATTTCTTTGGTTTGAGTTTCAAATAGCCATGCGAAATCTTGATAGCACGGTGTCTAAATTGACTAAGGTTTGCTCAAACATGGGTCCGAAGACGATTACGTCATCGATGTAACAGAGACAGATCTCCTTTTGCAGGGTAGTCAATACCTGCTCAATGAGTCATTCAAAAGTTCCGGGGGCATTGCACAACCCATAGGGCATCTTGCGGAATTGGAAAAGACCGTCCCTACAAACGAATGCGGTCCTTTCCATATCAGCTTCATCCATGGCCACTTGCCAGTACCCAATAGCTAAATCAAGGGTACAAAAGCACTTGGCTCCGGACAAGGAATCCAAGGCCTAATCTATCTGTGGTAACGGATAAGCGTCTTTAACGCTAAGATCATTAAGGTGGCGGTAATCTATACAAAACCGCAGGGTTCCGTCCGCACTATAGGGCTAGCCCATGGAGAAGCTGAGGGTTCGATAATACCCATTCGCAACATGTCATTTACTTGTTGGTGTGCTTCCGCTTCTTTTTGAACGGGAAGACGTCGTACCGGTTGTCGTACGGGGCGATTATTGCCTGTATCAATGGCGTGTCGTACGAGATGAGTCTCTCCGAGATCCATATCTCCGGAGGAAAAACTATCGCGATATTTATGTAATAATTTCCGAATCTCTCGTTTTTGTGATTGCAGTAATCCAACAGTGGCACGCAGATATAAATCGTGTGGATGTTTGGGTAAATCATCAGTCAGCGGTGGTGTGTCAGAAAGTGCAGGTGTTTCCCGTGAAATTATGTCCACTAAATGGCCGCAGCGTACTCCTGGTTCCAGGGTGATGGGGAATCTGCGGTACCATTGGACAGTCTAAAGGGTATCTTCCCTTTATCAGTGGTGTCCACTATTATGCGGGGACTTGCGCATTGTGAGGCGATCATATAATCAGGGTCGGGTTCCAGCATGGCGATGTGTGTGTTGCTTCCTAACTGTGGTGCGGTGGCCCATATGATCCATTCCTGTCCCGGCTCAACCATGGCAGTACTTGATAGTATTACTGCACACGTAACGTATAATGATGATGCCGGTCCGAGAGGTATTCGCCGGCCATGTATGTCGAGTTCCTGTTGTCTGCAGTGTATGATGGCTTTGCTGGCACTGAGAAAGCCACAGACACGTTGGCGTCGTTATGAATGGAGGTGATGACAACTCTCTGAATGAATTGTATTTCCTCTATTTGAATGACTAGATTACCACACCACGGGTACATCTGCTCCCGTAGATGTCTGTAGGTAAATATTTGTAGGCTTAAGGGGGGGGGGGGGGGTTTATGAGGTGGGATGCTCTCATACAAGCGCTGGTTAAAAACTGTAATAGAAGCTCCGGTGTCGACGGTGGCGCTTGTAGAAATGGCACTAAACAGACAGGCACATTTGTAGATTATTTTACGATGAACCTGTGGAAGAGTTTCCAATGATGCTGTCCGCAATAATGGCGTGGGAGCAGCATCACTCTGTATATATTCCGACTGTCTCTGTATTGCTTCTCGCAATGTTGCAGGTGGCTGAGTGAGGAATGGGCCAGATCATCATCTCCGCCGGGGTGTAGGCTGTGGTGAAGACGGAGCTGGGGGTAGCAATGGTGGTGGCATTGTTGGCGTTTCTGTGTGAGCAGCATTAGTATAGTGGCGCGTACGGGATGACAGATAAGTTCTACCTGTGCAAGCCATTTCCAGCAATGCTTCATAGGATGTTTTGTTCAAGCATAAAAAAACAGCGTGGTTTGCATGGATGTGCGTTCTTCCATCCATGTCGGCACTTGCGAATCCATGAGGTGGAATGAATCGTCTCTCCTGAATCACTACTGTCTGTGGATGCGGAAGATGCTGCTGATTGGGGTGGCATTCTGCATACCACCAGGGGGCACTGAGAATCTGGTGTCTTGGTGGCAGGACGTGGTGCTTTCAGGAACGTGGTTTCAACGTAGGTACTACAACCTACTACTGCCGTTTTACATAGGAAAGAAGGTTTGTTGTGTGTGGAAAAAGAAGGCGATGTCCTTGCTGTGGATGGGGGAGGCAACGTAGGCACGGACATATTGGAAGCTGTGTATTTTGGTGTTGGTGTGAAAGCTGATTTCTGTAGATGATGATTAGTCACTGAACGTTGTTGTGTGAAAGCCGCAGTTGAGCTGGGAGAAGGATACGGGCACCGAAGTGGCTCCGTGTAATTCGGTAACCTTAGGAGTTTGACTGTTTCTCTGGTTGCGGTGTGTTGCGGTCTGGAGCAGGCGTTGTGGAGGGAGGTCAGTTAGGATACCTCTCCCTCCAATATCCTGGCTGACCGCATCCAAAACAGTTGTTCGGTGGCGGTGCGGTGCTGGTAGTGTTTGCTGTTCTAAACTGTGTTGTGGTGAGGTTGGTGCTGAGTGTGGTTACCAAATTGGTGAGTGCGGAGTTGTGTTTATTAATCTCGTCTATCCGCTCTATCATGTTGCCATTGTTGTTGTTGTTGTTGTTGCGCTGGTTTCCACGCCCTGGGGCTCCACTGTACCCTACTCTGCGGGCACAGCCCCTACCTCCAGGTGCTTGATTCTGACTGGTCTTCTGCGTTTCTGATGGTGGTTATGTCTGTGCTGTTGGTGTTGCTGATCTTGGGGGAGCACTACTGGCGGGGGACGATAGCTGCACCCTCTATCTCATTGATAGGATGGAGCTGGCGCCGGTTATTTTTCTCCCGCTCTAGAAAGTTCTCGATACGAACCGCGGTTGCCGTTATTTGGGCCAAACTTCTGTGGTCGCCGAGAAAAAGTTTTTCTTTTAGAGCAGGTTCACTGCTTAATGCATTGATGAAAGTATCGAGATGCAAATGAAGTACACCCTCCGTATTGGTGCTCGGCTATGTGTGGGTGACTAGCCTTCGAATTCGGCTAGCTAACTTGGGAAGAGTTTCTCTCGCACGTCGTCGAAGATATTAAAGTTGCAGACAACTAGTTTCTCCGAGAGCTGTGTCACCAAATCGCTCCATGAGTGCTCGTTCAAGTTGGGTGTGGGTAGGTGTACAATCCGTTCCCAGATCCGCAAGAACTTGCAGGGCTTTTCCCGAAAGTTTTGCTGCAAGATACTCACCCATCTGTCTATCGTCCCAGCGGTTAGTCCGACTTATTATTTCGAACTGGATTTTATAGTTGTTCCAGTCATTCTCCCCGCTTCGGGAGGGAAGATGACTCGGCCAAAACTGCGAGAAGAGTGAAGTGGTTGAAATCCGGGTGGTGCAGGTATCTGAAAAAGTGAGGATTGTACTTTAGTCAGTCGTGGTGCTGGTGGTGGTGGTGTTGGTGTCTCCCATCGATGCCAATGCCGAGGAGCTAGGACATGCGTACTCCAATTTACTGAGTCCACCCCATTTGTTGAGCCGTAGACCGGCATGGATCTATGAATGGAAGGCGGATTGCGGTGGAGAGTGTGCAGTCATTCCTCCTGCAGTGATGGCTGTTGTTCCTCATATGGCGGTGGTGCAAGTGGTTGACGGTTATGATATGTAGCATGACTAATATACCGACGAAATGGTGGTGCCAATTCCTCCCGATGACTCCGTGGTGGTCCCCTTGAATATGGCGTTTCGCTAGAAGGGGGCGGTGCGGGGGGTTGTCTATGTGGTGGATTATCACCCGGCCATACTGTCTCCGTAGATGACACGGGTGAATGATAGTAGTCTGAAGGGCTGTAGATATGCCCGTAGTTGGGTCTTTGTCGGAGTCGTCAACGATTCGGCCCTGATGGTGTTGGCCTGTTGCGGACATCCGAGATGGTTCTGAATTCTGTTCCCACCTGTGAGGCATCTCGAAAGGTGCCATCGCTAACAGGCGAAAACAGGTTATAGTGCGGAGTTGGTGATCCCGCAGAATTTCTGGTATAGTCGGTGAGCATGTGTGCTGAGAATCCGTCGCATAGAGCCATATGGGAGAGGTTTCTATGGAATGACTAAGACCGTGAGATTGCATAGCGTGCATGCACGCGTCAGAGCTTCCCTGACAACATTGGGAGAGAATGCATACTATAGTGTACTGAGTCGGTGCACGTAATTTCTTTAAATTTTCGTCGTCATCAGAAAAGCTACCACACCGTACAGACCATACTCGGGGGACCGTCGTATATCCCACCAATCCAAGATACGAGCGGTACCTAGAACATCTGCGAGTGGACTTAATCAGGCTGTAAAAATTAGGAAAATATCTGCAACCACTGGAGCGACACAATCATGCAACATCTCTGCATCATTCAGCCGAGCTCAAGAATGCGCCACTACCACCGCAGCCACCACCAACGTGATGATGACAACTTCGGAACCAACAACCATCAGGACTTCAACCATCATTGTCACCACCACTACCACTAGTGCATCCGTTAACTTATCTGCAGCTTCATCAAACCTGAGCACCAAGAACTTTATTATCATGGATAATGTAATATTGTAGCTTGCCGGGTAGTGTCGGGCCGTTCTGATGTCTCATGTCGACTCGCCGCGCAGTAAGTGCATGACGAGTGATGACGCTGGTTAGCATCCGGTCTCGGGGTGATGGACCTTGAATGAGACTGCCCTGCGGGAAACAAAAACCGGCTCCTAAGGCTGGTGGAACTCAATCGTTCCGGTGGGGCCGTGCGACCATTGTCACAAACATTAAACACAACGGTCTCATCCCAAGAGTTTGGGTCACCAGTATGCCTGTCCATAGCAATTTCGTGATCTATGGACTTACAAGATTGGATTTGGTGACCTAAAAATATAAGTCTATACAATGAGTTTAGCTAACTAATTAAAAAATATGCTAGATAAAACTACAATAAGAGCATACGAAAATACAAGACATAGAGGCAGGTAGATGAACTTTTAAACATGGGGCTCCCGGAGGTACCACACAGACTCGTAGGTCTGCAGAGGTATCTCCACAAGGGAGGCTCCCGTACACGAGACATAGCTATTTAACTTAATATAAGTTATTATACCTCTAAGCTGAAAGGAAGAAGGCTATCTCAGACGAAAAAGTGATGTGCCTCATGCGGGCACTACTCCTAGTGCTAGTTTGGGTGAGGCGTATTATCCTGGCATGGACCGTTATTGCTGAATCCTTGCGAGAGGCAAGTGCCTCGCGCGGTCCTCCGTCTCGGGAAGGTGTCGCCACGGCTTAAAGCGGGAGAAGAATAGTAGGCAAAAATAGACCCACTCTAATATTTCAAACAAAAATGCTGTAGAAAGAAAAGACCATACCTAATGAGATTATGACTATAGGGGTGCGTACTGTTTTACGTGAAGACGAAACGGAAGATTCCCAATAGATTCCTTCGTCACCGTCTTATGTGATTCCTAATATTCTGAGTTAGTAGTTGCCGCTTTATTTCTGCGGGCCTTTTGATTTGCTTAATTCCTTTTAGTTGTTTTCAAAACAAGAATTAGTTTAGGCCGCAACTGGTCGATATTTACCTAGCTATTAGACATGGCTGTCACTGAGAACAGATGCCCGAGGACATCAATACTGTAGACAGCGCTCATACATGTTACTTAGTGGGATCTCCGAACTGGGTGACCATCCGGACATTCCGCTTTGCAACCACATGAAACATTACAAGACATGGTTTACATTTCACGAAAGCATTATTAGGCCATATCTCCTATCGTTATGGTGGGGGGTACGAGAGACGAATGCACACCGTAAATGTCCCTCCCGTAAGGGCGTGGCAGATCTAAATATCATGCCCGGACATTTTAACAGAATTCGGTGAGAATACATATCCCGCCTGTCACCGGGTCCTATGGAACTAACCGTTTAACCTGTTGTTAGGGTTATATACAAGTTGCCAGTTTTGTACTACGGTGCGGGAGGGTTGTCAGCAAATAAAATAATAATTAATACATGTGTTTTCGCAGTGCTTTCCTACATTGGCTTAAAGTACTATCTACTAAGTATCTGAAGATATCCGAAGATACACGGGAATGTGTATGTGATACCGCACCCTAGCCATCACCGCTCGGAAACCCCAATAGTTTCCCAGAGTCGGATCAGCCCATGGTGCGGATAGGGACGTCCAAACAATTAAGAAGCCACAAGGCTAAGAGGAATATGAAGAGAGACAGAATCTTGGCGATATGAGTCTTACCGGAGTGTGGGGCTAGATTATCGCACTGCCGGAAGAGAAGAATATATTACACAGTATGTAATGAAGAAAGTGTCTCTAATCATTTTGAACCTATCCTATCGAGCTGAATAGAAAAGGTTAGTCGGTAGCATGCCAGGCTAAACAGAGTTATAGCACGGACAGCGACCTCAGTGTTGGTGGCGGAGAAAATGCTGCATATATAGATGTTGCTGTATAGTGTTTCCTACGTGCACTGCATTCCTATATTTTCTATAACTTAAGCAAAACAATTTAACGGATGGCCACTGGCCATATACTACATAATCTAACCAGAACAAACAATACGGTGGCAATGATTAACATATATATATAGTAATACAGGTTAACGAACCTACTATAGTGCGGTTAGCAACACATTGAGGAAAATGAAAATAACTATTTAACAAATACAGAAATTATAACTATTGTTCCTAAGACTGTTACGGTTCCTTTTAGTCATCGGAACCGTTAGTACAGATACGAGATAATTAATAAAACCTATATAGAGAAATAATTAAATGGTGAAGTATAGTCATTCCCAAGTTAGGCTACCGTGTTACTGAAATTGAGACGTAGATCCGTAGTCGACGTGAGATGAGGCGCTCTCCGGAAGCTGGAAACTTCCTGCAGGCTGGTTCCCGCAAGCTGTTTTCTGCAGACAAGACTTCCACACGAACACTCATGGCGGGAGGAGTACATCGCTTAGTGCTGTAGGCCTAATAGAATGTCTAACGAGCAGTCAGTAAAAGATACGATAGTACTACATGGTGAAGAAAGTTCACGTACACCGATGGCACGGATGGAAGGTGTAAACAACCCAATCACTAGCGGGGGGGGGGGTTGTCAGAGGCAAATGAAGATACAAAACAACGCTTCACGGTGCTGGGTACGTCAACCAGCTCTGAAGCCGCACCGGGCAGAGTTTACTTGCTGCGGTCGAAAGTTGAAAGAACTTACATGATTGGTGCAGCAGCGTTTGAAATACCACTTTTAGGCGTTGCCGGCAGATCCGGCGAGTCATCCATCAAAGAACATCTTGCCTCTACATCTGTAGACTCACATATTCAGGCGGCAAAGGCCTCACCGCAAGTTTGTGTTCCGAATGTAGATGTAGTATTCGTGAACGATTATCGAAAGTTTCAAATTACTCCCGTAAATGGGGAGTTACAAAATTGCATTAGTGTGGTGGGTTGGAAACTGCACACTACGGGATAAAAACCTGAATCATAGCGAAGAAAGATGCGTGTCGCGCTTGATAATAGTTGGTACAGCTCCAACCTGTTCGGCCCCTGGCCGAGGATGCTCTCGATCATTGGCTCGCTTCTCCTTTTATACTCTCCATGACGTCACATGCGCAGGCATCATCCAATCATCGTTCGAGCAACAGCCAATCAGCACACAGCTAATAATAGCGTCGTCGAACGTTCTAGAAGCTTTATGTCCACGTGGTTATGACGTCAGGGCAATATTTTGAAGTAATCAAGAAGAGTTTTCCTGGATAACTCAGCCACTTCTCAACCGATTTTGAAATGGTTTACAGATTTGGAAATCCCGTTGAATTCTGGTCTTGATTAATGCCAGATTCGGCGGTAACAAGTAATTAAAAAGGATTACATTGTACCTTCTTTGTACACTAAAGGCGTCATCCTATCTTGGTCGTAAAATACGTGCTCTGTCACAAATAGTATTAAGCGCGCACCATGCACTTTAACGAACTTAGTAATCTTTACAACGCAATTTCTCTCATAGGCCCATATACGCTTATAGCTCTACCATGGGGTGGGGGGAGGCGTGTTCAGGGAACGAATCCAGGACGGACGGTGCGTACCCAGCTTAGCTGGTAGGGCCGGTACCCGACCGGTCGATCCGAACTACACCACAGCACCAGAAGATGTCATCCTATGTGGGAACTGACTAATACAGACACACTAACAGTCCTAAAAGCAGCAGTGAAAGTTAAATTAATTACACAGCGATATAACCTGTTTGGCGGATCTACGCGAGACCGATCTCAAAGCACTATCTGCCCAATGTGCAAGTCGGCAGCTGAAACAATCACCCACTTTATCCTGCTGTGCCTGAGCTTAGAAGGTGTTCGTGTCACATATCTTCGTAGAATAGATGACATCCTTCAGACTGCTGATGTACCAAGGCTGTGCGAGCTTACGGAGGAGGATGCCACTAGACTGATACTTGACGCTTCACATTTCATTCCACTTGACAATCCACTGGGAATTCTCCTGGAACAAATATCACTAGACCTCTTGTTTCAAGTTACACCACACTCGATCATTAAAACTTAGCGGAATATCTCGATACACCGTACAAAGACGAGGAAAAAAACCCCAAAACAACCAACAACAAAAGGCATACATGTGGTGATTAAGATAACAAAAATTCTGACTAGTAAATTTACAGTCGTCACATCAGTCCAGTTCAGGGCTGATGGTTCGCCTAGAATTGGAGAGGCGGTATCTACAAGACAAGTAACAAGTAAGACCACCCGCCATGGCCGTCAAGTACGAGTCGTAGAACTCAAACTCGCTGGGGCAACTTTTCAGCAGACGTTTGTGGTTATTATTGTCGTGGAATGCAGCAGAATGTGTGACTAGGGGTGCGGAAAATTGAACTATTAAATTTTTATTTTTGAAATACTTTTCTTCTTATTATATAATTTTAAAATCGAAACCCCGTCCCTTGGCTAACTATGGTCATCCAACGCAGATACGCAAATTATTGCCTAGCTGTGTCTCAGCAAAATAATCTCTGCGGATTCCTGTGTTGTAAACACACTGTATGCAGTGTAAGTACACAACACACCATAGCAAATACGTCTTTATCACAGTCATGCCATCCCAGCTATTGCTGGAGCTGCCTGATGAACCAGTTTAAGTTTTATTATGATATACTATTTTTCTTATTATTTTTCTTCTCGTGTTTGTACGACAAGACAGATTTGGGATGGCAAGAGTTATCCGTGCAGACCCACCAAAATGGGCCTCACTGTATGCATACCTTAATATAATCGGTATGCATACGTAATTAATATTACTTATGCTGTGAAATTACATTGTTATAACTGTGTATTTAATATATTATCTTATATTATATTTTTATATCTTAATTCAGGTATGTTGGAGCTTGGGCGTTCTCGGTGGAAATTTAATTATCTGTCACCAAGAGAATGCCCACGCGAGCTATTGTTTAGCCAGATCAGGGTATTAAATTGTAAAAAGAGCACGCACCGCAAAATGAAAACAAAAAAAGAAAAGGCCTGGAAAAATAAATACCAGGCCAAAAATCAAAACTTAAAGTATGCCTCTCTCCCAAACTCTTTCGCACCTCTATGTGCTTTTCTTTGATTAAACTACGTGGCTATTGTGTCACTACTACTCTCGGCTACGCGCCTACTCCAGAAGTCTATAATTCTCACCTAGCGGGCTCCCATGCTTTCGATTCACGATGCGATATCATTTGTCAAGGGTGGCAAACTAGGAGGGGTGGTGTAGCGCGAATCGGCCGGACGGGTACTGACCACCCCAGCTCAGCTGGGTACTGAATGACCACTCTGGGTACGTTCCAAGCACACACCCTGGGTAGGATAGTATGCGTGTATAGAGCCACAGAGGTTTCTATGGAATGACTAAGTCCGTGAGATCGTGTAGCGCATATGTGCACGTGACAGATCTTCCCTGACAACACGTGTCAGCGTTGAGAGAGAATGCATACTAAAGTGTACTGAGTCGGTGCACGTAATTTCTTTAAATTACACCATTCTCGTCTCCGGAATGAGACGAGGAATCCAAAACTATTTACCTTTTTAAAATCGGACCAGAAATGGTCGCGTTATCCTAAATTGGCTCATTGAAATTATTTTCAAAATATTACTGGGACGTCGTAATCGCGTGTATGTATTAAATGAATGGGGAATGCGCCTACCACGTGATAGCGTCCCCACCCTTCCTAGCTGCACGCTGATTGGCTACAGATTGCCCGCTGATTGGCTGGGTGTCCTGGCTTTGACGTCATGAGTAGTATAAAAGGAGCGAAAAATCAAGAATCGAGACCACACTTCGGCGAGAGAGAGCAAGTGATAGGTTGTGTGGCCACAGCAGTGCTAGACGTGGGCAACTGCTTACTGAATGTGGCTCCCTATTAGCCGCAGAAGTGCCTCTCAGAATTCAGTTCTCATTCTCTGGTCAGCAATCGAACATCTGCATCGCAGTTTGTGTAAGCTCTCGGACTGCCATCCGGGGGCAACTAAATAAATAGAAGAGACTTCCTCACTACCAACACTTCAGTGGAGCCTTCCTGCAGATGGGCCTCGCAGCCCATATGTAATCTCTTCAGCATGTAGAACAAGTGGTGATTCTTGGTGGACAACTCGTCAGATCTTCTGGACCATGCTGAAAAGTGGTATTCAAACTTTCTCGTGTTTAATTAACTTTTAGGCCACCATCTGGTGGGACTCTGCCTGGTACACCGCAAGAGCTATGCGATGTATCATGTACGGTATACCCAGTAATGTACATGCATTGTTTAATTACAACTGTAGCCCTTCATGTTACCGGCAACTTTCAAACTTCCGTTACCAGACGGACCATTTTTAACACTCTGCTTAATTATTGTATTAGCTATTATGACTATCTAGTAGACATCCGACTACAGTCGTTCTTCTTCAACATCTTTGAGAGTGAGCCGCATCAACAGTTTGCCTGCGGAGACTTCCCAGCAACTTCAGAATCGTGCCACCTCACATTCCCCATCTGTAACGCAGCACCTGCAGTGATGTATGAACTTTTTCCGTACTGATGATTAATAGGTACTCATTTAGCTATTGTATTAATTTATTTCCTTACAGGTACTGATGACTAATATGTACCACCCCAGTTGTCTGGGAACGCAATTTATAATTTTTATCTTTTACTGTATATATTATCCTTATTTTGTGCTTATGACTAACAAGCACATCAAGGTCCTATGACCTGATTTACTGTCACTACTGTAATAGTTAGTTATGTATATGGCAAGCAGCCATCCTAGTTACTTGTTTAGTTTATTTTGTATAAAACTCTAAGACCGCAGTAGGCTAGGCTATACTATACAGCAACATTAAATCCGCATCACCTTTCCCCCAGCATCAATTTTACACTGAGGTCACTGTTCATCTTCGCATTACGCGAACGTGACATGTGATCGACTAAACCTGGCTATTCTAGCCCGATAGGATAGGTTTAAAATAGTTAGGGACAACCACTCCTTAGGAGACATTTGTGTAAGCCTCTTTTCCGGCTGTAGCGGATATGCAACACCGCACACCGGCTAGATCGTGTAAAATTGGGCAAATGCCTTAGGGCTTCTTATATTGAGTGATTGTCTCTTTCTATGCTCCTCCAGCCGCAAGGCTTGTAAATTGTCTGATACTCCCATCGACACGTTGGCATGCTCCGACTTGGGAAACTATTGAGGTTTCGGAGCGGTGAAGACTAAAGTGTCGATTCCGCATACACTCCCTCTGTATCTTCGGATACTAGTTAGCATAGATAACCCTGCCAAAGTAGGAAGCACTGCGAAAAGATATTTATGTAAAACTGCCCAGCAGTGCATCTCTGGGCATTCTGAAACTTAACGCTAAAGACAGGCAAATGTTAGTTCCCCGGATTTGGATCTCAAGTGATCCTTCCCTGACACATGGGTGACGGATGTGATGCAGATCTCCATCTAACTCTACACAGTGACTAGGTGCAGTCTTAGAACCCACCACGCCCTCACGCGAGGGTCACTGGAGATAGATATCTGCTTGTTACTCCCCGCCATAAACTTTTATACGCTTTTCAAATTGCTTGTGTAAATGGTAACTTGTCCTAGTGATATAGTATGTGGTTACGGTGTGATTTGTAACCAGATCATTATATGATTCTGAAGCTGTCACTCTGTAACATGGCCGCACGCTGCCTTTCTGAGGGAGACGCTCTGTAGGGTGACCTTCAGGAAACTGAGCATCTTCGCCAGTTAGGCTCATGTGTCAAAAGATAGGTAGAAATCCCTCCCACTTGCGGCCAAAGCTTGGAAGTAAATCTAACAACTAAATGGTAGGTTAGAATTTAGCAGAAGGACTGCATAAATAATGCGACACCTACCAATGCAGTATCTTGGACATACATAAGATGACAGCATTTGAATTCTTCGGAAATCATCTGCCCCATCTTCACGTAATACAGCGTGCATCACATTAATTATAATTTCACTAGGTTGACTCACACTACACTTAGCTTATGTTTGAACAAGAGAGGCGCCCTCTTTGGCGTTGAAGACATTTTCCTGTGACAGAGGCCCGCGTGAGGCACTTTCCTCTTGCAACAATAATATTTTTCTTAGGGGTATAATGGTTTATATTAAACTACAAAAGTAGCCTCGTTAGGACTCCCCCTTGCAGGGATACCTCACGGATATATACGGATCGCTGAGGTACCTCTGACGAATCTATGTAAACAAGACACCAACTTGGTTCTATGTACTGTATATTTTCTCTCGTCCACTAGCAAACGAGTACCATTGTTTGTATAGTATATATTTTTAGAATAATTATCATGTCCAGACTCCTAAATTAAGTTATGGACCGCCATACCGGTGACACTAATAGTTGGGATGAAACAGTGAGGTTCAATCTCGGCGGCAATGGTCGCACAGCCCCACTGGAACGTTATCGTTCCAGATCCATTACCCCGAGAACCGCAGCTAACCGGCCCTCCCACGCATCCTGTACATGCGGTGCAATGGAACGAAGTAGCAGAACGGACCAGCGCGTACCCCCGCGAGCAACACTGCATATTTACACTTATATAGTGATTTTGCAGCATAGGAGTCCGCAGCAATTATTTTGGTGAGGCATAGCTATGCAGTAATTGGCATAGCTATGTAGCATAACCTAGGGACTGGATTTCAATTTTTAAAACGTAATAATAATAAAATTAGTATTTAAAAAATAAGCATAATAGTTCAGTTTTCTGCACACTTAATCAAACATTCTGCTGCATCTACAACAATAATGACCACAGGTGTTAGCCGAAAACTTACCCCAATGGGTTTGGGTTCTGCGATCTGTAAATGCTGGACGTGGTGCGTGATTTCGTCGTGCTGATATATTGCTGATTATAATTTCTGTACTAGTGTCTGATGAGGTAGCAGATAAATTTGCAAAAGTTGTGTCTCATGCGCTTGGTGTTGATGTGTGACTGGTGATGGTGACTATAGTGGTGCCGGGTGTCCAGACCGTCTCTGTTGTGGTGGTTGCTGTCATCATGCTGGTAGTCGCGTTGGTGGTGGTGATGGTTGCGGAGGCAGGGGCGGTGGTTGCGGATTTACTCCTACAGAAAGCTGTGATGATGTGTGAAGAAGTGGAGGCTGTGGTGAGTTTCCTGATCTTGGCAGCCTGGATGAGTTTGCTGGCAGACGTATGTGGAACTGCTCGGATATCTGGTTGGTGTGTGATGCGGCGTTTCCCCTAGTATACTTTATCTGGTGTGGTGGCCTTGCGGATGACAGGACCTACGGATGCAGTGTGAAGAGTGCTGGTTTCTGTGCTGGTGACGGTGACTGCAGTGGATGCAGTGCTGGTGTTGTCGTGGTGTGAATCTCCTTGGCGGTTTCTTCGTCGATGGTTAAGTCCGGTGGTGATGCGGAACTATCGGAAATGTCTGATAATGTTTGTAAAAGCCTTGGCACTGTTATAAGATCACTTATCATGACTGCTGATGCTGATGTAGCCAGAACTGTGGGTGTTGCCAGTGCGGTTACTACTGTCATTACTGGTGTGGTGTCTGCTGCGATGGTGGTGACTTCTGGAGTGGTTGCTTGTGCAGTTGCGGTGGTGGTGCCGATGGAACTTGGCGTCTCTTTGTTGGTTTTGTCTTTGCCATTTTACCGGTAGGAATCACTTCGTGCGGTGTTCGGGCTTCAAATCTCGGAGCTACAATTTCAATTGGCTCGTCTTGCTCTCCTGGTTGAAGATTAACTACAAGAATGCGATGTTTAGATGCGGTAACGTGCGTAACTCTGTTCCGTATTGTCGAAAATAAATACTTGCGGTCTGAACAATATGCGCGTTGAAATAGATGATCTCGGTTGATGTGTAATGTAAAATCCGAGTTACGAGAAAATCCGTGTTTACACGGTTGTCCGTTATACAATAATGAAGTGCACAGAAATTTTTTCACCGTGCTCATCTGAGATTGCTCAATCGAGCTGTCAGATAAGGCAAGATCTTCCGCACGAGACATCTTATTTCTGCATTGTTGTTGTATGCTGGACCACAAACACCTAACCTATCCTTCCCGTTTGCGACACGAAAGTAACCTAATGCCCGACCTTCCCTAGTGTCGACTTTGGAGGGAAGATGAATTTCCTTGCACGATCTCCTCCTTTTATAGTTTTTGATGACGTCACAGGCTCAAAAAGTTCTGGGTGAATCGGTCATCCCCATAGAAGGAATCCATGAATTTTACTAACCGGGTGTCGGGTTAAATATTCCCCTCATAAAGAGAAGGCAAATATAAATATAAAAAGGAAGGAGAGTCGCTTATATCTCCATTTTTCGGAAAATCGGGTCTCCGATCAGTGCTAACATCGGGAACTAATTATTCCTGTGGATGCTCACCTTTTAATTAGAGTGAAGCGGTTTCCAAGTTAGATACTTATAAACTTGCCTGTTCAAATTTCAAGCTGGAATGGCCGATGGGGTGGGGAGAGCGTGGTTACATCAGCGGTCTGAGACCCCGACTCATCACCTCTCGCTTCCTCCTTCACATGTGTGGTAGCCATGTGAGAGGGGGAGTCACGTGTTTATAGGCTTTGATCTAATTTAGCGGAAAACAGTGGTGTTGATCACGTGGTTTCTTGTTTTGAAAGTACGTGGTTGATCGGACTAGGAGTGTCTGTTGCTATTAAATGTTGCTGACTAATGTAAATCGGATGCAGAAAGTCGAAGTATGGCTTTCTAAATATCTGTTCCTCAGAACAGCGTTCCTATTTTCACGTGATCTTGTCAGTGCTTTCTTTCTCTCTGTGTGCGTTGTGTATATTATTCCAGCTTTTGTTGATTGTTGAGCGGAACTTGTAGGTAAGAGAGTTTTTGAAACGTCTCGTGTATTAAACTGTTCAAGGTTTGATGCCGCCATGCCAGCCAGTGCGCTAATGATTTGCAGGCACGTTAGAACATGTTAGATCTTAATCAAAATTATAACAGTTTAGTTGACTGTAATTTATTGCTCGGTTTAAATATATCCATGTCGCCAAGCAGGATTGTATTTACTGGGTGGGCAGACTGCCAAGCATCCTCCTTTTTGGGTAGGACTAGTCTTACCACACCTAGACACAAACTTAATTATCACAGTACAACTCGGAAAATGCGTGCCACAGTTAAACAATTACAATACCGTCATATGGAGATTGTGAAACAGTCATCCTGAGTGGCTATGTTTCTGCCGTGCTGATGTAGCTTGTAGATACGCGTGGCTGGTTCTCTGCGGATGAATCCTGTGCTGTCATGTGGTGTCAAAGTTTTATTTCAGTTGGGGGAGGGGAACTGCGCTGATCGCAGTGGCGACTTTATCGGACATTGAATGCATTCTCTCTGTAAAGGCCGATCTTTAAAAAGGCGGGACAGAGGTACTTAGAGCGAGGTTGACCAAGATGGAGGCTGTCGTAACTTGAATCAGACCATTGTCAAATTTCACGTTCTGTGCCTATCTCGTACTAGCTACCGACGACAGACTGCAGTCATCCAGCTCTCTCAATAAAGAAATCTGTTATTACGTGTAATTGGTGTCGTTTTATTTACATTTATTGCTGATGTCACCTCAAGGGAGGGTTGTGCCTTGCGGTGCAGGGTGGTGATGTTCTTGATGTCGTTATCCATCATACATCACGTTTGTGAGATTGTGTCAGTCCAACTGTGGCACACAAATATAGGTCATGCAAGTGTTCTGGTATGCTGTCATCAGAAGTTGCTGCTGTTGTTGTTGTTGCTGCTGTTGTATTGGGAGCTGTTTCCAGGGAAATTACGTCCACCAAATGGCCGCAGCGAATGCCGGGGACAAGCCGTATAGGATCGGCTGTTCCATTGAATACCTGGAACGGTATATGATTTTTGTTGGTGGTGTCCACTATCATCCATGGACTCACGCATTGAGAGGCGATCATGTATTCAGGGTCGGGTTCCAGCATGGCTATGCATTTGTTATCTCCTAACTGTGGTGTGGGGTGGGGCCCATAGAATTTCCTCCTGTCCAGGCTCAATTGTTGTGGTTGGCACTAAAATCACCACACATGTGTCATACAGTGATGACTCCGGTAAAAGAGGTATGCGACGGCCATGTATATCTAATTCCTGTTGTCTGCAGTGAATGACGGCTTCACCACCCCTGAGAAAATCAGGACCTAATAGGGCATCATTTCGGATAAAAGCGATAACAACTCGCTGATGAATTGCATCTCCTCTATCTGTATCACAATGTTTACTACGCCAGCCACCAAGACATTGGCTCCGGTGGCTGTTTGCAAAAATATGTTGGAAGACCTAAGGTGTGGTCTCTTATGAGGTAAAAGAGGTGCCAATGTCTCGGTGGCTGGCGTAGTAAACATTGTGATACAGATAGAGGAGATGCAATTCATCAGCGAGTTGTTATCGCTTTTATCCAAAATGATGCCCTATTAGGTCCTAATTTTCTCAGGGGTGGTGAAGCCGTCATTCACTGCAGACAACAGGAATTAGATATACATGACCGTCGCATACCTCTTTTACCGGAGTCATCACTGTATGACACATGTGTGGTGATTTTAGTGCCAACCGCAACAATTGAGCCTGGACAGGAGGAAATTCTATGGGCCCCCCACACCACAGTTAGGAGATAACAAATGCATAGCCATGCTGGAACCCGATGAGGCTATGTCTGAGGCTGGTGGTGTAAACTGTGAATTGGTGTGAACAGTACTTTGGATAGGACTGGAACGGTGCGGACGTTTCGTTACCACCAGCCATTTTGGGCAACACATCATAGGATTTTTGGGTGAAGTGCAAAAGAAACATCGTTGTTGTGTTCACTGTTTGTTGTGATTCCTTTTGCGTAGCCATGATGCAGAGGGCTGGTTTCTGTCCATGTCACTACTACTGCTGCTAGGTGAGGGTGATGATGATGAAGAAAGGCATTTATTGGATACCACCAGAGGGCACTTATGCTAAGTGCCTTGGTGGTGGGTCGTCGTGCTTGAATAAACGTTGTTCCAGTGGAGGTGCTACAACCAACCACTGCTGTTTTACATAGGAAAGAAGGTTTAGTAGATGCGGTTATTGTGGGGTCACAACTTTTTGCAGAGGTGAGAATTGTCAGAACCATGGATGCAGTGCGCATCATAGGCTCCGGCTTGTGTGAAGCTGGTGTTTGTGTAGTGCTTGATAATACTGAGGTAGCTTTTGCGGTTGTACTTGGTGTATCCACCTGATGTTGTTAATGGGCCGTAGTTAAGCCGGCTTCAGGAAGGGGTGCTGAAGTGACTCTCTAATCAATGCCAGTTCTGGTTTAATGGATGCTCTGGTTGCGGTCTTCGTCGATCAGTTGGCAATGTAGTGGAGGAGGGACGGTTTTGGCACCACTCCCTCCAATGGCCTATCAGACTGCATCCAAAACACATATTGGGTGGCGGGATGTGTTGTGCGGTACTGCTTGGTCGCTGTCATGTAGTCTGCTGCGTTGCAATGGCAGTGCTGAATGTAGTGACTAGATTGGTGAGTGCGAAGATTTGTTTCATACTCTCTTCTAATCTGTCGTGTGTTGCCTGCCTATTGTTGTTGTTGTGCTGGTTTCTGCATCCTGGGGCATTACTGTGGCATCCGGGATGAGACTGGCCATGCCTGCTTCCTCTGGACACGTGATCTCCTGTGGGTGGTGGGGCCGCGTGTTCTGGTTGTGATGCACTGCTGGTGTCTGTTGTGGGTGCGGTGTATGAGCTGTCAGTGGCAATCAGGAGTTTGGCGTCATTTAGCTCATTGATAGGGTGAAGTTGGTGGTGGGCATTCTTCTATCTTTCAAGGAAGTTCTCAATCCACACTGCTGTTGCGGTTAAGGTTTGTAGGTTTCCGTGCTCCAAAAGGAATAGTTTTTCCTTACGGGTATGTTCTCCACTTAAAGCATCAATGAATGTATCTAGATGAAGGTGTGTCACTCCCTCATGATTCGTGTTTGGGTACACTCTCATGACGAGACGTTGGATGCGGCTAGCTGACTCGAGCAGAGTTTCTTCCACTCGTCTCCTCAAGTTGAAGATGGCTGGTCTCTCCCAATGCCGTATCTCCGAATCTCTCTGAAGTGGCATTTTCCAATTCTGTGTATGTGGGTGTGAGATCTGACCCCATATCTGCCAGTACGTGTAGGGCTTTCCCTGGCAGTTTGGCGGCCTGATACTCTCCCATCTGTTGATCCGTCCATCTGTTAGTACGGCTTATCATTTTGAATTGGCACTCATAGTTGGCCCAGTCACCTTCCCCACTGAATTCAGGTGGGAGGATGACTCGGCCGGTGCCATGATAAGGGACTATGGGCGCAAATCCAGGTGGGGGCGTGGGAGAGAGTGGGGTGAATGCAGATGTAGCTCGATGTCTGTTGATGTGGCTTCGTGTATCCTGGTTACTATGTATACGAGGGGGGGGGGAGACTCCTGCCTGTGTGGTTCCAGATAATAAGTTGGTATTGACTTCCTTAGTGGGGTAGGACGATGAACTGAAGGCAGAGTGTCATGTGTTCATTGTGGCAGATCCGTAGATTGCTGTATGGGTCTTCCTCTGTAGGATGGAGGTCCAGGGGAATGACGAGGTCGCTGGGTCTGGTGTGTGTTGGTGCCGCTTCTGGGATTTGTAGGTTGTGGTGTATCCGCATTCCAATATTCGTACCGCGGTACCGATGGGTAGTGGAGAGATTGAGTTCTAGTTGGTGGAGATGTGGGCCACAGTGCATGAGGGCCGGGCCATTGGTCACCATAAGGTTGACATGGTGAATGTAATGGGCACATAGCTTGTATGAGTTGCCCCCGAGGGGGACTTCTCCGCTGATATCCGTGATGCGGCAAAGGTGTAGAGTGACTAGCGCGGATGTCAGACAGTGTGATATACGATGTACCCACCTTGGAGACATCATGGAAAGCCTCCTCACTGATCAGCGAGTACTCTTGTTGTCGTAGTAATGGTGTTGTCTTCAGTTCGGAGCGATTTTGTGCAGCACTGGTGAGTGCTCGGGCCACTCTTCCATCGTAATACTCCACCTTTGTGTCAGGAAAGTACTGTTCGTAGTAGAAGGGAGATCGGAACATGCGCAAGTACTGAGCATGGGCATCGGTTGACTTTGTGTTCGAGCCCCACATCGGGCATCACTTGTAGCCTCCAGGCACGCACTGGTCCGCCGGATGCTCCTGTTCTGCATTACCGCCAGTGCACGGTATATGGAGACGGGGCTGCTGGCTAGCTGCGGATCTCGGGGTTGCGTATCTGATATTGCACCTTGCTGGATTGTACAAAAAACAACTTCTAGAGCCAGTGGAATGTTCACATTCCAGTAGGGTCGTGTGACCATCGCCGCGAAAGTTGAACCTCATGGTCTCGTCCTTGCTGTTAGTGTCCCCGGTGTGATGGTCCCACAGCTTCATTTTAGGGTCGGGACGTAATTAAATACATACAATAATTAATATATGTAAGTCAAACACTCGTACTCATTTGCTGCTACCTGGAAGAAGTCTAGTACATGTGGGGTGGGGTGGGGTTGGGTTGGGTTGATGACTCATCATCGTGGTCCTCGCCAGAGGTACTTCACAGAATAAGATCCATGAGGCATCCCCGCAAAGGAGGGTCCTAGCATGGCTACTTAGCAAGTTTAATATAAACCAAATTAACCTTCACAAACATTATTTTGTTGCGGGAGGAAGGTGCCTCGCGCGGGCCTCCGTCGCAGGAAAATGCCTACAACACCGAAGCGGAGGAAGAGAGATGGCAAAAAGGGCCACTCTCTTGTTAAAACCATATTATGTAAAAGAGTCAACATAGTGAAGTTATATGCTTGTTGTGATGCACACTGTTTTACGTGAAGATGGCGTGGATGATTTCCGTGGAATTTAACACTGTCATCTTATGTAAGTTCCAAGATTCTGTGTTAGTAGTTGTCGCATTATTTATGTGGTCCTTCTGCTAATTTCTACCCTATCATTTAGATCTAGGTTTAGCTGCAAAAGCCAATGTAAGCTTACTGTTTTGAACATATATGTCTGATGTGCAAGAATGTTTGGTGACTGTGAGGCCACCTCACGGACCCGCCCCCCCCCCCTCAGTAATGATCCTGTCACCGTCATGTCACGACCACATATAACAGCACAAGGACATGTCACATTACATAAGCAATGAATAAGTTTATGGTGGGGACAAATATGCAGCTATCCAACTATAGCAACCTTCTCGTGGGGCGTGGTGGGATCTACGACCACACCCAGTCACTTGTAGAGTTAGATGGAGAGTTGAATTCTTTCCTTCACCAGTGTGTCGGGTACAGATTATTTGAGATCCGCACTAGATTATAGCTAAGGTTGCTTATAGGTGACTCTACCCTCTTGCCTGGTGTGGCGTTTGTACATTAGGTAGGGAAGGTTCATCTGAAAGCGTGTAATGACCGGTTAATGATCAGAATTGAGGTCTGCACCTCCACAGGAATGAGCATCCAGGACTAGGTGCTTTGCTTCTGTTTTACATCGTATGAAGTTTAGTTGATTAAAGACTTCTGTAGCATTGACGACATGTGGCATTGTGCTATGAGCAATGTATCCTGTCCATGTTGTTCAGTGATGGCATGGGTGTTTGAAAGACGTATTTGTGGCAAATAGGCCATGGGAACGAATGAATGTTACCAGTACATATCCATTGCTGTTGCACGTTCCCGCTCCATGTGACCCCATGTATAAACCAAGTCCTGAATTCTTGTTTGCATTGCCGAGTTTACCCAGCTTGGACTTGAAATCTCCACACACGAACAGTTACCATCTGGCTGGGATATTAATCGCTGAGCTCAGTTCTGCATAGAAGGAATCTAATATTAATGGATTCTCTTTGGCTTTTTCAGTAGTTGGGCCACATGCATTGACTATGCGACACGTATTGGTGGTATGTTTTCACTTTGGTAGATTCAGGTCGATGAATGCAACGTGATAACCAATGTATCCGAAACTAATGACATGGTCCAAAAGTCTTGATTCGATTATAAAACCCAAACCCTGGCATGAGGCCTGTTTTGGTTCTATGAGTACTAGCTGGTGGTCTGTCTGAAGTTGCTACTCTGATCTGGTAGCTAAGGAGTCTCTTGAATTCACATAATATCCATGTTATACTGTTCACAGTATGCACCTAAGATGTTGCAGTTAGACCACATACATTTTACGTTGCGATGGTAAACTCCTCAGAAGCTCATGTTATCTGAGGATGTCGAATACAGTTTCTAGTTCGAAGTTTAGACATAATCAGAGTTGCCTCTGATGTGGCCCCAACAAAGTTGGTACTTCTGAAGGAGACCGACGCGAGGTGTCACCTCCAAAGATCCTACAACCCTCAGAGGCTTTCATTGTTTACCTGTTATTGTGATAATAGATCAAGGCAAGGACCTTTGCGTGAACTCGGTTGACCAGAGGTACACAGGCCATGCCATCCATCATTGAAGAACAAGTCTGTATCAGCCCTCAGATGAACGGAGCACGTCAACAGAGTATTGAATGAGTTGATCCAGAAGGGAGTCAACAATGAAGCAACGGTGTGTGAGAATGAACTTGGGGCAGCGCTAACTGTACACTACATTTCTAGTCATGCTACAACAGGACAGACACCATTAGCTCAAAGCTCAGAACATGGAGTATCATTTGTACCTTTATCAGAACTTGACATTGCCAGTATCAACAGCATTGTTACTCAGTTGTGATATATTGGATAGCGTTGCCTATCACCATTATTATGATTACATTTATCGTATATAAGTGTTCCATGACAATTGATGTGGAGACCAAATCACGGATCACCTGTAATCAGACTGATGGCCTTGGACCAGATTCCAAGTTTCAGATGCACTAGTAATCAGTTGCATTCATTAAACTGGCAATGCAACTGCAACAATGCCACGACAAAGTACCACATTGTTAATTCGTATGGCTCAACTGCCAAAAGGTCAAGGTAGGTCCTTCACTGATCAAGTCTTTCTATGCCGAAGTGAGTTCTACCATCATCATTGCAGCCAGATGGAAATTGTTTGTGTATGGTGACATTAACTCGAAGCTAGGCAAACTCAGCAAATGAGACAAGGACACAGGACACATGTGCATGGGGTCATATGCTATGGGCAAACGCAACAGCAATGGAGATGCCCGTGGCTCGTGCATTAGGGCTCATAGCCTCTTTGCCACAACCGCTGCCTTAAGACCCATGCCACCACAGAACAACATGGACAGGACAAATCAAAGACTGTAGAGCAAAAACAGGTTCTAGGGCCACAGCAGCTGTCTTCAACCAAATTGATTATATGTGTGAAATCAGTGTTAATCCACTACTTCAGTACTTCCATTCATATGGAAGCACAGAAATATGTTCCAGCCAGTGGTCACCTGACATCAAATGAAGTACATTTCCTTGGCCAACTGTCAGACAAGACTCTCGAGGAACACATAGCAACCATTGAGATAAACTCGAATCCCAATGAGTTGAAGCACGGCACGCCAGAGTACTCAAATGCATTGCAGCCTCAGCGACAATGTAATACTTACAAGGATTTAAAAGGTAATACCATTTAAGATGAACTTTATTATTTTTTAACAATCTTTCACACATACATGCACTTGAATCTGATGAAATGCATTTATGTGCGAATGCTTGCCAAAAAATAATAAAGTTAGTCTAAAAACCTATTACCTTTTGAAACATAACATTATCAACTCAACAGACTAACACAACTTTCAATGTAATAGGCGTTGTCAAGAATAACAACAGAGCTAGACATTACACTGCAGATACACTTGCTGTAAAGCTGTCCGAACAACAGAACGCACTACAGTTCCTGATCTATCAAAGTAGTTTGAGCAAAGATCGCACAAAGGGAGGATGAGAACGCAATGCCACGCTTCACCAGATAGTGAATGACTGAAAGAATGCACTAATTTACAAGCAGAGTCTTTGGCAGGTGACATCACACTTTATTGTTGTAAAATGTTTAGGGAGGATGGGCCGAGAATTGTATTTTCCACCACCATCGATTTCCATGTATGACACTAAAGGCAGCTTTATCGGAATTGAGAAGGGAAAAGCAATACGAGAATGGTTAAAGAACCAGTTCACAGATACAAGCGATGAGCCATTACATCCATTTGTAGGCGATTCTAGGCCACTACAAACAGCAATCAAAAGAACTGAGGTTAAGAGGGCATTTAAGGCGCTGATAAATAGATGTGTATCTGGACTTGACAGCATCAGCAATGGACTCTAAATATGCAGGTGACAGTTTCCAAACCTATCATGCACATAATGAACTCTGCCTTCATGCAACAGATCCTCATCGCCACTGTTGACCACGACACCCTTATCACACTGCCCAAACCCAAGAAGTATCCTGGCGCACCAGAAAACATGAGCCTTATAGTACTCCTCAAAATCATCCAGATCTGAATCTGACGCGTCCGAGAAAAGATTGAGTTTCACTGGCGCCTACCAGAGCTGTTTTAAGTGAGGATTTTGTGGCACAGACATTTTATGGGCCCAGAAAATGCTTGTGTCAGTAGCCATGTCCAAGCTTTCACAAGATGTGCACTGACATGTCACAAGTCTTTGACACCATCAAGCAATCAATGCAATTGAGTTGTGTGTAATGATGATGAGCTGCGATGAGTCAAGACTGTCATTGGCAAATACCAAGTTGGATGTGCGAGTAAAAATGTGTAGTCTGCAGCATTACGACCTCCATAGGAAGATGGCCTCTTTCTGGTGCTGTTTATATGTTACCTTGCCACAGCCATCTCATCTGAGCAAGAACACTTCAAACCCACTAGTATCTACATAGAGATGGAGTACGGACATATTGTAGACTTCATAGAAGAAAGGAAGCCTCTCGATAACCTTCTCCCTATAGCTACAGGATAAGAATGTGAATCTTTTCATGAATGAAGCCAAGACCAAACTTGACCATGTACACTTATCAGCAACAGACAAATCATTGCATGGTGGCGGGGAATGGAGGAAGTGCAAAATCTTTGGTTCACTAACGAGCAGCTCCTCTGACATTGCATCACGAGAAACATCTTGAAGGACTTTTGGAAACTGTAGATCCATGGATCACAGAAACGTCTGCTAAGAAAACTACGTTTGTGTGACATGACCTGTGCATCATTGATGCTGTACAACAGCAAAAGCGGCACAGCTCTGAAGGCAGTTCTAGATAAGATTGATTCCTGTTACCACAGACACCTTCATCCATTAACCCAACATCGTTGGTCCGGCAGCATAATCTACAAGGACAGACTATACACAATATGCAATAAAGAACCACTGTCAGTGATGTGGCCCAACAAAGATGTTTTGCGAATGCCACAAGACATCCCTACACAAAGCCTTGCAATTTTCTGTACTTGGTTCCAACATCTACAAAGCTTTAGAGGATGCAACAGCACAAGCAGAGCTTACTGTGCTACATACTGATCTAAAAGACACTAGACTGGGTACACTGACGAACAAGGACCCTTGGGGAGCTAAGAGGACAAGAAACTGTGGCCAAAAAGGACAATTACAATTGCAGGATGTTTTCAATCTACTGCAGTCATAGAACACGGAGTATAACATTATATTATTAATATATATTTGGGATGATTTCTTTACGATTGCCTTTGATTTTATTTATGATTTCTCTTTGATTTGTTATACGAGATCCTTTAGTGTATCATATTTATATGGTGAGAGTGCTAGATTGTGTGTGTATGTCTGTTGGCATGTATGGCTGAGTGCATGTGTGCCACGCGGATGTGTTAATAGAACACAGTGAGTAAATTAACAATATTCTTACCATTGAGAAAATGGTTAACTTTGATTGGTGGGCATATGTAGATTTTATATCATTATTTTGGATCATTAGGGAAAAGTAGCTGCCTTCTTAATTCTCTTGTATCTAGTTGCAAAGGTTTGTCAAGTAAGAAGAAAGAATGTGAGGTGAACATACAGTTTGTGTGGTGCATGCATATGATACATTTAAATAGATAGGTGAAATGAAGATGTAATTCAGTACATGATGAAATTGCCTGTTGATAAACTTGTCAATCATTCAACGATGAACCAGTAGAATTAATATATGAGAAATGGAACTACTTTGGATGAATACAGTTCATACAACTTGATGGACTATTAAGCATTTATGACAGACTTAAGATACATCATTCATGATATAATTGATTGTGACGCTAACCTACATGTGACGTAATTCAATATGACATCATATATGAGTCACAAATCAGATTTCGCTATTAAGTGTTACTATATAATGATGTTATGATTGAAAAATTAAGCCTCTGTTTGCTAAATCTTATTCTTGATTGATATTGATCACATATAGCCTGGTGGCAACAGCAATCAGCAACAAGCTGTCAGCAATACTGTTGACGAGATGAGCTATTTAAAAAGATTTAATTGCAACAAATATCAATTTTGTGAAGTTAAATTTGAAAGGTGAATAATATTGTGGTACATTCAATCAGTTATACTCAATATTATATCAAGCTTGGTATTGCCAGAAAGGCAATCTCCTGAACATTATGCATTAGTATGTAATTTTGGCTGCATATCGATAAACTGAAAGTTATGTGCTTGGAAAAGTTCAGTGTCATATTTGAATAAGGATCTTGTTATTTTAGTCATGTCATTCAGTCATGGAATGGGGCCCAGAAGTGTGTGGCAATGTGTTTGTGCGTATTTATTATTTACCAGCAGATGTTCAGCGGTTATTGGTGAATCATCTACACATGCAGTTATAATGCTTATATCCCAGTCAACCGTATACTGCTTTAACATAGCCAGGCCATGGAGACAATAGGGTTAGGTACAGAAATTACTGTTCAACAATCTGTCACGGAAATCAGTTCAGGAATTTTGGACTGCTATAGCTAGTGTCAAAAGTTCATCAGCGGTAAAAATCACACAAAAATACAATTTGCTTGAAATAGACTTGTATTAAGAAATACTAAATACATAAATTGATTAAATCATTGCGTAGTAACGGCTTAAATAATATTTTAAATAAAACAAATAATATTTTTAATAAAATATAAGTTAAATAATATTTTAAATAACCTATAATAAAATATGATCACAGATATGCTTAAGTAAATGATATGATAAACTACAACACATATCCACTTAGGTAACCTTTTAACACTCAAGCTGACTAAAAGTGGCTAATGCAGTGGTCATAAGAAATATCCATTTGCAGGTCAAGAGAAGAGTTTTTCAATAGATTTATCATAGTTACATAATCCTCTTCTACTTGTTAGGCTATGCAGCCTCTGGCAGGTCTTCACTATCTTCATTGGCGGCCGGATCCTGCACCTGTTGAACTCGTATGTTGGTGCGGACAGGCATGATCGGGGAATCTATCATGTATGCGGCCTCGATGTAGTCTCTGTCTAACCTTGCTTTGAATGAGTTGATTGACGGAGCCATCACTACTGACTGGTAGACTGTTCCAGTGGTTTGTTGCTCTAATAGTGAAAAAAACGCTTTCTGGTGTCTGTGTCGAAACGTTGTTTCTGCACTTTGAAACTGTGACCTCTTGTCCTGTCGCCTTTGTCGAGCGGTAGAATGGCTTCATGGTCTATGTTGTACACATCATGTAGATATTTGTACATTTCTATTAGGTCATCTCGTAGACGTCTGTACATTAGGCTCGGCAATTTGAGTGATTTGAGGTGCTCTTGGTATGGCATTTGCTTGAGTCCTGGAACAGATTTCGTTGCTCGACGCGCCATTGCCATATTCTAAATATGGTCCGACTAGGCTCTTATACAACTGGACAAATGCTCCAGGATCTATGTAGTCAAATGATCGTCTAATCAGGCCACCTAATCCGTTGGCCTTATTGGCTGCCTTTTCTGCATGGCGGTTGAACTTTAGGGAATTGTCTACGTACACTCCTAGGTCCTTCTCACATATGGTCTCCTCTAGTACAACTGGCTGGTCATTTTCCTGCATGCTGTATTGGAATTTGTTGTTATATCTGCCTAGGTGCATAACTTTGCATTTAGTTGCATTAAAACGGAGCTGCCACGTATCTGACCAGTTTTCTAAGCTATTCGTCTTTTTGGAGCGCATCATGGTCAGTTCTGGAGTTAACTTACGTGTACAGCTTGGTGTCATCTGCAAAGAGCTTGATCATTCTTTCTACTACTCCTGGCATGTCATTAATGAAGTAGATGAAAAGTACTGGTCCAAGCACACTGCCCTGTGGAATGCCACTTAACACTGAAGTCCAATTGGAGCAAGATCCACTGATGGATACTCACGGCTTTCTGTTGCTTAGGAATGCCTGTATCCATCCTAGAGTGTCGCCACTAATTCCATAGCTGCGGCGTTTGCTCAGTAGTCTTTGGTGTGGAACAGTGTCAAACACTTTAGCGAAATCAAGGTAGATGACTTCAACTGCATCACCGTCGTCAACAGCTTTAGGACAGTAATCTAGTATATCTATGAGCTATGTGATGCAGGACCGGCCATTTAAGAAACCGTGTTGGTGGTCTGACATGAAGCTGGACATGTGCTTTGTTAGTGCGTCTCGGATGAAGTATTCCATAATTTTGCATACTACTGATGTTAAGCTTACTGGTCTGTAATTGCATGCAGATGATTTGCTACCTTTTTTGAAGATTGATGTGATCTGTCCATTTTTCCAGTCTATATCACTGGAACGACTGGCTTGATAATGGAGCCAGTCATTCCATTAGTAAATCTTTTTAAAAACTCTTTTCTTGACCTGCAAATGGACACTCACTGATTAAAACATCTGATTTTCTTGAACAATCTTGAGCACTGAAGGATTGAAACTCAAGATTGATCATAAACATCACAATTTCTCTTTAGTGAATGTCCATTCTGCTGGTCAAAATAAAATTTTCATCCATACATTCTGGACTGCATAGAATATAAAATAAATCTAAGGTTCTGAATCCATCCTGTAGATGACATCAGGATAATTAACAATTTAATGGTCTTGAGTGGTAAGGGAAATATAAAGTTTTGCTTAAACAATATACATTTGCAGGTTAAGAGAAAATAATTGTTAAAACTGTACCACTGAAATGACCGGTTCATTCATTCAGCTAGTCATTCCAGTGGTAAATTCTAAAGAAATAGTCCTATATCTGCAAATCGAGATTTCTCAAGACCATGGATGAAGCTCATTTTGGTCGGCTTGAAACAATTTTCATTTCAACAATCACATTTTCAAAAAGATTACACCAACTTTATGATGAAATAAGAAGTAAATACATTTTTGAATTTTGTCATCTACTTCTGATGAATCACAGTAATCCAGCCGGATCAGATCCCACTATAAAGTAGTGATCCGCTACTGATCCATATGCAAAACAGGGCTAAGGATCATAGGATCAGTAGTTAACTTCTAAAGCTGTATTGGTATAATTTTTGCACATAGTTGTACAATGGAGGAATCCAGTTCTAGCTCCACCCACGCTTTGCATGTGTTGGGATTCGATTTATATACTTTGAATCCTGAATTCCCAATATCCAATCTAACTATATAGGTAAGCTGTTGATTATTTTGAAACTAATGTGACTGGGTGATATTGCTGCCTATGGCAGCAACTAGGCTTGCACGATTTTTTGATTTAATCGTGAAGTTCGATTTATTTTTAAAATCACGATTTTTACGATGTAATTGAGGAAAGATCGGAAAATCGTCAAAAATTTCATGTTTTTACAAAATCTGAAGTGTACTTTTCCATCGCATTATATCAGTACATGAGTACACTTATAATCGATTCACGCCTGTGTTCATTGTGTGTATATCCCGACGTGCCATGCATGTGTCGAATAATTACGAATCACAACACAAAGCGCTACAATAAACAAGCTAACAATAGCGAGGTAACACCTTTGTCATTGAGAAAACCAGCTAGTTACTCCGGCGAATCGCCATATAATTTTCTTTCTTTCGCTGCAGACCCTGAGTCTGTTGTGAAATGTCAAGTATATACAGTTTCAGAGTGTTAGGCAATCAGTGAACATAATTCTGTTTAATTCTAGAGTTAGCAATTTCAGACGATCTAATAATTTTTCCTTTTTGATTCGGTTGTCATGTCAAATTAAAGAAAATAAAGCAACAGCATTCCAGATTGTTTGATTTTGTAAATCGTACATTCTGAAAGCAACTATAAACCGCACTATAGGACGAGTTTACGCCGTTACACTAGTACCTACTCAAAGCTACCGTTCTATGTATGTGAATTGCGCAGTATCTCCCGCGCTACTAATATTAGCGTCTTCGCGTTACTTCGCGTTACTCCGGTAATTACCTAAGCTCGTCCTCGGCGAGATTTTATCTCAAATTTTGATGAATTAAATAATGTTTATTAAACTATACGCAATATTTAGGCGGTCCCAATTAATAATTTCACGCCCGCGATGATGGATATAAGATATACATTAAGCATAGACGTAGGATGGTAAGAATTCGTCGCATGAACATCATGTGTTCTAATTTCGTGCTATTTTTGTATGATTTATTTAAACTTTCTAGAAACGAGTCACGTTAACCCGGTTTATGCTTTTGGGAATTTGGACCTACGATTTAATCGAAAATCGCGATTTTTTCCATAAATCGATCGCGATGTTTCAAATCAAAAATCGCGCAAGCCTAGCAGCAACAACACCCAGTCAAATTAGTTTCAAAATATTCAACAGAACGTTTTTTAAGCAGTGACGACATACAATTCGTATATGCATATACGCAAAAGTTCACAACGGACTCGGCTACGTCATTCACTACGCATTTTAATTATTTGCAATTGACTATGACATCATATACTTGACTGCTAAATTGGACTCATAGAATTAGATATTCAATCGTGTTCTATCTATCGTCATAGTATTATGTCAGCGTTTAATCTCTCTCCACTACAGTAGTTGCAGTCTATAATCTCTTTACAGGTTTTAAATTATTCAATACTTACTGTAAAAATAATGAATAAAACACATTTAGTAATAATCTGCAGACGGAAAGGTGCTATGGTTATGATTTACCTATATCATAATATATATATATATATATGGCCTAATTGCTTAACCCTTTTACCCTCGAATTTGTTCAAGAAAATTCCTCATAGAAAATGTCCATTTGCAGACAAACAGAATAGTATTTTTAAAAATTTACCACTGGAATGACTGGCTCTGTAACGACCCAGTCATTCGAGTGGTAAATTTTCAAAAATACTCTTCTCTTGGTCTGCAAATGGACATTTCTCAAGACAAAAGCCGTTTTGGGCTGATCTGAGTGTTAAAGGGTTAGTATAGAGGGATTCATTTCCAGCTATGCCATGCCCATTTCTATCTCATCCCCGCGCATTTGGTACAAGTGTCTAAATCAATTTTTAACATTTAAAGCCTGCATACCCTGAATCTTAATTTCAAGCTAACTAACTATACACGTAAGCCGTTGAATATTTTGAAACTAATTTGACTGGGAGTGGTTGTTGTTTTTAATTTTAATTATAAATTCGCTAAAGACATACAATTTAGATGCCTTCCATTGACATTTGCCACGTTCGTTTTCAACCTACATCATTTGAGTGTGACATCCGCTAACAAGTGACGTATTCTGATCATGACATCAGATACGGATCCCTCCGTTATTGACCAGTAATCGATATTAATTTTACGAATAAAAATAAAGAAATTATCAGTTATATACAAATGAAAGCTTATATTTAGATATAACCCGTAACACTCAAATTTGTTTTAGAAATTCAAAAGATTTTAAACTTTCTCATAGAAAATGCCCATTTGCAAATCAAGAAAAGATTATTTTTGAAAATTTATCACTGGAATGACTGGCTCGGTTATCGAGCCAGTCATTCAAGTGATAAATTTTCGGAAATAGTCTTTTCTTGGATGGCAAATGGACATTTTTTAGGACCACAATAGAAGCCATTTTGTCCGTCTTGAGTGTAAAACGGCTAATGTATACTTCACCCTATAGCCCATGCAATCCCAGGGTCTCAATTAGAAGACACCTATACTCAAATGGAAAGCCAAATCTGCATAGCCATGAGCTAGCTATACCAGCTCAGTGAGCAAACAGGGCTAACCCTTTCACCGATGAATCCTTTGTAGCTCAATGTCAGGGCAACCCCTACAAGAAAGCTGTTGCATAGTTTGAAATTAATATGACAGCAATGGCTTCCAGTCATATTAAGTTCAAAATATTCAACAGAATATGTTATATGTTGCAAGAAATTAATTTTTTTCACGGATATGACATCGAAATTCAAAAATTTCAAATTAAAGTAAAAGATGAACTGGTGTTTATTTTTCAACAAATTTGGTGGAAGATGGTGCTGTCATAGACAGCAACATCTTCCACCAAAATTGTTGAAAAATGTACACCAGTTTCTTTGCTATTGACACAATAAAAGATTGAATATTGACATCGGTGTGCTAAAGGTTAAGGCATATTCGTACAGTCACAATAGCACTTATATACTAAGTACATATATGGTATATACAGTTACATAGAATGTGTACCTCAAATGCTATCTGGCAAAATCTCAACGCAGCTAACAATTTTTTCTAACGATTACATTAACAAATTTATGAGCAGTAGATTATTCAAGTTTTATAAATATAGCAAAAGGGAGATAATCAGTAGCAGCTATGGCTTAAATAATGACAAAATCTTGAGTTGTCTCCCTTGCACAAATTTCCAATGCCTGTTTTTTAATGAAAAAATCACTTCAAAATCAATGTAAAGTAATTTTATAAAACATACCTGACACCAATTGACAGTATTAAAGCTTGCCATGCATTAAAGTTGTTGAACATTTTTAAAATGAAATTGATGGGAAAATGTTGCTACCGTCCAGCTAGATTGGTGTCAAAATATCCAACATAGTATTTCAACACATCGTAAAAAATATTTGGTCTCTAGAGATGAAAATGTTAGATGCATATGTTGAAAATAATTTGATTGAAAGTTGTTACTGTATAATGCAGTACAATAATTATGTACCAGTATTTCCAGCATGTAAGTATCCAACAAGAGGTTCAAGGGCTCTGTATTGCTCACCTGGAACACTGCCATTTCAAATAAAAAGACCATCTTCTATATGGAAACCGTTAGACTTTTTTTTCTCAGAAATTAAAAAATATAAGCTTTAACCCTTTAACACTCATATCAGCCAAAAACGGCTTCTGCAGTGGTCTTGAGAAATGTCCATTTGCAGCAGAATTTGCTTAAAAACCGCCCAGCAGATTAGGATGAGATAAGCTTTAAAATGATTCCAGACAATTTTCGGAAAATCCAGGATGTGTGCCAAAAAAATTAATCTATCAAAATCTTCATTGGAAGCGTTAACCCTTACCGTCAAAGGGTCCTTCAGCACAAACAAGTTTCATTGAAATCAGCCCATTGATTAAGGAAGAGAAGCATTTTGAATGATTTCGGACAATTTTGGGAAAACCGAATATGACTGCGGAAAAAAATTGACCAATCACAATTCTGAATAGAAGTTCTGGAGTCCACACAACTATAAGATCCATTTCTTCTAGCAAAATTTGGTTAAAATCTGCCACGCGGTTTATAGGAGGATAGGTTTTAAAGCAAAAGTTGATGGATGATGGGCACCAGACGGATGATCACCATGGCATAGGCTCACCTGTTCATTATGATAATACTAGCACTAAAAACCTGTCAATGACCAAATCCCGCAAGAGGTAAATTCTTTACGATTTATAGAATATTCTATAGAATATTATGAAATCAACCACTCTTGTAGCAACTTAATCCTTCATGCTTCAAAGCTTCTAGTACAAACCAACTAAATTCAGCTATGTAGTGGTCTTGAGGCGTGTGTGTCTATTTCCAGGCCAAGAGAAGAGTATTTTTGCAAATTTACCACTGGAATGACTGGCTCGCTAACCGAGCCAGTCATTACAGTGGTAAATTTACAAAATTACTCTTCTCTTGGCCTTCAAATTGACACTGGCTAAGCAAAAACTTAAATTTTCTTTATCGTTACCCTCTTGATGGTTAAGGCTGCCAAAATCCCAGCGGTAGTTTATAAAAATAGTCATCAAAAATTAAAATTACTTGAAAAATGTTACCCATTAAAATGATTAATTGATATTTAAGCAATATTTTGAGCACTTTGAGGTGCTGTTGGGGTTAATATGAGCACAAGCTATTACTGTCTATTTCAATATTATAATCTTAGGAGCAGTAAGGTTCCTAGTCTCAAGGAAAGTGAAAACTCCAGCACTTTTAACCATCTAACCGTTGACTTTATGCAGACAAGATATTCCATGTGTTATATCTCTGGACATGCTATATTATGAAAACAATTTGACTGAAAGTTGTTGGTGGCTAAGCCACCAACAACTTTCAGTCAAATTATTTTCAAAACATTCCACAAGTTAAGAGCTTTTGCTCATTGAAATTATTGTCTCGTGGCTTGCAGCAGAGACGGTTAAGGACTTTATTCCACTCTTTTCACAGATTTTCTAATTAGTCTCAAAACATTCAACACCTTTCCTGTATGAGTGTCCTGACATTGAGAGATTGGAATTTCAAATGAGTGGTTAAACTGTGCAATGTCCTGTGTATTTATCTAAAGGATCCATCAATATAGGTCAAGTTAGACTCGCTATCTATAGTCAGTTTGCTGGTTTACTAAACATGCACAGTTGTATGTCCAGCCGAACGCTGAATAGTTAACTATGGTTCGTTGGTTCCCGAATATGGATTGAATTACTATTGCAGAAAATTTGGAACCGGGCACCAGTCTCCATTAACCCTTTCTGTCGTCTGTTTTGATAGACTACGAAAAGGGGTTATTTTTGTCCGCTAAGACATCAAAAAGCTTCCATATGACATAAAGTGGGAAGGAATATGGGCTTGGGAACATTGACATACAATGGGAAAGCATAATTTCATCAAACCTAAGTTATTTAGTGAAATAGTTACACTTTTATATGCATTTATTCGTGGCAAGCAATCGGTGTCCACCATTTTGAAATTGACGCAAATTTTGCACCCCCCATCTGAACCAAGCTCGGTTGACTATAGTTGACTAGCTAGTTAACTATTTGAAGTTTGACTGGGAATCTAGTTAGCTATAGCTAACTATGGTTAGGAGTCTAACTTGACCTATGAGGGACCACCGCTGACAAGTACCTAATAGATGAATCCAATGTATCGATCAATCCTATGACATCATAGTCGACGTCACACATAGGATGATGTCATAATCAATTATATCATGAATGCCGTAGTTAACCCGCCTTGTGTCAACTTGTCATTATAATGGTAACACCGCCTCTGTGGTAGTCTTGAGGTCTGTCTATTTGCAGGTCAAGAGAAGACTATTTTTGAAAATTTACCACTGGAATGACTGGCTCGATAACCGAGCCAGTCATTCAAGTGGTAAATTTTCAAATATAGTCTTCTGTTGGCCTGCAAATGAACATTGACTAAGCAAAAATTTATATTTCCCGAGAGGATTAACACTATAACTTGACCATGGCCTCTACCTCTGATGGAATGCCTGTTTCTAATTCTTATATTCAAATTTAATCATGAAATAAATCTATATAGCCTCATTTTAAACCAGAAATGTGGTTACAATGCAACCATCAAGCTCGACTTAGCAAAGAACCATCAAGCTTGACTTCGCAATGAACTATGAAGCTTGACTTCGAATATAAATTACATCTCGAATGCTTATTAATACACATATCAGTGACCATGACTTTTGACCACAAAGTAATTGTGTCATCAGCTCTCATGAGCAAGTCTCAAAGTCTGGATGCAGTATGATTAACACAACATGAGATATGAACCACTTTAGAAGTAGAGGTAAGACCAAAATTTTGTTGTTGAGAAAACCCATATGTTTTGTTATTATCAGCCTGACCGTCACCTTCTAAACGAGCATATTTACAGCAGAATGGTTCAAAATAAAATTGTTAAAGATATATACTTTTAGAAGCTTAAATTATATGGAATGAAATCATCATATGTTAAGATTTATTTTGTTTCATTACACCGAGGTATACAATTTAAGCTTCTAAAAGTATGTAATTTAAACAACTTTATTTTCAAGCATTTTGGTGTGAATATGTACCTTTAATGGCACAGTGATATTGTCATGCCCTCACATTATAAGGAAGGATGTGTCTAAATTTGGGTCCTGTATGCATTAGCAAACATGAGATATAAACTGCAAAGTTAAGCTAAATGCTAAATTCTACTTTTGAAATAAACTAGGTTATAGCAAGGACACATTAACCTTGACCTTTGACTGCAAGGTGTCATGTGTCATTACCTCTCACTACAGAGGCATGTGTACAAATTGGGATCCAGTATGATTTACGCAAGCACGAGATATAAAAGGTGAAGTTGAGCTAAACACAAAATCTTAATGTTGAAAAGTTTTTGCCAAGATCACAATGACCTTGACCTTGGGACACTTTGACCCTGAAGTACCTTGGGTCATGCTGTCTCATTATACGAAAGCATGTATTCACGTTTGGGTCCAGTATGGTTGACCAAACATGAGATCTGAATTATAAATTTCAGCTAAACACAAAATATTAACACTGAAAAAAAACCCCAGTCTTTTGCCAATATCACAACGAGATTGACATTTAACCTTTTGACCTTGAGGTCATTGTGTAATGCCCTGTCATTAGATAGAAGCACATGTCCAATCTTGGATCCAGTAAGATTAATCAAAGATAAGATATGAACTAAGCTAAGCTAAACAAAAAATGTTAATGTTAAAAAAACAAAGTTTTTATCAAAGTCAGTGACCTTGGCCGTTGCCTCTTTGATGCCAACTTCATTGTGTGATGCACTGTCAGTTTTAGGAAGCATGTGTCCAAGCTTGAGTCCAGGATGATTAACCAAACATGAATTATGAAATGATATGTTGAGCTCAATGCCAATTGGACGAGGACGAAGTCACTGGCGCCAGAAAACGTGGAGAGTATCATAATAGCTCACTTTACTTCGTAAAGTCCAGTTAAAAAAAAATCACTTTACAATTGACTGGAAGTTTGGAACACATAACAATGGTGGATGATGATAAAATGGATGACAGGATATAGACTGTAACACGTAACGATGGTGGATGATGATAAAATGGATGACAGGATATAGACTGTAACACGTAACGATGGTGGATGATGATAAAATGGATGACAGGATATAGACTGTAACACATAACAATGGTGGATGATGATAAAATGGATGACAGGATATAGACTGTAACACGTAACTATGGTGGATGATGATAAAATGGATGACAGGATATAGACTGTAACACGTAACGATGGTGGATGATGATAAAATGGATGACAGGATATAGACTGTAACACATAACAATGGTGGATGATGATAAAATGGATGACAGGATATAGACTGTAACACGTAACTATGGTGGATGATGATAAAATGGATGACAGGATATAGACTGTAACACGTAACGATGGTGGATGATGATAAAATGGATGACAGGATATAGACTGTAACACGTAACGATGGTGGATGATGATAAAATGGATGACAGGATATAGACTGTAACACGTAACGATGGTGGATGATGATAAAATGGATGACAGGATATAGACTGTAACACGTAACGATGGTGGATGATGATAAAATGGATGACAGGATATAGATTGTAGCCGAGTGTATGGATGACTTGATGGGGTGTATAAGACTGTTTAGGATCGTTGTTTACAATGGAGGCTTCCAGTTTTAACTATGTCCCGCCCATCTCTAGCTATTAAAACTCTACCCACGCTTCACCTGTGTTATGATCGATCGATCACTGAACTTCCGGACTATCAATTTCCAGAAAACTAGATAGAGTTAAGCTGTTGAATATTTTGAAACTAATTTCACTGGGTGGTGTTGCTGCCTATGGCCCAGTCAAATTAGTTTCAAAATATTCAACAGCATATTTATTAAATAGTAGACAATTCGCACAACAATGCTTAGTCCGTCATCAATTAATCATTTGTGATGAACTTATCCACGTCATTAATGACATAACTGATTATGACATCATTCTACATGTCACGTAACTGATTACGAATTCATATGTTTGATGGATAAACTGGAAAGGTCCATTGACTGGAAGTTTGGAACTCATAGAAATGGTGGATGATGATAAAATGGATGACAGGGTATAGACTGTAACTGTGTGTATGGATGACTTGAGGAGGAGGAGGAGGAGGAGGAGGTCCTATGACTGCTTGGATGAGATGAGTTACTAGCGACCGTTTATTCAAAACTGTAGTTGTCCATGTTGCTGTGGATATAGACTGTAAGTGTGTGTATGGATGACTCGAGGAGGTCCTATGACTGCATGGATGAGATGAGTTACGAGCGACGATTTATTCAAAGCTGTAGTTGTCCATGTTGCTGTTGTTGTCATTTTCTTTCTTAGTGATATTGGGAAGATCTGACTTGTGCTGCGTCGCTTTTACTGGGAGCGGTTTCTTATTCGTCTTGTGTTCAGGACGTTTCTTCTATTGGAATAATAAGAACACTTAATTCTTTAGTGATCTAGCCAGGTAAAACTGATGTCTAGTGGTCCTGAGAAATGCCCATTTGCAAATCAAGAAGGCTAGTTTTGAAAATTTACCACTGGAATTGCTGACTAAGTAATCGAGTCAATTATTCCAATGATAAATTTAAAAAAGGGCTTTCTTTTGCTCTGAAAATGGACAGTTTCTGAGAACATTTTTTGGAAAAATTTGACTGTTAAAATTAATAAACAAACATTTACCTGAAAAATGACTACCTACAGTATAGCACATAAGCTAAAATGTTTCCAAAATAAAACATGTTAGTTAGTATAATTTTGAACACGATATATACATGTATATATATACACCTGTGCAAAAGTTAAGCACCAGCAAAAACAATAGAACGTAGAAACATGATGGTACAACTAGGCTGCCATACTTTTTGTCCCCGCGTTAGCGGACATAATTCCAAGTACGAAATGCACCTGCATGCATGACTTCACGCCGCTTGATGTCCGTGCGTGGTGGGAAACAGCACACGTGTTCAGTTATGTAAAAGTCCAGTTTGAGGTGTAGAACATTACATACAGATTTAGGCGACAAGATTAGGAATTTTGTGTTCATGACCGTGGTTTATTTGTACAGAGAGAATTAGCTCTTGATTATGAACCGCTATGGCAAGACGAAGGTTAAGTGATCGTGTGAAATGGCAAATCATAGGCATGCATACCACTGGTATGTCATGCAGAGAGATTGGCAGACAGCTGAACATTAACCATACTGTAATCAGTCGTTTGATTGCAAAACATGGGCAAACTAACGAGGTGAACGACAGGCCTAGATCTGGAAGACCGAAGAAGACTACTGCCCGTGATGATCGAGCCCTAGTACGCCTTGTTAGGAGATCTCCATTCACCAACAGCAGAGTGCTCAGCCAGCAATGGGAAACGCGCAATAGAGTGTCAATGTCTACCGTCAAAAGGAGACTGTATGCTGCTGGCATGAAAGCTAGGAGACCTGTCAGACGTCCCCTCCTCAGTACACACCACAAAGAGGAGCGTCTGAGGTGGTGCAACGAAAGAAGACACTGGAACATGAGATCCTGGAGACGGGTACACTGGTCCGATGAAAGTCGGTTCCTGCTTCATGCCACAGATGGTCGAACTCGTGTATGGAGGTCCAGACGCACGGCGTATGACCAATGTAACATCATGGAAGAAGTTCCATTTGGTGGAGGTTCCGTTATGATATGGGGGTGCATCTCATTTGATTGTAAGCTGGATCTGTTGACTGTACCTGGAACACTAAATGGACAAAGATATCAAGATTCCATACTGGATAGAGTTGTGGTCCCTCATTTTGTAAATCATGCACCTGGAACCCACCCTATATTCATGGATGACAATGCCCGACCACATCGTGCTAGAGCTGTGCATGAATACCTCCGCCAGAATGCCATCGAAACTCTACCATGGCCAGCAAGGAGCCCTGACATGAACCCTATTGAGCATATCTGGGACATTCTGGGAAACATGGTGAGAAGGAGGGATCCTCCTGTGCAGAACCTACAGGAATTAACAGACGCACTCCATCTTGAATGGCAACGAATACCACAATGGCGTATCAGTCGGTTGGTGACCAGCATGAGACGTCGTGTCCAGGCCGTCATCCAGGCACAAGGTGGATATACCCAGTATTAATAATGACAGTCTCAAACTCGTGCACAGATGTTAAACTTCGTTTTCAGACACCATTAATGACAATCTAGCCACGTGTGTCAACTGTAGGGCAATAGTTGTCAGTTGTGTCAACGTAACCATATTCAGGCCTCGTTTTCAAGTTCAAACAAAAACATACAGTGTTTCCCCACCATCATAATCAGCATTCACCTAGTTGCATTATTACCTCTTGCACTAAGATGGATGGGTACATAAATGTTTATGCTATTGCTTTCTTCATAGCACATGAATATACCCTCGCATGTGCGTAAAAATAGGGTGGTGCTTAACTTTTGCACAGGTGTATATATTATTTTGTTTTGAAAACATTTAAAGTTATTTCTGAGCTTTACTGTAGTTTGAAAATATCAATGTTTCATTAATCCTTCAACCCTTCACCCCTCGCCGACCAGAAACGCCAAAATTCTTTATAATGTAAGGCATAGTTTGATGTTAAATAGCAACAGCAACAGGTTCGTTTCTGTCAAATTAATTTCAAAATATTCAACGCCTTTCTTGCATAGGTGTCTAGTAATAGAGATACAGGAATTTCAGGGGTTAAAGGTTAATTAATTTGATTAACGTTTTAACCATTACCACTCTGATGTCAATATTCTATATTTTACTGCGTCAATAACAAAGAAACTGGTGTACATTTTCCACCAATTTTGGTGGAAGATGTTGCTGTTGTAGACAGCAACATCTTTCACCAATTTTGTTGAAAAATAAACAGTAGTTCATCGCTTAATTTAATTTGAAAATTACAAATTTTGACATCAACATTGTAAGGGTTAAGAAGAGTACTAAATAGCTAGCTAGGCAATGGACAATAATCTTTCAGTGAATACTGTACCACTCAGAAATAACTGATAAAACGTAAAAATAAAATGTACTGTTAAATATTGTGTTGAATATTTTGCACAAATGTGGATTATGCAGCAATGGCTTCCAGTCAAATTAAGCCCAAAATATTTAACAGAAAACTTCTTAGATCATAGGCGCGTGCGATTATTGTGTTGAGTGATCGCGATCGATTATTAAAAAATAATCGTGATTTACTCGATTAATCAGCTTGGATACAAATTACCAACATAACAACAAAAGAATATCAATGACGAAAATTGCAGGTGTTTAGCAAGAGAAGACTATTTTTGAAAATGTATCACTGGAATGCCTGGCTCGATTCTCAAGCCAGGCATTCCAGTAATACATTTTCAAAAATAGTCTTCGCTTGCCATGCAAATGGACATACATTCACTAAGCAAAATGTCATTTTTCATGATCGATCGCATTAAAAAGCAAATGAAAATTAGGTTTTAAAATGTTTTATGCAATAGAAAATATTCACGATTATTCGATTATTTAATTTTTAATCATATAAATTCACGATTTAAAACATAATCACGATTTTTGATTTAATCACGTAATCGCGCAAGCCTATTAGATCATATTCGAACTTGTACTAGTTTTTTCCCCCCCGACTGTCTTGAATTAATTATTAATACACGGTAGTCCAGAGGATCTGTCTTACAGTGGCTTCAACTGCCCATACATGGCAGAAACAAGGTCGATAGAATCTCCATAGCTGCGGTGGGTTCTGTATTTTTTTTGGATTTTCAGGGTTTTGTTCAGATCACACCCAAAGTCATGTAATCCTAGTCACACCTTTTCCTGTGCTAAATTTTGATCCAAATCGGATCAGTATTTTCTGAGATAATCCACAGATCCAGATTTGATCCAATCTGGACCAGGGTTCTTTTATTCTGGATCATGGCCAACGTCCGGAAACCTTGCATGGCGCGTCCCTTCCGTGTGTTAAAATTTTTGCCAAATTGGATCATTAATTTTTTAGATACATGTGTGGATGCACAAACTCGCTCACGCACACACAATATTATATTAATAGATATGAACATTACTTACCGCGGTTTTGAATATTTTACTTTTCACTTTATCTGTTCTCCTCAAGCTTACAGAACTGATAGTTTGTTCTAATGATGTGTGGCTCGGACTCAATGGTTCAAAAATTGAAGTTTGTTGGCCTCGTCCTCTTGTTTCTATAAAGAGAATACAGAATATGTGACAAAATAACATTCATCAGGATAGATAGAAGTGATGGGAATCAGGCGATATAATGAGATTAATTATTTTATCAATATAAATTAAGATACCATATTTAACCATGTCATGGCAAAGTCTGCCCAAATCAGCCTCTTCACTGGTTTTGAGGAATACCCATTTGCAGACCAAGAGAATACTATTTTGAAAATTGACCACTGAAATGACTGGCTCGATAACCGAGCCAGTAAACTGAACTTTTTTCCTGAACAAATTTGAAGGATAAATGGTAAATGGAAGATAATTTTTACAGAAGACAATTCACATAAACATTCTGTCCTACTGATATTTATCCCATTACCCTCTTTAAACGATCAGGCCTATGGTCACCAAACAGACCAGAAATCACAAACTCTAACAAGAGGACCAAGGGCCTGTGGCACTCATCTGGACCATTAGCATTTGAACCTTTTTGGCATTTGCTTTTAAAGACATGATGGATAATTTTCGGAAATCCAAGATGGCCACCAGAAGAATTGACCAATCAAAATTCTGTATATACATTGTGAAACCTATCCACCTACGGCCCTTCCAGCTGAGATTGATTGAAATCTGCCAAGTGGTTAATGAGGTATAGGCTTTTAACTGATTCATTCAAACTTTTCGAAAATCCAAGATAGCCACCCAAAAATTGACCAATCAAAATTCTGCATACTAACTCTCAAGCCTGCCGCCATAGGGTCATTCCATCCAAGTCTGGTTGAAGTCGCCCAAGCAGTTTAATGAGGAGTAGCATTCAAGATTTTCACAAAAATTTACCAATCAAAATTCTGTATACAATTTCTGAAACCTACACCCATAGAATCCATCCAGTCAAATTTGGTTGAAATATGTCACGAAGCTAAGGAGTAGTAGCATTTTGACCATTTCCGGTACATTTTGAACCAAATCTAAGATTTTCACCCAAAAAATTCATCAATCAAAATTCATCAAGCAAAATTCTGAAAAAATATTCTAGAGCTTATCACCATAGAATGCACCCAGTCAATTTGATTGAAATATGTCAAGCAGCTGAGGAGGAGTAGCATTTTGACCATTTCCGGTAGATTTTTCATAAAATCGCAGATTTTCACCCAAAAAATTGATCAATCAAAATTCTGAAAAGATGTTCTACAGCCTACCACCGTAGAATGAATCTAGTCAAATTTGGTTGAAATAGGTCAAGCAGCTAAGGAGGAGTAGTATTTTTACCATTTCCGGTAGATTTTTCATTAAATCTCAGATTTTTACCAAAAGAATTAATCACTAAAAATTCAGAAAGAACGTTCTAGTGCCTACGACCACAGAATGCATCTAGTCAAATTTGGTTGAAATATGTCAAGCAGCTAAGGAGGAGTAGCATTTTGACCATTTCCGGTAGATTTTTCATAAAATCTAAGATTTTAACCCAAAAAATTGATCAATCAAAAAAGTCTGGAGGGTAGCAGTTAAGGATCATTCCAGCCAAATTTAGTTGAAATCGATCCAACCATTAAGGAGAAGACGCGATTTGACGAACGGGTGGACAGACGATGGACGGACGACGACTGGCCGCCATGGCATAAGTTCAATTGGACTTTCAGGCCAGGTGAGCTAATAAGTAAGGAAAATTCTGAAGAATATTTGCAAAACTAATTTGGCTGCCATCTGTTGTTGTTGTTGCCTATGCCAGGAACAGGTTCCAGTCAAATTACTTTCACAACTATTAATAACTTTCCAATATGGTGGCGTTGAAATTCAGATTTGAGATAAAAGGATTTCATAGGAAAGTGGAGGATTCCAGTTTATCCATCAATCATGATGTCATAATCAACTATGTGACGTGACATGTAGGCGGAGGTCATAATGAAATCACAAATTACGTAGCTAAGTTCATCACAAATGCTTATTTGATGACAGACTAAGAGTTGCTGTACGAATTGTATGTCTTTACTATTTAATAAACATGTTGAATATTTTGAAACTAATTTGACTGGGCGCTGTTGCTTCCTGCCATAGGCAGCAACAGCACCCAGTCAAATTAGTTTCAAAATATTCAACAGCTTAAGCTGTATAGTTTTCTGAAAATTGAGATTCAGAGAGTGCAGGGATCGAGTTATCCCGATATGGGCGAAATCACCGAAGTGTGGGTCGAGTTTAGTTAGAGATAGACGGGGTATAGCTCAAACTGGATTCCTGCATTGGATGATATATTCCATATTAGATTAATCATTTACTGGTCAAATTTGGTAAAAGAAAATCCAAATATTTGCTTATTGAATGTCCATTTGCAGGCCAGGACTATTTTTGAAAATTTACCACTGGAATGACTGGCTCGGTCATTGAACCCGTCATTCCAGTGGTAAATTTTCAAAAATAGTCTTTTCTTGGCCTGTAAATGGACATGCCAGAAGACAATAGCAGAGGCCAGTTTTGGCCATTAAAGGGTTGACACTCAGTTAAAGCTGTAATAGTTTGTTAAAATCAGCACCACTGTATTGACATTATTGCATTCTAGTTGTACTGTAAAATTTTATTATTTAAAGACCACAAATGAGACTTAGATTTCCATAAAAAACCCACCAAAAATAGATATTTATTTGACAGCCCATAAAATTCATTGTCGTTATGACATCATCTCGTGAATCGCTAACCATGTGGATTCATATTATGACACATATGTTTTTAGAATAGACGAAACTGGTGCATAATACAGTTAGGAAGTTGATTTAAAATCTTACATAATGATAAATCTGATACAAAATGGCAACTAGCATGACTAGTGTAAGCTTCTATTCGTCACATAAGCGATTATTTCTAATTTTCATGCATATTCCGACCATTTTCTTGCCAAAGTATACAATCTTTTCTTTATCATTGTAGCGCTTCACTACTACAAGTCTTACCAATGGGTACAGGAAGATTAAGCAAACATGAGATATGAACTGCTAGTTTTAACCAATCACAAAATATCATTGTTGAAAAAATCCCAGTTATTACAAATGTCACAATAACCTTGACCTTTGCCATTTTGACCCCAACATCATTGTATGATGCCCGCGAATTATATAAGGAAGCATGTGCTCAAGGTCGAGACCAGACTACTTAACCAAAGATGAGATATGAACTGCTAAGTTGAGCTAAATGCAAAATGTTAATATTAAAAAAGCAAAGGTTTTACCAATGTCACAGTGACCTTGACAATGGACCTTTTGCCTTTAACATCATTGTGGGATGTCAAGGCCGTATTAGGATGCATGTGTCCAAGTTTGGGTCTAGTATGATTAACCAAACCTGAGATATAAACAGAAAAGTTGAGCTAAACACAAATTGTATGACGACAAGTGTTTCTCATGGCATCTAAATTTTGGAGGTCCCAGGGACTCCACACTTAGAAATCTAGGGGTCCAAACCTGAAATCTGGGGGTCCCAAATTGAAAATATGGATTCTCATGCAGTTTTTCTCATCCATTAGAGAGTATCATGGGTGCACATGTCTTTGTGCAAAAACCTATAAATCTAATTAATATTTAACAATCATGCAAGATTTTCAGGGGGTCTCATGGGACCCACTACCACAACTTTTTGGGGTCCCCAGTTACATTTTGGGGGTCTATACCCTCAAAAGGACCATTATGAGAAACCCTGATGATGATGATGCCACCACCGGACGATGTGCAGTGTATCACAACAGCTTGTTTTACTTATTTTATTTCGTAAAGTCGGGCTAATGAACAACAAGTGATGGTGCCATAAACAAGTAATTACATCGGACATCAGAAATCCAATTCAGATGCCATACCTGCAGTCACCAGAGCCTTCCTTGATGGATACTTGCTGATCATCTATGATGATTACTGGCAGTATCTTTATCTATTTATAGTTAGTTACAGCCAATGGACTTTTCTATTTTTTAGCTATGCCCCGCCCATCTATAGCTAAGGTCCACCCATACCACGCTCGTGTTGGGATCGATCAATCTCTGAACTCTCTGACTATCCATTTCCAGAAAACTATACAGGTAAGCTGTTGAATATTTTGAAACTAATTTGACTGGGTGCCATAGGCAGCAACAATACCCAGTTAAATTAGTTTCAAAATATTCAACAACATGTTTATTAAATAGTAGAGACATCATCCTACATACCGTTTAGCTGATTATGACATCATTACTCCGGAAAGGTCCATTGAAGTGTGCGACTTAATAACAACAGTGTGATATAAAATGATATGTAATGGTTTAATAACTTTTATACAATGAAATAGAAGCCCATGTGATAGATAGGCTTGTGCGATTATTGCGTTGAGTGATCGCGATCGATAATTAAACAAGAGGCCCAAGGGGCCTGTGTCGCTCACCTGGAGCACCATCAATTTTTGTTAAAATTGTTGGTGGGTGGTTTAGCAGTCTTTTAAATGAGTTTGTGGACATTTTTGCAAGTGCAATATGGCCGCCAAACAAACTACATTTTGATTGCCCCACGGCGACCATGTTTTTTCGATGGATCAACTTCCCTTCAACAAATTTTAATGGCCCAAATTTCAGCCCGATCCCTTCAGTGGTTCTAGAGGAGTCATTTTCGTGAAAACCAGGTCATCCAAGATGGTCGCTGAACCATTTGGTCAATCAAGTCCTCTTGAACAAACTTAGCTTACCTCTTGGCCTAGATGAAGATTCCCCAAGTGGCTTCGGAGATTTTTAAAGACATTTCCTGAAATCGGCCAAAATTAAAAATGCCCGCTGGGCAAATTGGCCGTTTTGAACAAACTTGGATCCTTATGCCCTAAGGATGCTTCCTGCCAAATATAATTGAAATCGGCATGGTAGTTCTCAAGAAGATATTAAAAATTTCCCATTGCTTTAGCATTGGAGTTTTTGATGAGAAAATTATCCAAGATGGCCACCAAACTGTTTATCCGACAGTTTCGAAAATTGCAAATTTGAGCTCAGAATACCCAAAAACATATATAGAACCAATTTTGGCCTCAAAATCCATCAAATAAAAAAATCCAATATGGCCGCCAAACATGCTATATTTTGATTGGCCCACGGCGGCCATGTTTTTTGATGGATCAACTTCTCTTGAACAAACTTTACTGGCCCTTAGTGTCTAATCATATCTGCCAAATTTCGGCCTGATCCCTTCAGCGGTTCTGGAGAAGTTATTTTCGCTAAAACTAGGTAAACCAAGATGGCTGCCAAACTATTCGACCAATTAGGTTCCCTTGAACAAATTTGGTTGAGCTCTTGCCCTAGATCATATTTCATGAGGTTTCCTTCAATCCCTCAGGCGGTTTCGGAGATTTTTAAAGACGTTTCTAAAAATCAGCCAAAATCCAAGATGGCCACCGGCCTAAGTGCCCTAAGGATGCTTCCTGCCAAATATAATTGAAATTGGTTCAGTGGTTCTTAAGAAGTCGTTTAAAGGAAAAGTTGACGGATGGACGGACAACGTACACACGACGGATGGTCGCCACATAAGCTCACTTGGCTTTTCAGGCCAGGTGAGCTAAAAATAATCGTGATTACTCGATTAATTAGCTTGGATACAAATTACCAAGATCTAGCAACAAAAGAATATTAATGACAAAAATTGCAATTGTGTTTAGAAAAGTCCATTTGCAGGGCAAGAGAAGACTATTTTTGAAAATCTATCACTGGAATGCCTGGCTCAATTCTCAAGCCAGGCATTCCAGTAATACATTTTCAAAAATAGTCTTCTCTTGCCATGCAGATTGACGTACATTCACTAAGCAAAATGTCATTTTTCATGACCGATCGCATTAAAAAGTAATTGAATGTTAGGTTTTGAAATATTTGATGCAATAGAACCTATTCATGATTATTCGATTATTTAATTTTTAACCATATAAATTCACGATTTAAAACATAATCACGATTTTCGATTTAATCACGTAATCGCGCAAGCCTACAAGGTGATAAAAGATGTAAATAGTGAAGCAGAAGCCATCCACGTCACATACTGATATACTAATACTTACCTACAAGTCTGATGCATTCAGTTTTATGTCGCTCCGTCCATGCCCTTAATTTACACGCCTTGCTACAGAAATACACTTCTTTACATCGTGTACATGCGTACAATCGAATGCCCAGTGAACGTCCGCAGTCATAACAATATCGGAACAGAGGCTTCCTGATTTTTTAAATAAAGCAAAATAGAAAAAAACCATGATGATGCACCAATGAATAAGACCTATCAGAAAATAGAGATTTCTTCATCAACCCCAGACCAGTTATCCTATGAAGATTCAAAGCAATCCATTAAACGGTCAAGGAGTTATCGTACGGAAACCAATTTTCAAGATGGCCACTGGTGACTGGTGGCCATATTGTATTTGAGTGTATCGTAAATTTTGATAAGCTTCCTCACCAGACTTAGTCCAACCACTCTATGAAAATATATAAGGGCATTGCTGCAGAAAGTAATGTCTTCCAGGCAAAATATTCAATTGATTGTTTCTTACATCATAAACAAGTTTCTACCTGGGTTAATGATAAGAGTAATGAGTGTAGACTCTTACCTAGATTTCCCCCAGTTCACCATTACATGTCTTATTTACTGATACAATGTTATTGAATGGCAGACTCTTCTTCAGATGTGGTCACATAATAGTCTATGCTTGAATGATTTTAACCAGTTTAGTTCTATATTCTACAAGATCAGGAAGACCACAGAATATTATGAAATTTTGGTTGCTGAAAGTAGTTGATGTATATAGAACAACAACTTACAGCAATATCAATTTTAAAAGGAACCTGAATGTTGGTTAATAAAGAAAATACAGTTATTATCCCACTGATATTTCAGCAGTCCATGTAAATAGATTAGTTATAGACACAATCTCTGGTCCCCAGACATGGTGCCTGGGGACCAGAGATTGTGTCTATAACTAATCTATTTACATGGACTGCTGAAATATCAGTGGGATAATAACTGTATTTTCAGACATTCAGAATTAAACAGTTAATCAGCAGATACCATGGTCAACTGTTTCATTCGGTCTGTTGCATATATTAAAAATATGTGGAAGCAGAATTGTGTGGCTTGTATGCTGAGGATATAAGATACCCCTATAATAGACAAGTAATAGGCTATTACCTATTACCTTTCAATCTATTACTATTACATTGTAAAATTAAGGTAATTTCTATTACTATTACATGGACTTTGCTGTAATAGCCTATTACTATTACCCCCTATCATCCCTGATCATTGTCGATTTCGATAGGTTTCTTCCCCAGACCGTGGTATAAAAACTCATTATTTTATATACTTTATTGTAGATTTAATGGAGGGATGTGATCTGTCATTTAAGTATCTATCATCATATTCAAACATAGGCTTGTGTGATTATTGCTTTGAGTGATCACGATCGACTGTTTAAAGGGGAACACAAGAAGGGTCACCATCGTTTGCATAAAACACGCAGTTCTATTGTAGAGCTCACATTTAAGCTACTGTATAAAGCTTTCCCCGACATGTGTATATAAATCCGAGTAAAATGGTGTTAAAAAACGCTATGTTACTATAATTTTCTGCGAGTTAATTAAACCTATGACGTCATAGGTTGAATCCCATCCGACAAGAACCATAATAACGGCACTCTGAAGACAGGAGTGCACGCATTTGGATGGTGATATATCTATTGGTGATAATGCTGTCGACATCATTTATATATGTACAGATTGAAGAGATTAAGACGTGTATCGCACTATCGCAAATTTATGGAATGTATTTGTTATTTTCACACATTAATTGCCGAACCGTAAGATGGCCATTTTCTATGAAGATACCTGCCAATTACATTAACATTACAAAATCTCAGGAAGTTTTGAGGCTAGTATGAAAACATAAGTACCTAAAGATGGACTGGATGTATGTAGCCCCAGTAAGAGTGTTGATTCAATGGTGACAATTATATTGAATTGCCTATACTATCGCGTCATTCATTTATCTCAAGATCAAAACTCCATGTCAAAATTGGCACCATCAGAGAAATCAGACAAAGGACTGTTAGTATATATTCCTCAACATTTCCGCAAATATAGTGTATATATTCCTAAAACCGCTGAAGAGAATCCCCTTATAAAAACGCAATTCGCAATTTTTATATGCGATAGCGTTGGATGACAGCGAGAAAAACGTTCAACTTATGACGTCATACGCCTCATCCGGGAATAGAAATTTAACCCATGTACCACATATTTAAATAACGAAGATATATATTTCTAATTTGAGCACAGATATTACAATTATATTTTTGAAAACGTTACGGTCTGTAGATTCATTTTATACGCAGTAGTATAGAGGGTCTGGTGATTCCCTTTAAGAATAATCGTGATTATTCGATTAAACAACTTTGGTACAAATTACCCAGTCATAACACCAAAAAGCATATCAATGACGAAAGCTGCAAAGGTGTTTAGAAAAGTCCATTTGTAGGACAAGAGAAGAGTATTTTTGAAAATGTATCTCGAGACAGTGATATATTTTCAAAAATAGTTGTCTCTTCCCCTGCAAATCGACATACATTCACTGAGCAAAATGTTAATTTTCGTAACCAGTCACATCAAAAAGTAATTAAAAGCTAGGATTTGAAATATTTTATGCAATAGAAATTATTCGATTACATAATTCTTAATCATATAAATTATTTTTTACAATTTAATCACGTAATCGCACAAGTCTAATCAAATAAGTCACTTAACATCGTGCAAAGCTGCACAATCAAATGTTGTAGATCTGACATGAAAGGGTCAAAGGTTCGAAGTAACTGCATGAATTGTATAATTATGTATTTGATGAAACTACAATTTAATAAACATTCTGTTGAATATTTTGAAACCAATTTGACTGGGAGCTGTTGCTGTCTAGCAAATAAATCTTGGCTAATAACAACTCTACTGTAATCATACTGTCTTGTTTCTTAGTACATACCTGATATTTTTCTTGCGTCGAGCGCTGCGTATTGGTACAGTATCACCACTGTTCTGGATAATCATCTGACTAAAATATGATGAATACAACGGATGTATTATTATTATTATTATTATTATTATTATTATTATTATATGTACAATGAGAAATTCTAAACTTGATCCTGAAGCCATAACTACCGGTCACTATAATTACCCCTGCATCAATGATAATACAAAGTATACCATGGAAAGCCCAAGGTTAAATATCATAAATATTATTGAAATGTATTTGTAAACATTGATATACCAACATCTGTATCAAATTTGAAAACCAATCCAATGGCAATTTTTAGGAAACGGTCGGGAAAGAGGATCTTTCCCATTGCATGCCATCATAAGAAACCAAATAACATCCATACAATCCAGATTAAGATCCAGATCCAGATTTCCAGATCCAGATTTACTCGAAAATTTTCACACACAGTTCTAACATTGCCTGGTCAAGTGGGTGGTCTTGCGGAATGTCCATTTCAGGTCAAGAAGGCTTTTTTAAATCTACCTCTGAAATGACTGGCTCAGTAAACAAGCCAGTCATTCTAGTCGCAGTTAAAAAAAAATTCACTTGGCTTGCAAATGGACATTCATTATGTAAGAATTTAAATTTTCTTGACCAGTCTTGACCACTAAAGGGATACAAGTTATAATGTCATGTACCTTTAAAGTACTGGGAATAAGTTTTGAATATATATATATATATATATATATATATATATATATATATATATATACACGTACCATGTTTTCTCAAATCCTAGCAAAATTTAAGTATTTTTAACCTTTAACACTCATATCAGCAAAAGACAGCTTCTACAGTGGTCTTGGGAAATGTCCATTTGAAGACCAAGAAGACTATTTTTGAAAATTTACCACTGGGATGACTGGCTCGTTAACCGAGCCAGTCATTCCAATGGTAAATTTTTAAAAATAAGTCTTCTCTTGGTCTGCAAATGGACATTTTCTATGCGAAAATTGAATTTTAAACAATTTTGAGGGTTAAAGTTAATTTGCTAGAACGAACCCCTTTAAAGGTATTGAAAAACTGATTTTTAACTCGAACACTTTAAGGACTTTCAAGGATCACTATGAACACCGACTAATATAACTTTTGGAGGAAAGATTTGAAAACCCCATTTTGTACCAACACCTTAACGACCGCTGGAATCAAAACTGATGCAGGTACTTCTGACACCATGCATTTATGGGACCGATATTGTGCTGATAGTGACAAGCATTTGTGCTAATCATTATAGCCATGGGGCCATCCGTAAAAGATAATTTGGTTGTCCTCTTCTGACCCTGGTGGGTGGGTAGGGAGGGGAATTCTTTTTTTACCTGCTGAATTATAACAGTACAAAATTGAATTTAAAGGTGTATATTCACACCAAAATGCTTGAAAATAAAATTCTTGAAACTATATACTTTTAGAGGCTTAAATTATGTACCTCGCTGTAATGAAACGAAATAAATCTTAACATATGATGATTTCATTCCATATAAGTAAATTTCATAGTTTTAGTTGTGAATTTGAATTAGGGACTCATGCCTCTAATTCAATTTGACAACTTAAAAAATCATAATAATTTATACATAAAGAAATCATAATTTTCTATGGTTTATTTCCTTTCATTACATCTAGACACAAAATTTAAGACTCTAAATGAATATAATTTTAACAATTTTGTTTTGACCCATTCTGCTGTGAATATGCACCTTTAAAAGAAGAACAAGTTTTTTAGGGTCAGTCGGGAGAGGACAACCAAACAATTACTTAGCACTTTAATGGTCAAATTTGTTCAAGAAATCAAAATATTTGCTAAATGAATGTCCATTTGTAGGTCAATAGAGCACTATTTTTGAAAATTTACATCTGGAATGACTGGCTCCTCTTGACATGCAAATTGGCATTCCTCAAGACCACTCCAGAGGCCGGTTTTGGCCGGCCTGACAATTAAAGGGTTACAGATGGCCTGGGATAAATCCATCAAACATTCAAATACACTCCAGCTCAGAAATAACTTAAAATATCTTCAAAACAAAATAAAAAATACTGTTGAATATTTTAAACATAATTGAATCTGAAAATATTGCTGGCTAAGGATACAATGTCTTCCAATCCAAAGGACCTTTCCGGTCTATCCAGAAATCATATGACGTCATAATCAACTGTGTGACATGTAGGACGATGTCATAATCAATGATGTTATGAATGACCTAGATAAGTTCATCACAAATGCTTAATTGATGATGGACTATGCGTTGTTGTACGATTTGTATGTCTTTACTATTTAATAAATGTGCTGTTGAATATTTTGAAACTATTCTGATTGGGAGCTGTTGCTGGCATAGGCAGCAACAGCACTCAGTCAAATTAGTTTCAAAATATTCAACAGCTTGCGTGTATAGTTTTCTGGAAATTGATAGTGAGGGACTTCAGGGATCAATTGATCCCAACATGAGCGAGGTGTGGGTGGAGCCTAGCTAGAGACGGGCGGGGTATAGCTAAAACTGGAAAGGTCCATTATGTTCAAAATATTCAACAGAACATTTCTTACATTGTGTTCAAAATTGTACGAACTAACATGTTTCTGTATTTGCTTTGGAACCATTCTAACTTATTTATGAACTCTACGGTACACTTACTTGCTAAGGCTGCCTCCTAAGTTATGCACGCTATCCACTGTAAAAGCTGTACTTTTCCCGTGCTTGAATCCGGCTGGCAATTTGGCCCCTGACCCGGTGTATAAGAAACAAGCACTTGGACTCTCGCCTATATATAACAATACAAAAATAGTTACCGTAATCACTGTCCTGCTGAATATCTTCAACTATTCACTGCCACTTAGCACGATTGTTGATAACCAGGTCAGATTTTGACAAGAATTCTGCAGAATTAATCCTTTCATGGTGAATCAAAAAAGTGTCCGCTTTTGTTTCTACGAGAATTGTTAATACTTACCAGATGTACTATTACGATAATGTCTATTATCTAGTCTAGCTCAAAATAAACAATTAAAACTCCGCACTCTCCATGGTCCTGCCCATACTGTGTCCGGGAATTACGATAGCTGCAGGTACGAGTCAATTCCCAACATCAGTCAGATTCGTCTTATATTTGGCTTGATAAACAGTGAAAGCAGCTTAGCCTCACCTCAGCGGGGTGACTGAGTCGGGCCATAGTACATCTGGTAAGTATTAACAATTCTTATAGAAAAAAGTGGATGCTTTTTTTATTCTACTTCGAGAACTACTTACCAGATGTACTATTATCATAAACTCCGGATTTTGACAGCCAAGAAACTCCAGTGGGAGGAGGTGAGGGTCGAAACAGCTCTCAACTACCATCCAACAGAGAAGGTTGTGAAGAGACTGGAACTCCAGCATACGCTTGGGTTCCGCCATCCGACTCAGAGTGCTAAACTTCCATGGTCTAGACCGCGCTCCCCCCTCAATTGTCCGCACAAATTACAGAGCGCTGTCAAAAGGGGAGGCAACACCCACCAGACCCGTGTCTCAGCTAAGGCAGTCCAGGTGAGTGCAAAGAAGCTACTACAACTTTCAAATTTGAATGAGTCTATTGTCTGTTGCAATGAATAAAAAATACTCTTGAATCAGACTTTTACCTAATCAGTCTGGGAATTCAACTGTAAATTAATATTAGTCACTTAAACTAAGAAAACACTCACCATTTTGAGTGCTTGGTCTTTATTGATCATCGCAGGAGCTTCGCCCAATCCACGGTCGTTCACAGATCATGTGCATCACCAGTGCCAGTGCCTGTGGAAGAACCCTACGATGTGTGCGTAAACAGTGGTCGGACGTCGCTTTAAGTAAGATTCAATAAATTGGCGACGGCTACCGGATTAAGTGCATTGGAGATATCGCGAAGGTAGAAAGCAGTAAATGACGACTCGGCATGCCATTGTGCTACAGACATCACCTCCTCTAAAGAGACACCCGTATAAAGGGCCGATGCTGCTGCTAGTGCTCAGACTTGATGGGCGTTCGCACGATCAATCTGCTTTCCTGTTGCGATTTTATGCGACATCTGACTAGCATCGACTATCCAACGAGAAATGGTGTCTTTCGAGGCGCGAAGATGAGGAGCTTTGAGATTTTGGGACATCTCTCCACTCCGCAGTACGTTTCTTATACATCTTCAGACATCTGACAGGACACCAAGCAAAAGAACTTGGGTCATGTCTAACTACACTTGGCAAATTGATCGGCTGTCCTGGATATTTAAGTGACTGATTCTTTGCCAGGAAACAAAGACGTGGTAATAGTCTTAAACCTTCACCTGTAATGACAAAACAGTCTTGTTCGGCAGAAAGCGCATGAATTTCGTTTCTCCTTCTCGCTGATGCTGCTGCAACCAAGAAAACTGACTTAATACTTAACAGTTTAATATCTATAGATCTAATTGGTCCAAAGGGAGTATGCCCTAACACCTGTAGAACAAGAGATAGATTCCATACTGGGATAGGAATTGGCTGTCTAGTTCGCAGATTGCTCTTTCCTTTAATAAATTCATTTAAAGTGTCGTTCTCCACTCCTGCAGTGGCCAGACTGGGAACGACTGAAGATAATGCAGACTTATATGCTGCTTCGGTTGAAGTTACTAGTTTGTCCACCTCGTATAAATGACAGATAAAATCTGCTACGTGTTGAACAGATGCAGAAAAGGGATTAATGTCTCTTCCCTTACACCACTCTGCAAATTTATTGATTCTATAATTATATGTTCTGGTGGTTGACCCCATTATGGCTGAAGCGACACACTTCGCTGCTTGATCAGAAAGGCCACCCTCAATTGCTCGCTGCTTGATAACATCCATGCAGTCAATTGGAACATTTCCGGTCTGTCCTGGAGATACAGACCTTTGTTCTGAAAAGTCAGATCACTTCTGTCTGGAAGAGGAATTGGATTGCGGACCAGAAGGTCCAGCAGATCCATAAACCATGATCGTCCTGGCCAATGAGGATCAATCAGTAGTACTTGGCATATGCCCTCTCTTATCTTTGCCAGAACTTTTGGGATGAGAATCGTTGGAGGATACACATACGTGTACATTCTCTCCAACTTATCTCCAGTGCGTCTACTGCTAGAGCTAGCGGGTCCGGAATCGGTGACACATATGTGACCATATTTGCATTTCCTTTCATCGCAAATACATCCACATTTGGCTTGCCCCACTGTTTGAATAGAACCTCCGCTACTGATTGGCTGAGCTGCAATCCCGTCGGATGACAAACCGTCCATCGACTGAGAGCAACCGCTTGTATGTTCAATCTTCCTGGAATGTGTGCTGCCCGAAGAATAACATTCCTCTCTTGGCACCACAGCAGAAGGTTCCATATCATCATACACAACTCCGGTGATCTCGTCCCGCCTTGGCGGTTCAGATAAGATACCACTGTGGAGTTGTCTGTCCTTATTAGGACAATCTTGTCTCGGATTAGTCTCAAACTTTCGAAGTGCTAATGCCACCGCTAATAATTCGAGTACATTTATGTGTTTCTGCGCATTGGTCCGATCCCATTCCCCTGACACCGACAGATCATCCAATACTGCTCCCCAAACCGTCGTCGACGCATCTGTGAAGATGGACATCTGCGGTTGAGGAGGTTATACAGGAACACCTCGCATGAGATTCTGTTCTGATAACCACCACTGAGGATGGAATATCAATGGTTCTTTTACTGGAATCCTCAGAGATAACGGATCCGTTCTCTGAGACCAGAATGACATCAAGTACATCTGAATCGGCCTGCGCCTGAGTGCCGCATAAGGAACTCCCTTCTCCAGAGATACTAGTAAACCCAATATTCTGAGAAACTGACGCGCCGTCAGATAGGCTCCTAGAGAAATTGACCCCAGAACTGCAATCAAGCTCTTGAAAAGCCACACCGTCCGAGATTGAAAAGAATTCCCAGATATACAAACTCCTGGGATGGAGTCAATTCTGATTTATAAGGCCAGGACTACCTGAAGATTGTTGCGCAGAGTTACTGGATTCCCCGCCTTCAGCAGCCAGTCATTTATGTAAGTATGAACAACTATGTTTCTCCTGCGAAAATAAGAAGTCATGGTGAGAACTACTTTGGTGAAGACCCTCGGGGCTGTGGTCAGACCGAAAGGTAACGCATTGAACTCCCAGACATTGTCTTGGAACGCAAAGTGAAGGTATTTCTGAAAAGGAATTGACATTGGAATATGAATATATGCGTCCTTCAGATCTATCGATACTGCCCACATGCCTTTTCTCAGTCCTGTCATCACCGTTGCAAGTCTCCATCCAAAATTTTGGTGAAACAATGAATTTGTTCAGCAGTTTGAGGTTGAGAATCGGTCTCTAACCTCCGGTGCATTTTGGAACGAGGAAACTTATCGAATAGAAGCTCAGGGAGGACTGATTGCAGACTAAATGAATCGCATTCTTCCGTTGAAGATTTTTGATTTCTGAGCAAATGACATCTAGACGATAGGATTCCCTGGGAATGGGAGTCCATACGGGTCAACGTTAACGGAACTAACGATTGACTGATGAGCCAGTCCGGTTCGTAGCCATTTGTTAGCCAATGACAGACTAAACAATCTTGCACGACCTGTTCCCACTGGTTTGAGAACAGATGAAGTCTGCCTCCGATGGAAGGAATCTGCACACAGCTTGCGGTTGATGTTGTGTGACAAGAGTTTGCTGAAGATCTTCGACTCCTTGCGTTCCTGGCGCCACCGGTACGGGTCTCGCCGGAAGCCCATCAGGACCATCCCCCACGGCCACCTCGTGACTTCTTGGAATATGATGGCCCGGAACCACCACCACGGCTATCCTTACGGCAGCCGCCACGTCCCGAGCCGCCATCCTTCCTGTGGTCTTCAAACGGAATCTTATTAGAGGACCTATATGATGACGAATAGCCAGGTCCCTGAGAACTGGATGCCTGATGGGTATCACGGCCAGACGGGCGGAAGGGCGATCTTTGCCGTTGCCTCTGCTGCTCCTGACGGTGCTGCTTATAGGACTGCTGTGGGTGAGTCCTTTTCGTTGACTTCCATGACTTGCCAACGACCTCTTGCTCTGCAACCTTGGAGAGCGCTTGCCTTGCCGAGCCGCCAAACAAGTCCGGACCAATGAAGGGCGCAGAAGACAAAGCAGCCCTCATCTCTGGTCCTGGTTCTATGCAATCGGGAACCATTCTCCTCTGCTCTGCCAATGATCTAGTGATCAACCCTGGCCAGGCAACCTTGGGATAAGCGCATGGTGTCCCGGATAACTCCGGGAGCAGCCTCTGTCACTTCCCCACCCTCCACGACGCAGGTCAGCATCCCCTGCAAGACGGTACAGCCATGGGAGAGAGCAGCAGTAGCAATTCTTGCTGCATCCTCAATAAGCATTAGCTCATTGAAGGAATCTTTATTAGTCTGAGAAACCACGGGTCTAGAACGACCCTTGGATTTCCCAGCTAATGGCCTATTCAGTGCTTCACATTCTCCGACTGAAAGCCGAGTAACATGGGCATACTGATGATAGGCCTGCTCTGGAAAGTGGACCCTACTCCTAATCCCCTTAGGCACCTTGGGCAATGTGTACTCCGGCTGAACCAGACCGTATGCCGCGACTTCCAACATATCAGAAGTCTGAGTGTCCAAGGGTAGAGTTGGCATGGCTGAAGAGCAAGTCGACAGAGCGCTCGCCACACGCTCTGATATCCGCTCCATCGCTGGATCGCGCTGAGACCCTTGGTCAGATGTCAACCCGAGACGGTCGGACATCCATCCAAGAACCTGCACCCATTCAGCTTTGGTGCAGAATGATGATTCGTCCATTAAAGGACTACCATTTTCATCCTCCTTTTCACCCTTGGATGAGAAGGCCAACGACGACCCGTGCTGAGAACTACGGACCAAGCTTCCAATTCAACGCGGGTCCGTAGCTCGACTACTTGCGGCTCCATTATCTAGCGAATCACCAGATACGGAATCACCGCAATCCATCGGCTCCAGCACAGAAGCCGGGACTGTGTCCGCTAACATGGCAGGACATGGGCCTCCGAGAGGAGGTGCCATACCCGCATCCGCGATGCCGACAGGAGCCGTTTAAGATGGCTCTGATGGCACTCTGGAAAGAGCGAACTCCGGAAGACGCCCGACAGAACGATGACATTTCCACCCGGCTGACAGATCCAAATAAAACCCAGGGGTGAACAGTGGGAAACGCCGGAATTCGTCACCTGTAAAAGCTCTGGCATGCCAGAGTCATCCATCACGAGAATATCCTCTTCCTCCGCCGTCGGCTCTTGAGCTGATGTGAGAAAAAGGTCAAGTGCATGTTCCTCTGCACAACTGGCTGGACCACCGATAGGTTGTTATGCACCAGGCTGCATCGACAGAACCATGGACTGGAATGACTCAAATATCACCTTGAATTGGGCTGCCCAAACACCCAAGGCTGAGCCCATCTGCTCATTCAGGCACTCCTCCAGACCTTTAACTGAAGCCTGATCCATCTTGGCCACCTTGTCTCTCCTCACACAGATCGCGATCAAACGCTACCACCAAGTCCGACGACCACTTTACACACACATCATAAGGACCTCCAACCTTACACTTGGCACACAGTCGTGCCCCGCAAACTTTCGCTTCATGATGCCATTGCAGCGGGAACAAGCCTTTCACTTTCTGCGAACACAGAATAAGAATTAAAATGCTGCACATGATAAATTGATGACGAGTAATACGCACAATTTATGTGATTGTAATTTTAAAATTACTTAAAACATTAACTTTCATAATCAAGTCCTTGGTACAAAATATTTGAGAATTTTTAGAGTGAAAATTTTATAAACCCGATTTGGTAATTAACTAATGTTAAAAAAGCGAAGAAATTAAGACCGATCGCTACAAACACTCGACAATGAAGCGAGAGCTAATGATCAGCTTAATAGTCCAGGAGCTAAAGCTAGGTCAGAATCATGACGTAGCACACCCAGTATTCGGAAGGTCTGACACTTGCTGTGGCTTGGGGGACATGTCCCACACATTTTAAGCCCTGTTGTACAAACAAATTGTGGAGCACTAATTAGTTATCCTGATTTCTTTGCATAGGGGGTCTAGGCTTTGGCTGTATCTACAGTGCACAACGATATAAGCATGATCGTGTCATAACTCAAAGTAATATCATATTAGATTCACCTCATAGAGGCCAACACATATGGTAGCAGCACGGCTGCTGCTCTACTTAAAGGGAAGTCATATAATCGAGGGGTGAGGGCTCACAAATTGGTTCTGGAAGCGCTGCTGCGATTACAATGGCAGTCTTTTTCCAAATGGGTTCAACGAAATGGACAACATGAAGACCACATTACTCCAACAGATTTGGAGAGTCTGGATGAGAAAATTAAGATGTGCCGAAGCAGCATTGACAACTTAGACGCACTGCAAGAAAATTTCAAAGAGGTGTGTATGTACGTGAATAAATTGCAACAGCTGTTCAAATCCTTTAAAGTTGAGTCAAGCTCGAAATCACACCTGTTCGCATTTTGGAACTCATATATTCATATGGTAGAGCTGCTGCTTGGATTCATAAGAGCTGAGAGAACTGGAGATTGGCAGGCACACCTATCTGCTACTGCTGCTATGGCGCCATATTTCTACAGCATGGACAGAACCAATTATGCAAGATGGCTGCCAATATATCTTGCGGACATGAAGATGCTTCCAAGTACACATCCCCCATGTACATGAACAATTCTTGAATGGAAATCATTCCGTAAGTCGCTCACACCATCCATTCAATCAAGTGTGGACAGATATGGCCTTAGAGCAATCGATTAATTTGGATTCCAAAAAGCGAGGTGGTATTATTGGAATAACACAAAAGCCAGGAGCTCTGGAGAGGTGGTTTTTAACTAGCCACGAGAGGGCAGCCATAACAACGGTCACAAAGCAAATGTGTGGGTTACAAGATAGTCACATGTTTGGAGTACATAAGGAAATGGGGACTAATCGAATGAACAGGGATGAAACCGATGTGCAGAAGATACTTTCGATGTTCTCATCAGATATAATGACCAATCCCTTTAATATTGCGGAAAACGACGACAGCGAGTGTCTTCCGCTTGTAAACATTGCAACTGGCGTGGTATTGCCTAGTGAAATCGCCAAGAGACTTGTTTCCGCCTGTGACATTGGTAAGGAGATTATGGACAATTTTGTTCAGGAGCGGCTGGACACTAACACGAGAAGCTTTTGGGACACGTTGCCACACTTAAAACTTAAAACATTTGCCAGCCTAGCACAGAAGAAAAAACTCAAAACAAATGATGAAAAAATTCACAATGTGAGATCTGACCGCGAACTATTTGGTCGATTAATTATTGCCGCAAGGTCCAGAGATGTTGATTTAAAACTAGTGATGACATATGGACTGTCTGCTGTTCCACTATCATTGTCACATACGGATGGGACTCTAAGAAAGAATGTGAAAAGTGTTTTGTTAAGTGAACTAGAAAAGGAAGTAAATGTTGATGGACGGCTTCCACCTGTTGACAAGACAGGCGCAACAGCTTATGTAGTAGATGGCATGGCAATTGTGCAAATGGTTAAAACTGGAGGTACGTCTACATTTGGAGAATTGGCTGATAAATACTGGCACATCTTTACAGTTCCACTGAATCAAGAAGACTGCAACAGAGTAGATATAGTTTTTGACAGATATGATAGACTGGAATCTCTCAAAGCGGAAGAGCGGCTAAAACGTGGGTCATCAACAGCATTGGAAGTAAAGATTGCTGGAGAAAATACTCCCGTTCCAAAGCAATGGGCCAAGTACATCAGCAATCCAAGCAACAAAAGTAACCTGGTTGCATTTCTCAGCAAGCGGTGGCGTGATACTGGTCCAAATATGCTATCTGCCGACAATTGTGTCATTCTTGCTGGTGGCTTTAACGATGGAATGGAAGTTGTTGTATTTCAGCGAACAATTCGTCGTATTTGGAAGAACTTCGATCAGATCACGAGGAAGCAGATACGTGTATGATGTTGCACGCGCTACACGCTTCAAAAGACCACATGCGTGTTGTTATACAGCCTCCTAATACAGACGTGGCAGTACTTAGAATATATACGTATCGTTCGCTTCACTGTTCTGAACTATGGTTCCGTACGGGCACAAAGGACAAATTGCGATACATACCAATACATACAGTTGCTCAAGTACTGGGCCCAGCTATCTGTCTGTCTTTGCCTGGGTTTCATTCTCTTACAGGTTGTGATAGCACTAGTGCATTATTTGGAGTCGCTAAGAGAAAATCATTCAATCTCTTAAATTCATCTGAATGTCATCAGCTTAGCTTAGCCCAACTCGGCGAACATGTTGACTTATCACCGAATACTGCAATTCTATGTGAGAAATTTGTCTGTGAGTTGTATACCACCAGGGATGTGGGAGACAGCTGATGAAACCCGTTATTGGCTCTTTTGTCAAAAGAGACAAAGAAATGAAAATCTTCCACCTACATCGAATAGTCTAAAGCATCACACCGAAAGGGCCAATTTTCAAGCTCTTGTTTGGAGACGTTCATTGCAAGCTGTTCAGAATCTTCCATCTCCAAATGGACATGGCTGGAGTATAGTGGATGGTCTACTCAAGCCTGTTCTAATGTCAAAGGATCCTGCTCCATTTGGATTAATTGAACTCACATCATGTAGATGTCAAAAGTCTGCCTGCAAAAGAACAGATCTCTGTCAATGCAAGGCTAACAATCTACTCTGCACTGAAGCATGCCTTTGTATGGGAGGTGAAATGTGTGAGACAATGTTCAGCATACAATTGTCGAAGATGACTCTGACATGGATGAGTAACATTCTCTCATTTGCTCACGTGATAAATATGTCCTGCCAGCTTGTGTAGACATGCACTGCATATCAGTTAAAAGTTTAATTATGAAAAATGTAGAAAACATGGGCATTGTTGTAGCTAAGGTATTGCTAGTCACAAGAAGACCTAAGTGCCCCAATATGTACAAAGCAACATACGGGTGTCTTAAACGAGGTTGATTATGTATAAATCTGCGATATACGATCACTCCTTTCCATTTTGGTTAAGATTGTATTGATATAACATGCGCTTAAGTTTGTGAAAAATTTACCATTGTGAAAATTGTCTGAAAACTACATTCAACACCTATTGTAAATGGGCTTCTCACGGGTTAGTGATACCACAATTTTCTTGTACAACACAGCTCAGAATATACCCAAGACATCGGTCTAGCATAATATAGAGACAAACCTTCTGAATACTGGGTGTGCTACGAAACCATTCTTCTAGACCCCTTTTGAAAATTGGCTCCCGGACTATAAGAACTGAGTGCATAGACATGCCAAGCCAAAACAAAATATTAATCATGGGCGCCGCCATCTTGGCTACGGGCGCATCAATCTTGGAAGGAACCGAGTCGCAAGAAAAATTAACCGAGTACCCGTATAAGATTAAAAAGTTAGTGGGTGCCGGAATGACTCTAACAATGGCTACCATTTTAAGACAATGTGCCAATTTAAGGAAATTTCAAACAGTCATTATGGCATGAATGTATAAATTCTAGATTCATACAACCTGCCCCTGCGACGATTTTCCTTTCTCTTCCATGAGAGCAGCAACAAATCAGATAGAAACGGCTTATATCCTCAGAAAATTGCAAATTTTTTAGAGCAAAAAAACGTGCGACTAGATTGGAGTGCAAAATAGACGAATCTGACTGTTGTGAATTGACTCGGTACCTGACACAGTATGGGAAGGACCATGGAGAGTGCGGAGTTTTAATTGTTTATTTTGAGCTAGACTAGATAATAGACATTATCATAATAGTACATCTGGTAAGTATTATTCGAAGTAGAAAGCAGCTTCTGCAGTGGTCTTAAGGAATGTATATTTGAAGGCCAAGAGAAGACTATTTTTGAAGATTTACCACAGGAATGACTGGCTCGATAACTGAGCGAGTCATTCCAGTAATAATCTCCTCTTCGCTTGCAAATTTAATAAGGAAATATTTAGATTTTCTTGACTAAAGTTAGACATTAAAGGCATAAATGTCTCTCATACCTGGTTTATTCCTGATAACACCAGAGGCCAGTGACACTAATCTTTGCCATTGTGACTTCAAGGTCATGACCTCAATTCATAATTGCATAGTCAAACACGTATCAAAGATTACTTCCATTATCGTCAACAAGTCCGAAAATTTAAGCTGAGAATTTTTGCTATGAAGGCCGGTGACTTCAAGGTCATGACCCCAATTCAGAATCGCATAGTCAAACACGTATCAAAGATTACTTCCATTTTCGTCAACAAGTTCGAAAATTTAAGCTGAGAATTTTTGCTATGAAGGCCGTAGTGACATCGACCTTTGCAATTGTGACCTCAATCTCAATCTTTCAAAGTTTCAGAGATCTTTAAATATGTTTCTAAAAATAGTAAATAATGAATCGACCAATGAGGTTCTCTTGAACAGACTTGGTTCAGCTATTGCTCTAGATGAAGATTCTCACGGTTGAGATCAAGAGGTTTTGGAGAATAGTTTTAAATGTTTCTAACAGCGCCGAAAATGGCTACATAATACCCAGCCATGACGACAAACAAATAAAAGAGAACTACCAGAAAATAGCGATATCATTCTCAGACCAGACCTACATCAATCATCCAATGATGTTTCAAAACAATCCGATAAACGGTAATGGAGTTATCGTTCGGCAACCAATTTTCAAACTTGCGGCTATCAGATTATCGTCACTTTCGATAGCTTTCCCCAGACCTAGTCCAACTGCCCTATGAAATTTCAAAGTGATCCAATAAATGGTAACACAGTTATCATCCGGAAACCACTCCGCTGTCCGCACACCTGGTTGGCACGATCACATAATACCCAACAATTTTTTGGCTGGGTTTAAAAGTAGAGCAAAAAATACACAAATACTGGTGTCCTTGACACTATTGACCAACAGGAAATGTAAAATTGGCCAATTGGGCAGCCATCCCCGACACTATTGACCAATGGTTCTAAAGTCCCAACAGATGACATTTACCAATGGGGCATGGTCACAGATGGATGAGGAAATGCAAAAATACTGGCATGCTTGACATTATTGTCTAACAGAAACATGATCATTGATCAATGGCTCAGCCATCCCTGACACTATTTTCAAACAGTTAAAATGTATTAAAAGAAAAGTTGTGCTAAATCTTGTTTTAATCCATTAACAATTGACGAAACATGCCACAGATATATTTTCCCCATAGGGTTTAATACTTAAAAACGCCTTAAAGAACCAGAGTTATGGCCCTTGTTTCAAGGCATGCCATCTTCATCTTTATAGTGTAAATAGGTCTTGCCAGAAGGAAAACATCTGCTAAATTTGGTTTTAAACCATCGATAAGTGAAGAAACACACCACAAACATATTTTCCCAATAGGCTTCAATACTTTGACAATATATTAAGGGCCATAACTCTGTTGTTTGAAGGCGTGCCAACTGCATACTCAAAGCCCAAATAGATATTGTCTAATGGAATAAATCTGTCAAATTTGGTTTTAATCCATTGATAATTGACGAAAAGTGCTACAAATGTATTTTCCCCATAGGTTTCAATACCTTGAAAATATAGCAAGGGCCATAACTCTGCTATTTGAAGACTGTTAACATGCTTGAAACTACAGGCCAAATATTTTACTATTGGTTCCAATGGGAAAACTGAACTTTGACCTAAATTATCAATAAACTAGGTCAGCCTGACCTAGTTCTTATATGGGTTGTAGCTTATGGCTATAGCTACACATCCATCAAGTTAGAAGCCAATAGCTAAAAAAATTATGAAATGTGCCACTGAAGTAATATCTTTCCCCATTGGGTCCCATACTGGAGACAATTTGCAAGGGGGATAAATCTGCTGTTTAATATCGAATCAGCGTTATTTTCATAATAAATAAATTAGAAGGGTGTGCGCATATACATATTAGCCAAGGTTGATCTAAATCTGTCCAGAAATAACAAAACGTGCCACCATTGTTGCCGACGAACAGACAGATGACTGGACGGGGGAATGATCCCTATAGTTCAGTTGACTGACAATTGAGCCGAGCTAAAAATGGTTGAAAAATTTATACATATTTCTCCAAACTTTAATTACGTGTTTATCCTCCTATATGTACCCACCCCACAAATTGTCTCTATCGCAAGCTAGACTATATTACAAAAGACATACTTAATCTTTCTAATCGAATCTCTTCTTCAAGCCGCTGTCTCTCTCTTTCAGTTGCACTCTCTCTCAGTTTATCACCGACATAACCGAGTATCATGCGTCGTGCATTGAACGTCTCACGTTCTTGGTATGACAATGCGTGAAATGGCATGCTTGCGATGCGACGATCCTGTTACGTGAGCAAGAGTGAAGACAATGTGAGCACAACATCAAAACATCGAGTGGCGCAAGAATGACTACACTCGTAGATAAAATGCAACATGCATGATAACACTTTAAATGGGACAGACTAACTAGAATATATTCATTACAATCTAAGACATACATGTGCATTCTGCTGAATATTTTGAAATAAATTTGATGGAAAACGCTTGCTGACTTAGCGAAAACAAGCTTCCAGTCAGAATTATTTTTATTTCTCCAACAGCAGTAACCCTTTAACACTCATATCAGCCAAAAATGGCTCCTGCAGTGGTCCTGAGAAATGTCCATTTGCAGACCAAGAGAAGACTATTTTTGAAAATTTTACCACTAGAATGACTGGCTCGGTTGAACAAATTCGAGGATTAAAGGGTTAAGGCTGAGATAGTGTGATTTCAGTAACAAGAGGACCGAGGGGCCTGTGTTGCTCATCTGAAATTATTGACCATTGGCTAAACTGAACAAAATGAGATGACCACTGGAAAAATGTATTAATCTAATTTCTGTGAAGGTTTAGTCATGCCATATTAAAATTGGCCCAGTGGTTAATAAGTAGTCTCTTAAATGATTGCCTAAAAAATTTTCAGAAAATCCAAGATGGCCACCAAACAGATATTGAATGATCCACAGCGGCCATGTTTTTTACGTATCAACTTCTTTTGAACAAATGTTAAAGCCTTTAGTCCCTAAGCATATCTCCCAAATTTCAGCCCGATCCTTCTAGTGGGTCTCGAGAAGTCGTTTTCACCAAAACTAGGTCATCCAAGAATGTCGGCGAAAGATTTGACCAATTAAATTCTCTGTTCTCTGTTGTCATAGATGATGTTTTACGAGTTTGGAATCGATCTCTCAACACCCCTTGGCTGAACGGTAACAACTGAATTGGGGATTATTTCACTACAAACGGCTTCGCTTATCAACAATCATTTGTTTTGCAATAATCACCAATTCAGCTGTTACTCTTCATGCATGATTAACCCCTGTATTTAAATTGTACTAACTCTTGTATATAAACCATGTACATATTCCACTCAATACCTGATGAAGCACATTTATGTGTGAAAGCTTGTCAAAATAAACAAGCATTCTGTAAGTATAGCTTTGCAATACATGTCCCCTACCTGGTGATATAAATCTTTAGAGATTGACAGTTAAAAGTTTCAATAAAAATTGTCAAAAGCAGCTGAAACTCGAACTTGATCTGTAGCTTCTCATAACATAGCCATAAACCAAGTCTCAGTTATATATGGTGAAGGAGAAGGAAAGAGTCTTGAAAGCTGATATTTTATATATTTCATAAGTCGAAAGGGGGCATAACTCCATCAAAAGCTTACGCAAATGTCTGAAACTCGAACTTGGTCTGTAATTTCTCATAATAAAGTAATGTACCAATTCTCAGTTGAATAACTTTAGACTGCGAGAAAAAGGGTGGAAAACTAATATCTTTCGTATTTCATAGGTCGAAAGGGGGCATAACTCCATCAAAAATTTACGTATATGCCTGAAACTCGAACTTGGTCTGTAATTTCTCATAATAAAGTAATGTACCAATTCTCAGTTGAAGATCTTGAAAGACTGCGAAAAAGTGCGGAAAACTAATATTTTTGTATTGCATAAGTCGAAAGGGGGGCATAACTCCATGAAAAATTGACGAAAATGTCTGAAACTCAAACGTGCCCTGTAACTCCTTATACTAAAGCGATGCACCGATTTTCGCCTAAATATCTTGGAGTGCGAAAAAAAGTGCGGAAAGCTGATATTTTTCGTATTTCTTAAGTCGAAAGGGGGCATAACTCCATCAAAATTTTTCGTATATGCCTGAAACTCCAACTTAGTCTGTAACTTCTCATAACAAAGCAATGTACCAATTCTCACTTGAATACCTTGAAGGATTGCGAAAAAAGTGCGGGAAACCAACTGTGCCAGGCAGACAGATGGACGGAGTGCAAACCTATAGTTCCCCCCCCCCCCCCTTTTTTTACCGGTAGGGGACTAATAAAGCTAGTCTTAAGTCTACTATCTTTGAATCCTGTTACCAATGGACCTTTCTACCAACAAGTATATGACGTCATAATCAACTACGTGAACTGTAGGATGATGTCATAATCAATGAGGGCATGACTGATGTAGACTGTGTTGTACGAATTATATGTCTTTAGTATCTAATAAACATGCTGTTGAATATTTAGAAACTAATTTGACTAGGCACTGTTGCTGCCTATCACCCACTCAAATTTGTTTCAAAATATTCAACACCTTACCTGTATGGTTTTCTGGAAATTGATAGTCAAGGAGTTCAGAGATCTATCGATCCCAACATGGCGATGTGTGGATGGAGGTTAACTAAAGATGGATGGGTCATAGTTAAAACTGTAAAGGTCTGTTGTCTTTAACTCTTATCACTCTGATGTCAATTTTTAATTTTCAAATTAAAGTAAAAGATGAACTGGTGTTTATTTTTCAACAAATTTTGTGGAAGATGGTGCTGTCGTAGACAGCAACATCTTCCACCAAAATTGTTGAAGAATGTACACTAGTTTCTTTCCTATTGACAACGTAAAAGATAGAATATTGACATCAGTGTGCTCAGGGTTAAGCAGAAAACATCATCATCATCATCATGTGCGAACCTGAGTACAAAATTGAATAGCGACATCTGTCTAATTTCTATAGAGATATAATATTGAACACGGATGTGAATGAAGTAGGCTTGCGTGATTACGTGATTAAATCAAAAATCGTGATTATATTTTAAATCGTGAATTTATATGATTAAAAATTAAATAATTGAATAATCGTGAATATTTTCTATTGCATAAAATATTTCAAAACCTACATCAATTACTTTTTAATGCGATCGGTCATGAAAAATTACATTTTGCTTAGTGAATATATGTCCATTTGCAGGGCAAAAAGACTTTTCTAAACAACATTGCAATTTTCGTCATTGATATTTATTTGTTGTTATGTCTTGGCAATTTGTATCCAAGCTGATTAATCGAGTAATCACGATTATTTTTTAACGCAACAATCGCACAAGCCTAGAATGAAAGTATTGTAGATAGAGTGTAGTTTATAACAAATGCTAGCAATATTGCGCAGACATCAGATAAAAAATGTGTTTTCATGCGAGATCACTAAACCTAAAGCCTATGAGAGACGATCCAACGTCTATGATGATACATGTATGATTCGACAAAGTTGGACGATGTTTGATTGTGTATCACAGCTTTCAACAAGTCAAATCATAGACGCCAAAAAGTCGGACGATGCTCAACTTTCGTCCGACAGCATACAACATGTTGGTTGAAACAGCCAATCATATACCGAAATTTAAATCACATGATTTTGTTGGTATCACTGATTGGTAACTTCATCCAAAAATTTTCGATGCTGTTTGATCGTGTATGATACAAATGTATTATCATACATGTTGGATCGTCTGTCACTGGCTTTAGGTGATATCAAACAAATCTACTATGATGTCACTTGAATGTGAATATGAAGAAGGCGATTGCCCAAGAATTTTAAACAACACCAAAATACATTCATGGCAGCCAGCTCCAGGCAGCAACAGTCCTATTCATTCAAATTAGTCAAAGAAGTCAACAACTTACCTGTAGTCACCTTAAAATTTAGATTCAGGTACCGGTAGTCATGTTTCAAAGTTTTAAATCAATTCCAACACTCGTAACAGGTGGGCGGAGCTTAGCTAGAAATGGGCGGGGCATAGTTAGAAAGGGTCCCCTCTATTAGCTCATAATTTCTGAAGTCTAGAATACAGTCTAGTCTATTATATGACTGAATATGAGCATAATTATGTTCATGCACAATGCTTGTTAAATGCAATACGTGACCTATTATGACTCATGTGACCTCATTTTACACTACATAAGTAAAAGCAACCAAACTTTTATGTTACAAGATTACCTGGTTAAATATATGGTAGCAATAATCCACGGCTGTGCCGAGTTGTCGCTTAGGTCCTATTGGCACAAACTGTATAATGTCTGCTCCAGCTGCTATTAGCTTGTCAAACTGGAAAAGATAAACATAGATTATCTATCTATCTATCTATCTATCTATCTATCTATCTATCTATCATCTGTCCGTCCATCCATCCGTCCGTCCGTCCGTCTATCTATCTATCTATCTATCTATCTATCTATCTATCTATCTATCTATCATCTATCTATCTATCTATCTATCTATCTATCTATCTATCTACTATCTATCTATCTATCTATCTATCTATCTATCTACTATCTATCTATCTATCTACTATCTATCTATCTATCTATCTACTATCTATCTATCTATCTATCTATCTATCTACTATCTATCTATCTATCTATCTACTATCTATCTATCTATCTACTATCTATCTATCTATCTACTATCTATCTACTATCTATCTATCTATCTATCTATCTATCTATCTATAGGCCAAGATAAGAGGATTTTTGAAAATTTACCAATGGAATGACTGGCTCGATAACTGACAAATTTTCAAAAAAGTCTCTTCTTGGCCTTCTTTCCCATACCAAGCAATTTTAATTTTCTGGACAAAGCTCGCTCATTCAAGGAGAAATATCACAAACTCCTCCCTGCTTCCATCCTAACAAACACACAGAATTCTGTATTGAGAACGACAAACAATCTTGACTATCTACCACATAGCACAATGCTTTATCATTTCTGAAGCTCAAATGTATAAACAATCATGAAATCCACAAACCTAGTACAATCAACCCTTTACGAGCCTCATGCAACAAGGGGGCAACTCTTTGAAATGTGGTCAGAGAAGACAGGTGGTCGCTTAACTGTCTCGCTGTGGCAACACAACAGTCAGACGGTTAATACAACTCATGTGTACAGGGTAACTAGATTTTGTGGACAGATGATTGTGGGTAATTAACCCTTCGATCTGGCTAATATAGGGTAACGATATGCCCTCTTTTCCCCTGGATTCATCCTCTTTTTGGCCAGTAAATCTCCATCCGTTTGGCTTTTAAGAATATGCAAATATGTACTTCTTGCACTTTCAAAGTGATCAAGACAAATCTTAATCTTAAGAATTTATGATATTATCAAACATGTTTCGGGTGGTTATGTGATGCCCTCTTATTACAGGCAGCCATTGTTTAACTCAATATGACATATAAACCATTAAGTTGAACTGAGTTTTGTCATTATCTCACTGAATTTGATCTTTGACATTTTGATGCCAGAAATGATGGTGTCATGTTAGCTCGTTACCATGAACCTCTTATCCCAATTTGCGCCTTTCCAGTTTATCCATCAATCATATGACATCATAATGAATTACATAATGCATAGAATGATGTCATAATCAATTAAATCATGAGTGACGTAGATAGATTCGTCACGGAACGCTTAATTTATGACGAACTAAGCATTGTTGTATGAATTGTATGCATCTACTATTTAATAAACATGCTGTTGAATATTTTAAAACTAATTTGACTGGGAGCTGTTACAGGATTCAACGTATATAATACTCAAGAGCTTACCTGTATAGTTTTCTAGAGATTGAGATTCAGAGAGTGCAGGGATCGATCGATCCCAACACGGTTAAAGTATGGGTGGAACTTAGTTAGAGATGGGCAGGGCACAGCTAAAACTGGATTCATCCATTTGGGCCTTTTGTGCTAAATGCACAATGTTCAAAACTAATTTTTTTTATCAAGGTCATCTTGACCGTGACCACTGACTGTTTGACCTCATGGTTACTGCGTCATGCCCACTCATTATTGAGAGGCATATGTCCAAGGTTATGTGCAGTACAATTAACTCATCATGAGATATGAACAGCTTAGTGGGAGCTAAGTGAAAATTGGATAACAATGCCTAGTACACCGCCACCGCAATAGCGTGTTTTACTTCGCAAAGTCGAGCTAAAACAGGAGCACAATGGACCTTTCCAGCTTTAGCTACGCCCCGGCCATATCTAGCTAAGTTCCACTGTCAATTCGTTCGTGTTGGGATCGATCGATACCGGAATGCCATGACTATCCATTTCCAGAAAACTATACAGGTAAGCTGTTGAATATTTTGAAACTAATTTGACCGGGTGCAGTTGCTGTCAAATTAGTCTCAAAATATTCAAAAGAATATTTATTAAATAGCAAAGCCATACAATTCGCACAATGCTTAGTCTGTCTTCAATTATGCGTTCGTCACATACTTATCTACGTCATTCATAATGTCATCGATTATGAGATCATCTTACACGTCACGTAGTCGATTATAACGTTATGATTGATGTATAAATTGGAACGGTCCATTCTCTGCTAGCATATACTCACAAGTTCCATCTTGGCTGCTGTTGTTCTCCGATGATCGTACAGAAGTGACCCAGCTGCACAGAGAACATTACCCACACCATGAGTCAATGGCAAGCTCGGGTTAGCACCACCGGCTAGTAATTCATCTACAGCCTAAACACAGATATACATTATAGTAATAAGCAACTACAGACGTTTAAATGAATGCCTACACGAGAATCTGATGGCGTAATCAAATACGGCACATGTTAGCTGATGTTACAATCATAGTCACGTTGCTCCATCATGGAAATCAAAAGGTGCTTCACAAAAGTTGCATGAATTGTATTGTCTTTGATAAATGTATAATTTAATAGACATGTTGCCATAAGCCGCAACAGCTCCCAGTCAATTTAGTTTCCAAATATTTAACAGCTTACCTGTTATAGCTAAAAATAGGCTGGGCATAGCTAGAACAGAATACATGTACATCAGATCATGATTACGATGACAATGATATAGGCTTGTGCTATTATTGCTTTGATTATGATCGATTAAGGATAATTGTGATTATTAGATTAATCAGCTTGGGTACAAATTACCAAGACATAACAACAACAGCATACAGACGAAAGCTGCAATGGTGTTTAGAGGCGTCCATTTGCAGGCCAAGAGAGTTATTTTTAAAAATGTATCACTGGAATGCCTGGCTCGATTCTCGAGCCAGTCATTCCAGTGATACATTTTCGAAAATAACATTCTCTTGGCCTGCAAATGGACATACATTCACTGAGCAAAATGTCAGTTTTTATGACCGATCTCATAAAAAGGTAATTAAAAGATTGCAATTGAAATATTTTAGTATTCTATTCATGATTATTCAATTATTTAATTCTTAATCATATATGTTCATGATTTAAAAAATAATTGTGATTTTCAATTTAATCACATAATCGTGCAACAACAGTGATAACAATGATGCTGACAGTGTTATTGATGATGATGGCAAGGATGAGTATGATGATGGTAATGACAGTGTAGATGATGATGATGGGGATGACAATGCTGATGATGATGATGATGGGGATGACAATGATGATGATGGTGATGACAATGGGGATTATGATGATGATGATGATGGGGATGATGATGACGATGATTGCAGTGTTATGATGATGATGCTGATGATCATGATCGTGATGATAGTGATGATGATGATGATGATGACAATGATGATGATGATGATGGCGGAGGCGGAGGCGACCACAATGATGATGATGAGGATGAGGATGAAATCTTACCATATCATTGCCACTAGCCACAGCAAGTGCTAATGGATTAAATCCATTACAGATCAGGTTTGGGTTTGCTTTGTGTGCCAGCAACAAACGCACAACTTTTGCAGCAGCCTGAAAAAAATACAAACAAATTTAGTAAATACTGTTAGTATTTTTACCCCTGCACTTTAACCCTTAGCACACTGATGTCAGATTTTTAAATTTTCAAATTAAATTAAAAGATGAACTGGTGTAGTTTTCCAAAAAATTTGGTGGAAGATGGTGCTGTCGCAGACAGCAACATCATCCACCAAAATTGTCGAAAAATGTACACCAGTTTCTTTGCTATTGACTTGGTAAAAGTTAGAATATTGATCTCAGAATGGCAAGGGTTAAGGGGAAAGGGTGTTGTATGTGTGTGCGCTTGTGTGTGTGTGTGTGTGTGTGTTGTGCATGCGTGCGTGCGTGTGTGTGCAGTTTGGTGTACTTACTTTGTAGTTAGTATCATGACAGCAGGCTATGTGCAGTGGAGTTCGGCCTCCCAATAATGGCTTCACAGACTCATCAATTGGATCATTCTTCCATTCGTCCCTCTACAAGACACAATGGAAACAACTTTATGAGACAAACAACTGTGACATCAGTGCTGTAACTTAGTGAGTGCCCCGATGCAAACGCCATTGAAAATCACTGAGGGCATGTGGATCTCAACAGTCAGATGCCCTTATGAGCATGCCAATTTTTCGTTGTTAGGAAAAATATCAGTGTCTTAAATATTTATAAATCCATAATTTGTTGATTTTTATCTCTTATCATTGTGTAATACAAATGAAATTTCAGAATGATGGTCACTTAGAATCTTGATAAATAGCACCTTCATACAATATTTTATAAAAAGGCAAGTATGTGTACCGATTTATTGTATGACATAGAATGCGGGCAGCCTAAGTTCAATGAGTGCACTCTGTTTTAATTCTTAGCATGCCCTGATGGCATTCATCTCTAAATGTCAAGTTACAGCACTGGACATAGTGATTTAACATTTTGAAAAACGAAAGAGCAAATATGAAACAGCATTGATAATGCAACAATTTTGTAAACTGATTTACCTGGGAGCTGTTGCTACAGCTTAACTGGGAGCTGTTGCTACGGCAGCAACAAGTACTTCTCAAATTAGTTTCAAACTGAAATTTAGCGATACACTGCATCCAAGACAATACTATTATTATTATTTTTACCACTGCCCCTTAAAAGGATGCTAATCTCATCTCCAATAGATTATGATTTACAGATTCCATGTCAGTCATATCCTGTCCGCAACCATTTTGTCACTTCAAGCGAAAGTGTGTGATGTCATGTAAGTGCCAATGCATTACATTCTTCATTATGTAATACTCACCCCGTTGAATATTTTGAAACTAATCTGCCTGGAAGTTGTTGCCGTCTATGGCAGCAACTACTTCCAGTAAAATTACTTTTAAAATATTCATCAGCTTACCTGTATGATCATTTTTAGAACACATTGCCAACCTATAGCTGGGGCCTCTATTACTGAGTGAATATACCGAGGGAGGCACGCTAGGGTTTTTCTGATTGGTTGAAAAGTAAATCATGGCAGCCATCATAGGCTGAAGAAATGTAGTAACATTTAGCTACTAAAGCCTGAATAAATTTCGTTGTCAGCATGATAAAAAGCTAAAATGTCAGGGATGGATTATGGGTGGCAAATTCTATCACATGAATGGTTAGAATAAGATAAGGCGAGATTTCCTTTAAGGGGAAAAGGGTATTTTCCCCATCTCAACCTAGAACAAAATGTTCCTGTAACATTACATGCGCCATGAAAGCTATAACACATTTGATACCTCTCACACTATGGCCCTTTCCCGTTTATCAATCTATCATATGACTTCAAAATCAAATAACGTGTAGGATGATGTCATAATCAATTATGTCAGGAATAAGGTAGGTAAGTTCAATTGATGATAGACTAGGGGTTATAGTATGAATTGTATGGCTTTAATATTTAATAAACATGCTGTCGAATATTTTTATAGGCAGCAATCCAGTCAAGTTAATTTCAAAATATTCAACAGCTTACTTGCATAGTTTTCTGGAAACCATTGGTCAAGAAATTCAGGGATCGATTGATCCCAACACTGGCAAATCGTGGGTGGAACTTAGCTATAAATGGGATGGGCATGCAGCTAAAACTGGATTCCCCCATTGCATGTTGAAATTTTAGAGCTTTGTTAAACAGCGGTTCATCCTAATAATGTACAGTACCAGTCAGAAATAACTAACCATATTTCCAAAACAATGTAAAAATGTATTGTTGAATATTTTGAACATAATGGAGGAATCCAGTTTCATAATATCGTGAGCAACTGCAAAATGATATCGTGAGCAGGTCGATTCATTTGAGCACATCCCTACAAATGTGGTGGTCTTAACAGCTTATGATAGCTTTAACAAGCAGACATTGCCATGAGCACTGGACAGGCAAAGATGATTTCATGAAGGGGGTATAACGTGGCTCATAGTCGCAAGGACTTATTTAATTCAAGCGCTTTTCATGACCTTCATCAACCATTTTCAAGGACCGTAATAGTGACAATAACGGTTGAACTACGGGTTGGTCGGAGGGTTGATGGGGCGTCGTGGGTTCTCCCACAGGATTTTTAGTGAGATTCTCTGACAAACCATTTCTTACGTTCTGAGTGATGGACAACATCCTTAAATTCAAGTACTTTCAAGGCAATCATCTAAAATCACTTCAAGTGCCTTGAAAAATTAATTCTGAATTCAAGGACCTTTAAAAACACTTTCAAGGACTGCTATGAACCCTGTATAAGTTCCAACTGGGGACACTCACAATGATGTTTATTATTGGACTGTGCAGCAAAATTGGTGCACATTTTCATGCACTTATTCACACCATTTGTACTTATGTACCCCGGTATTTCAGATGAGATCAACGTAATTTCCTCAATACAGACATTAGGTGTAATGCAGCATATAGATATTAGATGCATATTGATCAGAGAAGGTTCAACTGGGGAACTATCATTAACTATATTTAACTATTTGGTAGTCGACTGTACCATTTTCGCACTAGTTTGAAAACCTGAGAATTAAAATGAGGTAATCGCTTATGTTGGTGAGCCGCTGGCTGTTATGTCAGTGGAGGTGCGGTGTTCTCGCGAGATCTCATACACTAACGGGAGTTTGCGACGGGGAGAGTTAGTACGCATTGATCTAACCCTTGCATTGATCTAACCCTTTCTTGTCTGAAACGACTCTTCAAACGAGTACCCATTATTCAAAATGGATCTAAATAAGTACAATACTTGGTCACCATCACGCAGTGATACTATATAGCAATTTCCATGTCCATGATTATTATATCCAAGTACTCGCTCTAATTATTGTCGATACTTCTTAATTTGATTTAACTTTAGCAGATTTCTAATATTACATGATTTTATATATTTTCGGGATGCCATTTTATATCAAATTCTGGATTAATTTTGATCTAATCTACGATCAGTATTGAAGACACCATTTAATAATTTCAATTCTACGATGATGTTTTTCAGGCATGAACTAAACAGTCAGAAGCTGGCAAGAATAGAGGAATCCACCTTTAGCTAAGCCTCGCCTATCTCTAGCTAAGTTCCACCCACACTTAGCCCATGCTGGGATAGATCGATCTTTTAACTCCCTGTCTATCACTTTCCAGTAAACTATACGGGTAAGCTGTTGGATATTTTAAAACTAATTTTGATGGGATGCTGTTGCTATGGCAGCAACAGCACCCAGTAAAATTAGTTTCAAAATATTCAACAGAATGTTTATTAAATAGTAAAGGCATCATGCTACACATCACGTAGTTGATCATGATGTCATATGATTGATGGATACACTGGAAAGGTCTTTTTGTACCGTGAAATTGAGTTCAATTTTTGTGTTAGGGGCTATCAGTTTTAACCATTTTAATAGACAATGGATTTCAACTTTTTCTTGAAAAATACTAATATATAAGTCCACCCCCTTTCTCAGAGATACTGGTTTGGAAATTCAAGACCTCTTGTACTAGGCTACAATAAGGAGATATGCGGTACAGATGATTTGGTGTTCAAGAAATAACACAAGATACAAACATTGTAGAGGTTGAGAGATTATGGCTGGATGTGTGGCTATCGCAATGGCTCATCAGAGGTAATAATAGTAATCGAGTATTAATTCTCGACAAGGGAAGATAATAAGAGATAGTTACCATAGTGACATTGAGATAACTGTCATCCTCAGTAGCTCTTGCATTGGGATCAGCATTTGCCGCTAAGAGAAGCTCAGTAATAACAAATGCCTCATCGCCAGGAATACCAACAGCAATATGCAGAGGAGACAAGCCACTTTTCTATAGAAAGAAATAAACAAACACAAATATATAAAAACAGTAAACCTAGTGAATTTACAGTCTCACATGTCATTGTCAACAAAGTTGAGATTAAATGAACTGGGTTTAAGCTGGAAGAGAATGAGAAATTCAGTTGTACGACCATACCATTTTTTATTTTTCTCTATCTCTATAAAAAAAACAAGAGTCCAAGGGGCCTGTATCGCTCCTCTGGAATTATTGGCCACTGGCACAACCGAATAAAACGAGATGACCATTGGAAAAATTTCCCAATCTAATTTCTGTGAAGAAGGTTTAGCCAAGTTTAATTAAAATTGGCCCAGTGGTTAAGTAGTCTTTTTGTTTTCTCAACAAGACATTTTAAATTTCCCATTGCTTTAGTATGGGAGATTTTGGCAGGAAAAAGATTACAGACGGCGCCCAAACCGTTTATCCGACAGTTTCAAAAATGGCAAATTGAAAATCAGAATAACCTAAAACCTATATAAAACCAATTTTGGTTTCAAAATCTATCAAATAAAAATATCCAATATGGCTGCCAAAAACTATTACATTTTGATTGGTCCATGGCGGACATGTTTTTTTAGGAATCAACTTCTCTTGAGCAATCTTTAATCTTACTCCCTAAACATATCTGCCAAATTTCAGTCTGATCCGTCAAGCGGGTCTGGAGAAGTTGTTTTCGTGAAAACTAGGTCATCCAAGACAGCCACTGAAACATTTAGCCAATCAAGTTCCCTTGAACAAACTTGGTTCAGCTCTTGCCCTAGATCATTATTTCATGAGGTTTGCATCGATCACTCAAGCAGTTTCAGAGATTTTCCCCCAAATCTTTCGGAGAAGATTTTTAAAGACATTTCTAAAAATCAGCAAAAATCCAAGATGGCCGATGGCCAAATTGGCCGATCGACTTCCTTTGAGCAACCTTGGATCCCTATGCTCTAAGGAAGCTTCCTGCTAAATATAGTTGAAATTGGCCCAGTGGTTCTCGAGAAGACATTTGCTTTAGTATGGGATTTTTGGTGGGATAAAAGATCCAAGATGGCCACCAAACCATTTATCCAACAATTTCGAAAATGGCAAATTTAAATTCAGTATACCCAAAAACATATATAAAACCAATTTGCCTTCAAAATCCATCCAATAAAGATATCCAACACGGCCTCCAAACACACTACATTTTTATTGGTCTAGGGCGGCCATGTTTTTTGATGTATCAACTTTACTTGAACAAATTTTAATGGCACTTAGTTCCTAATCAATCTCCCAAATTTCAGCCCGATCCATTCAGTGGGTCTGGAGAAGTCGTTTTCACGAAAACTAGGTCATCCAAGAACTATTCGGCCAATCAAGTTCCCTTGAACAAACTTGGTTCAGCTCTTGCTCTAGAAGATATTTCATGAGTTTTGTATTGATCTCTAAGCGGTTTCGAAGAAGATTTCTAAAGACATTTCTAAAAATCTGCCCAAATCCAAGATTGCCGCCTACCAAATTGGCCGATTGGCTTCGTTTGAACAAATTAGCATTTCTATGGTCTAAGAATGCTTCCTGCCAAATATAATTGGCCTAGCGGTTCTTGCGAAGAAGTTGTTTAAAGGAAAAGTTTATGGATGGACGATGAACGGTCACCATGGCATTAGCATCAGGCCAGGTGAGCTAATAATGCTGGAATTTTAAGGCATTATTTTCAACATTCTTTCCATCCAGCAATTTTTCGCAGCCAAATCCTTAACACTCAGAATTTATCAGGGTTTTCTGTAACTCTTTTTGTTCACTGTATGGTTGTTAACCATTTAATGGTCAAGCCACTCAAACTGGCTTTGCAATGGTCATCTGAAAAGTCCATTTGACGGACAAGAGAAGACTATTTTTGAAAATTTACCATTGGAATGACTGGCTCGGCCTTCTCCTGGCCTGCAAATTGGCACTCACTGAGAAAACATTTAGGATTTTCTTGATCAATCGTGACAATTAACTTGATGAAAGGATTATTACTGTAATAGATTAAAACGTTTCATTTGAAATTTTGTACTATTTTAACTTTCCCCCCATCTACGATCTTGTGTGGGAATTTTCGTCAAACAAAACATTAAATTGGTCTGGCCTAATACGTTGAGAAAATCAGCTCAAGAACAGCTCATAAATAACTTAACATGTGCCCAGGACAAAAACAGAAACATGTAAGAAATGTTCTGGTGAATATTTTGAACATAATTGGATTGGAAGACATTGCTGCCTGAAAAAATTCAACAGTACATTTTATTTTGTTTTGGGAATCATGTCAATTTATTTCTGAGCTGTACTTTAATATAAGATGTAATAATGACATTGGCGGTCCCAATGGATCTTTCCAGTTTTAGCCATGCCCCGCCCATCTCTAAGCTCCACACACACACCTCGCTCGTGTTAGGATCGATCGATCATTGAACTCCCTGACTATCAATTTCTAGAAAACTATACAGGTAAGCTGTTGAATAATTTTGAACTAATTTGACTGGGCGCTGTTGCTGCCTATGGCAGCAACAGCGCCCAATCAAATTATTCAAACTATTCAACAGCATGTTTCTTAAACAGCAAAAACATACAATTCGTACGACATGTTGGACTGTTAAACATTAAATACGGGCTTAATCGAATCATTCATGATGTCAGCATACACGTCGCGTAGTTGATTATGTCATATGATTGAGTGAGGAAATGGATTCATGTATTGGCAGTTGAGACACCCATAGAGAAATCTGTTACACTGCTAGGTTGATTCCTATTGGCTCCATCATGTGTAGTTGATGATCCTGAAACGCATGCGATTTTGTTGAAATGTTGGGATACGCGTGTCATATCTTTTATGCTTGTAAAGATTTGTGATAGAGCGTAGATGCTCTTGAATGCAGATCTTAAACAGTCTGAGAGTTTCTCCTACGCATTGTTGTTCGCAGATTTTTCAGCCGGGGAGATAGATAATATTGCTCATTAGACAATTACTAACGAGATTGCCTGGTCGATGATGCTCCATCGCAGTTCCCCAGATTCACCGCTTTGACCTCATGAACACCATGCCACCCACACCTGGGGCGAGAGCCAAATATAAATGTCCTCTTCCACTCCACAATCATATGACTCAGCTACCAAATTTGGTTGAATTATGTCCACCAGTTTCAGAGGAGTTGCATTACAATCTATTTCTTGACCTTTAGACCCCTTCTCCATCCACTGCCTGGGGGGGGGGGGAAACTAAACATAAATGTCATCATACAATCTGCAGTTACATTGGTAACCCGCATACCAAATTTGGTTGAATTCCACACAATGCTTTGGGAGGAGTGTGACGGACAATTTTTAGGATATTATTTATCTTTTCACCCTACCCCCTGAGCCACTAGGGGTGGAGCCAAATCTAAACATCGTTTTGCAAAGCGCAATCATCTGGGTAAGTTACACACATACCCAATTTGGTTGAATTCCAAACAATGGTTTCGGAGGAGATAGCGTGAGACATTTTATAGGATATTTTTTTAACTTTTGACCCCACCCTCTGGACTCTCAGAGGGCAGAGCCAAATCTAAATGTTGTTTTGCAAAGCGCAATCATATGGGTAACCCAAATACCAAACCACCCGACAGTTTTGGAGATAGCCTGATGGATGGATGGACATACAGACAGACAGATAGGCTGAGGCAAATATAATATTGCCAATGTTTTTTTAAAGCGTGGGGTAATGATCAGTGCGGTGTATGCAAGTGCTTTTGAAATGTCTTGGTTTCTCTATATTGTTGCAAAATATTGCACTAAGTGGCATGGCATGGAAGAAAATGATTATGGTGGATTTTCATGGTGGAACCAAGGTCTGGGAGATTCACTCTGATTATGGTGGCATTGACAGTTTTGTTCTTTCTATAGCCAAATGAATTTTTATGAAAGCCTTGTCTGCAGCATTTGCTGCCCTACAGAATTGGCCAGTATTCAGAAATAATATCTTTGAGGAAAACTCCTGTGCGGGTGAATTCACCAACAAAGATAGATCTTTGGGGGAAGTTAAGTGACTTCTGGTTTTGTCAGTGCACCCTATACCCACAGGCCGAGCAAATTTTTGAGAATCAGAAGATTTTACTCAGGTAATGAAGATTGTGTCAAAAACCATTTATCTCTCCAGGGTGATTTTGCAACCATGTGTTATTATCCAATCAGCACACTCCTCCCAGCTAGAAAGAAAGACCAGTCTAAGCAACCCCATCTCATTAACCCTTTAACACTCAAATTTGTTCAAGAAAATTAAAATTATCTCACAGAAAATGTCCTTTTGCAAACCAAGAGAAACCTATTTTTGAAAATTTACTACTTATCGAGCAAGTCATTAGTGGTAAATTTTCAAAAATACTCTTCTCTTGGCCTGAAAATGGACATTCCTCAAGACCACTGCACAGGTCGATTTTGGCTGGTATGAGTATTAAAGAGCTAAAACCACGACCAAAACCAGCAGTCACCAAATCCAGAATCAGTCCCTGTTATACTGCATACATGTAATGCAACTTGTTACTAGACTATCACAGTGGTCAATACGCAAATATTAGTCAAAATCTCACCTCAGGATAGTGCACTATCCTTAACCCTATCATGGTCAAATTTTCTCATGGTAAAATGTCCATTTATCAGCCAAGAGAAGACTAATGAAAATTTATCACTGGAATGACCGGCTCGATTAAACGATCCAGTCATTCCAGTGGTAGGGTTTCAACAAGAGGCCCAAGGGGCCTGTGTCGCTCACCTGGAGCACCATCAATTTTTGTCCAAATTGTTGGTGGCTAGTTTAGCAGTCTGAGTTTGTGGACATTTTTGCAAGTGCAATATGGCTGCCAAACACACTACATTTTGATTGTCCCACGGCGCCCATGTTTTTTTGATGGATCAACTTCCCCTTGAACAAATTTTAATGGCCCAAATTACGGCCTGATCCCTTCAGCCGTTCTGGAGGAGTAATTTTCATGAAAACCAGGTCATCCAAGATGGGCGCCGAACCATTTGGTCAATCAAGTCCTCTTGAACAAACTTGGCCTACCTCTTGGCCTAGATGAAGCTTCCCCAAGTGGTTTCGGAGAAGATTTTTAAAGACATCTCCTGAAATCGGTCGAAATCCAAAATGGCCATTGGGCAAATTGGCTGATTGGGTTCATTTGAACAAACTTGGATCCTTATGCCCTAAGGATGCTTCCTGCCATATATAATTGAAATCGACCTTGTAGTTCTCGAGAAGACATTTAAAATTTCCAATTGCTTTAGCATGGGAGCTTTTGATGAGAAAATTATTCAAGATGGCCGCCAAACCGTTTACTGAGTTTCGAAAATTGCAAATTTGAGCTCAGAATACCGAAAAACATATACAGAAGCAATTTTGGCCTTAAAATCCATCAAATAAAAAAATCCAATATGTCCGACAAACACGCTACATTTTGATTGGCCCACGGCGGCCATGTTTTTTGTCAGAGCAACTTCCCTTGAACAAACTTTAATGGCCCTTAGTCCCTAATCATATCTCCCAAATTTGGCCTGATCCATTCAGCGGTTCTCGAGAAAGCGTTTTCGGGAAAACTAGGTCATCCAAGATGGCCGCCGAACCATTCGGTCAATCAAGTCGTCTTGAACAAACTTGACTTATGTCTTTGCCTAGATGAGGTTTCATAAGTTTTGAATCGATTCTCCAAGCCGTTTCGAAGAACGAGATCCCTAAGCCCTAAGGATGCTTCCTGCCAAATATAATTGAAATCGGTCTAGCAGTTCTCCAGAAGACATTTTAAATTTCCCATTGCTTTAGTATCGGTACCTTTGCTGGGAAAATAATCCAAGATGGTCGCCAAACCATTTATCCGACAGTTTTGAAAATGGCAAATTTGAGACCAGAATACCCCCAAAACACATATAACACCAATTTCGGCCTCAAAATCCATCAAATAAAAAAATCCAATATGGCCGCCAAACACGCTATATTTTGATTGGCCCACGGCAGCCATGTTTGTTGACGGAGCAACTTCCCTTGAACAAACGTTATCCTTTAGCCCTTAATCCCTAATCATATCTGCCAAATTTCGACCCGATCCTTTCAGCGGTTCTGGAGAAGTCAACCAAGATGGCCATCGAACCATTTGACCAATCAAGTTCCCTTAACAAACTTGGTTCAGCTATTGCCCTAGATTATATTTCATGAGTTTTGCATCAATCCCCATAACGGTTTCGGAGAAGATTTTTAAAGATGTTTCCAAAAATCGGCCAAAATCTAAGATGGTCGCCGCCAAATTGGTCGATCGGCTTCATTTGAACAAACTTGAATCCCTATGCCCTAAGGATGCTTCCTACCAAATATAATTGAAATCGGCCCAGTGGTTAACGAGAAGTCATTTAAAGGAAAGGTTGACAGACGGACGGACACACGACAGATGGTCGCCATGGCATAAGCTCACTTGGCCTTTCAGGCCAGGTGAGCTAAAAATAGTCATCTCTTGGCTGATAAATGGACATTTATCAAGACCACTGCAGAGGACAGTTTGGGTCGGCTTGACCATTAAAGGGTTAATTTCACCCCCTATACATCATGAGATAACCAGATCTAGATCCTACCTCTTCTGACAAGCACTTTGACGCAATAGCTCCCTTACTCAACAACATCTTCACCATGATGACATCGACAGCTCGCAATGCAAAGAATAATGTTGGCATTGGCATAGAACAAACATTAGGGTCAGCACCACGAGCTAGTAGCAGATGTACTGTAGTTTTCATCTGTTTTCTCCTATGAGTAAGATAATGGAGGATTTCAGTTTATCCATCAATCATATGAAATCATAATCAACTAAGCGAATTGTAGGATGATGTCATAATCAATTATGTCATGAATGATGTAGAGAAGTTCATTGACAACGCTTAATTGATGACGGACCAAGCATTGTTGTGCCAATTGTGTCTTTACTATTTAATAAACATGCTGTTGAACATTTTGAAACTAATTTGACTGGCAGCTACTGCTGTCAATAAGCACCCAGTCAAAGTAGTTTCAAAATATTCAACAGCTTACCGGTATAATTTTCTGAAAATTGAGACTTAGAGAGTTCAGTGATCGATCAATCTCAACATAAAATCGTGGGCGGAGCTTAGCTAGAGATGGGTGGGGCATAGCTAAAACTTGATTCCTCCATTGGAGTGGAAGATTACTGCCAAAGAAAGCAATGCCTTCCAATCAAATTATGTTCAAAATATTCAACAGAACATTTCTTCCGAACTTGTTTCTGTCTTTGGCATGGAAAAATATTATCTTATTTCTGAGCTTTACTGTATTTGTGAAAATTTACCACTTGGCCATTGAGGCAGCAATTCTAGTGAAAAATTGTCAAAAATACTCTTCCTGTGGCATGCACAGTAACGATCACTAAGGAGAATGTTTGATTTTCCTGTCCAAACTGGAACAGTTAATGAGTAAACGATTGTTAACTGTCTGACTGCTGAAATAATTTCAATGGACAATAACTCTGGACATGCTGAATATTCTGAAAACAATTTGACCGAGTTGTTGGTGGCTTAGACACCAACAACTCAGTCAAATTGTTTTAAAAAATTTCAGCATATCAAGAGTTAACCCACATGGAAAATTAGTCTGCAGAAATTCAGCGGGCCGGCAGTTAAAAATGACACAATGCCTCACCCCGCTTTATGCACCGCTAGTATTCGTGCCGTACCCTCGCTTTCACACACTGACCGTGAGTAGCCGCATACACTGATGACCCGCTCATTCATACTCAGTTGCGTAGCACATCGTTCAATCAAGTCATCAGTTACAGTTATCGGAAAATTCCATACACTCATTTTCGAGTCAAATTCCTCGAGTTCTACAGGCTCTTGTTCCTCAACTGTAACACTCTTTCGCCTAATAGCACTTTCGATGTGTTCTTCTTCGGTGTGTTCATTCGGACTTTCAATAGAGAACGGGTCGTATTCATCATCCTCATCATCAATATGGTACAAATCTTTCTCTTTTTCCTCAACATCGTCTTGCATAGCAGAATCATAGTCATTAGTTATCATGCTTTTTTTATTATCCGACAAAAACTGCCTCTTAATGGCGGCTAGTCTCGCGTCCTCCGATGTCATACTACCGACTTCATCAGAATTATCCAATGACCGGACACCAGATTCAACTTTCTTTGGCTGAATAGATCGTGTTTTTCGTCTCCCGGCGGAGCTATAACTGACAGATGTGTCTGTGTACAAAAAACCGCTGTCTATACTAGTCTTACTTCCACTAGCTGGATAACTCTTAGCTGGAATTTGGGGGTATGATTTTATCACGGGTTTTATTGCAAACGTCGGACTTTTAACGCTACTCTTTGTCGTACCCGACTTACTTCTGTCTTCTGAAGATAAAAACACGTTCTCCCGTTTAGGAATTTGCCCTGTAATGACGTTGCTGAGTCTGCGATGGCCTGGCGGTAAGCCGTCTGTCAAGTGTCTACGCTCCTTAGCAATCTGGAATATGGATGAAATTGCACCCCTCTGGTCGACAGTGTTATATTGGAAGGCATCAGAGGGATAGTAGAACAGACAACATGCCCCGAGGGCTGAAATACCTTCATTATTTAACTGGTTGACATTTGCCCCATGATTAAGGAGGCAGTTAATAATGTCTGTATGCCAGTTTACCTGCAAGAAGATCAAAGTAAAAACTGTGAAAAACAGCTAAATACACTAACTATTTAACACTCAAGCAAGTCCTGAGAAATATCCGTTTCATACCACGCATTACAAGAGAAGACTATTTTTGAAAATTTACCACTGGAATGACTAGCTCGATAATCGAGCCAGTCATTCCAGTGGTAAATTTTCAGAAATAGTCTTCTCTTGGGAAGTCTTGGCCTGCAAATGGATATTTTCCATTGAGAAAATTGAAATTTTCTTCAATAAATTTTAGGGTGAAAGGGCTAATCAGAAACCGCTAACCTAGCAAGGCAGCGAGTTCCCAAAATTCTGGTGGTCTCTTAACGCTTAATGGTCAGACTGGTCAAAACTGGTCTCTGCAGTGTTCTTGGGGAATATCAATTTGCAGGCCAAGAGAAGACTATTTTTGAAATCTTATCACTGGTATGACTGGCACGGTATTGTACAAGAGCAACAGAATCAATCAATCCAGTGCTAAGTTTTCAAAAAAATAATCTATCTTGGTCTGAAAATGTGTATTTTCTAGTTTAAACCACTAGCCTACAAAACAATTTTTGATGGTTTTAATGTGAATCAGTCATTATTTCTGTCAAGTTTATCTGGTATTTATAGACAAAGTTTTGCAAGCAAAATAAGGATGTTGTCTTTCACTCAGAATGCAGGAGATGGCCTCTGTCAGAGGAGCGAGATTTCAGAAATTCCTTGGTGATTCCCTTCGACGAGTCAGTCTACTTAGTAGCTTAGTGGATGGGGAGGGGGGGGGGAGGAGTTGCCTTGGTAACCAGCTCAGCATTGGCATTAAATTTAATTCTTAACCAGTGACAGAAATGTAGTACTTTAACCACAAACTGATGATACAGATTTATCTCTGGAAATGCAGTAGAGGCCATATGGCAGCATCCAGATTTCAAAATTGTATGGAGGAAGACCCCAGACCACCCTTCTGGTTTGCCTATAACACTGGGTTAACCTTTAGTAAACAGGTGCCTAGGACCTACGAAATCCTTAATCCAGGCCCGCCAGTACAAGTACTACCATATTCCACCAATGGTACGTACAATAATATTCCATGACTGCTAAGGTATTACCATATTCGATAGCTAGTACTATCATATTCCATGACTGCTAAGGTATTACCATATTCGATAGCTAGTACTATCATATTCCATGACTGCGAAGGTATTACCATATTCGATCGCTAGTACTATCATATTCCATGACTGCTAAGGTATTACCATATTCGATAGCTAGTACTATCATATTCCATGACTGCTAAGGTATTACCATATTCGATAGCTAGTACTATCATATTCCATGACTGGTACTACTTTATTTTATGATGCCAACAACTAAATTTATAACATTCTATAGTAGGTACAATCGTGAATATTTTGTAACTATACACCTGTGCAAAAGTTAAGCACCAGCAAAAACAATAGAACGTAGAAACATGATGGTACAACTAGGCTGCCATACTTTTTGTCCCCGCGTTAGCTGACATAATTCCAAGTACGAATTGCACATGCATGCATGACTTCACGCCGCTTGATGTCCGTGCGTGGCGGGAAACAGCACACGTGTTCAGTTATGTAAAAGTCCAGTTTGAGGTGTAGAACATTACATACAGATTTAGGCGACAAGATTAGGAATTTTGTGTTCATGACCATGGTTTATTTGTACAGAGAGAATTAGCTCTTGATTGTGAACCGCTATGGCAAGACGAAGGTTAAGTGATCGTGTGAAATGGAAAATCATAGGCATGCATACCACTGGTATGTCATGCAGAGATTGGCAGACAGCTGAACATTAACCATACTGTAATCAGTCGTTTGATTGCAAAACATGGGCAAACTAACAAGGTGAAGGACAGGCCTAGATCTGGAAGACCGAAGAAGACTACTGCCCATGATGATCGAGCCCTAGTACGCCTTGTTAGGAGATCTCCATTCACCAACAGCAGAGTGCTCAGCCAGCAATGGGAAACGCGCAATAGAGTGTCAATGTCTACCGTCAAAAGGAGACTGTATGCTGCTGGCATGAAAGCTAGGAGACCTGTCAGACGTCCTCTCCTCACTGCACACCACAAAGAGGAGCGTCTGAGGTGGTGCAACGAAAGAAGACACTGGAACATGAGATCCTGGAGACGGGTACACTGGTCCGATGAAAGTCGGTTCCTGCTTCATGCCACAGATGGTCGAACTCGTGTATGGAGGTCCAGACGCACGGCGTACAACCAACGTAACATCATGGAAGAAGTTCCATTTGGTGGAGGTTCCGTTATGATATGGGGGTGCATCTCATTTGATTGTAAGCTGGATCTGTTGACTGTACCTGGAACACTAAATGGACAAAGATATCAAGATTCCATACTGGATAGAGTTGTGGTCCCTCATTTTGTAAATCATGCACCTGGAACCCACCCTATATTCATGGATGACAACGCCCGACCCCATCGTGCTAGAGCTGTGCATGAATACCTCCGCCAGAATGCCATCGAAACCCTACCATGGCCAGCAAGGAGCCCTGACATGAACCCTATCGAGCATATCTGGGACATTCTGGGAAACATGGTGAGAAGGAGGGATCCTCCTGTGCAGAACCTACAGGAATTAACAGACGCACTCCATCTTGAATGGCAACGAATACCACAATGGCGTATCAGTCGGTTGGTGACCAGCATGAGACGTCGTGTCCAGGCCGTCATCCAGGCACAAGGTGGATATACCCGGTATTAATAATGACAGTCTCAAACTTGTGCACAGATGTTAAACTTCGTTTTCAGACACCATTAATGACAATCTAGCCACGTGTGTCAACTGTAGGGCAATAGTTGTCAGTTGTGTCAACGTAACCATATTCAGGCCTCGTTTTCAAGTTCAAACAAAAACATACAGTGTTTCCCCACCATCATAATCAGCATTCCTCTAGTTGCATTATTACCTCTTGCACTAAGATGGATGGGTACATAAATGTTTATGCTATTGCTTTCTTCATAGCACATGAATATACCCTCGCATGTGCGTAAAAATAGGGTGGTGCTTAACTTTTGCACAGGTGTATAGTTAAATGAACTCAAGTAACTTCATTTTTGCAAGTGTTTAACAAAAAAATTCTATGATATTTCCATGACTTAGTGAATATTTCGAGCGGCATCACATTCTAAGGTGGTAGGGACAGTTGAACGGAGGTAATCACAATATCGCAACATTAATTTTTGAAAACATGTGTGGATAAACCTGCGGAGAATATAACCTTTGCCCGTTTCCACCACCATTCACCACGGAGTTTGAATGCTATGCAATCGCTATTCACTGCTATGTATTATCTGATTTGCATTTTACTGCAGTTTACTGCAACATATCTTTTTTCAAAAATATATTCTCTGTGACCTCTGAAAAAAAATGTGCTGGCTTTCCTGCCCATGAATTAAAGGCAAGTGAAAAACGCTGGTATTACTGCGTGCGTGCGTGCGTGCGTGCGTGCGTGCATGCGTACATGGCCATGCAGCAATAAAGCTTATAAATAAGACAAATGATCCCAAAACAAAAACAGAAACATGCCAGTTAGTACAATCCAATGGACCTTTCCTGTTTTAGCTATGCCCCGCCATTCTCTAACTAAGCACCACCCACACCTCACGCGTGTTGGGATCGATCTCTGAACACCCTGAGTATCAATTAAAAAAATATACACAGGTAAGCTGCTGAATATTTTGAAACTAATTTGACCGGGTGCTGTTGCTGCCTAAGGCAGCAACAGTGCCCAGTCAATTTATTTTCAAAATATTCAACAGCATGTTTATTAAATAGCAAAGAATTATAAAGACATACAATTCATACAATGATTTGAGATTTGATGACGTCTATATGGAACCCTTTGTGACGTAATGATTGTGACGTCATTATACACATGCTGGGGGTGATTATGACTTCATACGCGGTCTTATGATGGATGGATACTCTGGAAAGGTGAATTATGTGCAACATATGCACCAGTACAGTATAGTTTGTTTTGGAAATGTGTTAAGTTATTTCAGAGCTGTACTGTACTCACAGAAGCCCCGATAAGAGCAGTATGACCACAGCTATCAGCAACATCTGCATGAACACATCCCGTGTCCAACAATTCCTCAACAGCCTTCAAATCTCCAGCGCCTGAAGCCAACAACAGCTCTTCAGATGACAACTCAAGCGAACCTTTAGCAAATGAACATTCCGATCGATCACCGCTTAAAATCTGCTCAACATCAAACGAGACTAGCTTTTGTCTATGACGATGGTTGTACAAATACCTCTGCATTTCTATTAACATTGGTGTGTGATTCCAAGCTACGATTCTCGTCGGTGAAACTGACTTTTCACCGTCGCCTTTTTCTTTCTCGTAATAAACTTCATCGAAAACATCTCTATTCACCGCGTAGCTGTTACAATCTAGGTTGTCATCGTTATTAAAGAATTGCAAAATCTTACTCACAACAGCCTTTTCTGGCAGGTAGTTAAATATACCTTCTGATTTGACAAATGACATAAAGTTTGTAACATTTTCATTTTCCAACTTAACATCGATGTATTTTTCATGCTCATCCGGATCAAAGCTGTACTCTTCATGGTCGTTGAGTGTGAATGCACCAGGAATTAGTGAGCAAAATTTAATCAGCTTCTCACCGCACCACAGACCCGCATCCTGTCGTCCATTGCTGTATGTCAGAATGCCAGGACCATAGCGCTGCTCATCTTTATACAGACCCTGGAAATAGATCATAAAATTTACACTAGTTAGCAGTGTTTGAAATGGAGGGATCGGATCTGTTACTCGCGTATCTGATGTCACAATCAATGAAAGATTCCAGTTTTAGCTATATGCCATGCCTATGTTTAGCTAAGCGCCACCTATGTTTTGCCCATGTTGGGATCAATCGATCCCAGAACCCCGACCAATTTTCAGAAAAATATACAGGTAAGCCGTTGAATATTTTAAAACTAATTTGACTGGGTGCTGTTACTGCCTTATGGAAGCAACAGCACCCAGTCAAATTAATTTCAAAATATTCAACAGCATGTTTATTAAATAGTAAAGTCATACAATTCATACAACAACCCTTAGTCCGTCATCGATTAAGCATTCGTGACAAACTTATCTACATCATTCATGATGTAATTGATTATGACGTCATCTTACAAGTCATGTAGTTGATTATGACATCATATGATTGATGGATAAACTGGATTACGTTACTAGTTAGCTCACATCAAAATTAAAATAATGCGTGTATAACTCTATTTCGAAAATTGAAAAGTGCACAAATGTCTTTGATGAATTTACACTGATTTAATTTAACAGCATTCAACAACTCTATTTTTTAAAATTACACTAGCTTCCCATTGTCACCACTAAGCTGTTCCATCCATAGTGATAGTCCAGTACTTTCTGTTTTACACAAGACAATACTCATATTTTAGAGCACAAACACACATGCATGCGCACACAAACACACGTGAATGTACACACAAATGCACACACATGAAATAACAGATTCAAAATATGATCATATTCCATCAATATACCCCATAACTTGTTGTAAAAGCTCAAAACAGTAAGTTGGGGAAAACCAAACATGAATCCCCCACCTATATCAAAGAACATCTGGCAAAGGAAAAATATTTTGTAAAAAAATAGCCCAGTGGCAACATACTTTAATTAACCCTTCAACACTCAATATCAGCCAAAAATGGCTTCTGCAGTGGTCTTGAGAAATGTCCACTTGCAGACCAAGAGAAGACTATTTTTGAAAATTTACCACTGGAATGATTGCCTTGATAAGTGGTAAATTTTCAAAAATAGTCTTCTTTTGGTCTGCAAATTTACATTTTTAATGAGCAAATTGAAATTTCGTTGAATAAATTTGAGGATTGAAGGGTTAATCACACTGTGAGCACAGAACCATTGAAGCTCTTCCAACGATCATGACTGACATGAAAATTCTGTCAGAAAGGATCATGACGCTTACTGGATCCAACAACTACGTTACCATGGACACAATGAACCTTTCCATTTTTAGCCATGCCCCGCCCATCATTAGCTAAGCTCCACCCATGCCTCGCTCGTGTTGTGATCGATCGATCTCTGAACACCCTGACTATTAATTTCCAAAAAACTACACATGTAATCTGTTGAATATTTTGAAACTAATTTGACTGGGTGCTGTTGCTGTCTAAGGCAGCAACGTGCTGTTGCTGTCTAAGGCAGCAACAGCGCCCAGTCAAATTAGTTTCAAAATATTCAACGGCATGTTTATTAAATAGCAAAGAATTACGAAGACATACAATGTGTCGGACCATTTGGGATTTGCTGACAGTCTATATGGAACTCTTTGTGATGTAATGATTATGACATCATCATACATGCGCGGAGTGGATTATGACATCATACGAAGTCTGGTAATGGATGGATACACTGGAAAGATGAATAGTCACATGGAAAACCCCAAATGCCGCTCAGGGTGTGGTAATAAAGGGGAAAATGGACAGATTTTACTGAAACACAATGCAAAGAGATGGCTTGTTAGAAGGTTTTGACATAGTACATTTCACATATTCCTCAAACTCTCTCTATTGAGTCATCGTTATGTTACCTCCACCAATAACTACAGTAGTCCTATTATTGCATGGTAACAACCTCCGTAGTCAAATCATCTTTCTCATCATTAAGTGCTGCGTGTGTCTGTGCATCCAGTGTGATTACTCAGGCGTTATAGGAGGGAACTTGATCAAACTTATGTGGGGTTAATAACAACGTACTGGGCGTGTCCGTCCGTAGTGGGCATGTTGGTCCAGGGGAGAGGTGTCCCATATCAGGTTTATGCCTATAGGCTCCATTGTGTGGAGCTGGTGTATCCAATGGCATTCCTTCTGTTTTCTCCACGGGGTGGAGTTTTCATCGTCCGGGTCTGATGAGAGTACCTGGATAATTCTGGACTGCATGTCAATTCTAGAATGTCCATGTTTATTGAAATATCTGGATATGGGTGTGTCATATCGTTCATTCCTATGGCGGTTTGATATCGATCGCGGATGTTTTTGGATTCTGATTTTGAAGGTGCATCGAGTTTTTCCTACATACTGTTTCTTACATTTGTTGCAAGTTAGTAGGTAGATGATGTTCCTCGTCTGACAGTTGCCTATGATCTTGGATCTGTGTGTTAGGCCTGTATGTGAGCTAGCCTTCTCCATTTCTGTGCTCTAACAGCCTGTGGTCTTGGAAGGTCCACTGTTGAAGAGCTTGCCACTCCTTCGGTTGAAGGTGGTGTTAGCCGTGGTGGTTTTATGGTGGTATTCAGGTCTGTGTTAGACCTGGCGAGTAAAGTGTCCGAATCTACTGAACTTAGGCTCAGTGCGGACAGCGAAGGTATTGTGACTATCTCCGTTTCCTGTGGCAATGGTTTGCTGGATGAATCCATTGTTTAATGACAGTGAATAACAACATAGACAGTTATATGAGCTACTTGTAGAAGGTTGATTAGTCTGATACTTGTGGGACACTGCTTGTGGTGTCCCAAAGAAAACTTGTGATCTTGTTGTCAAAAGGCGACACAGCGATCTAAAAGTGTGGGTTCTACTTGTGGGATGCTTACCATGGTAGGTTGCCAAGGAGGTCCTAAATAAATCTTGTGATTTCTGGGGGGAGGGGCAAATGGTAAAGTATTGGTTGCCTTTGAGGTCTCAACTAAGGGGTGGGGGCATGGAGATGAGAGTTCATTGGAAGAGTGATTAAATATTAAGTAATATTATTATGAAAATGAGAATCAGATTTTATAGCTTAACATCTACATCTTGCAAAAACATCTTGTAAATTAGTTTTGAAATATCTAACACATTAGTGTATCCCCATTGGTAGTTGGATTGAAAATGAGACTGCAATTTAGTGTTTCTCACGGCATCTAAATTTTGATTGTCGCAGGGACCCCACACCATGAAATCTGGGTGTATCAAACTGAAAATCTGGAATCCAATGCAGTTTTTCTCTTCAAATATTAAAATTAAAAAGGAACTGGACACGCAACTATGAATTATGGGGTCGCAAGCGAGATTTTCTTGGTATTTTTGTGCAAAATTGTATAAAACTAATTCATATCTAATAATCATACAAGAATTTAAGGGGTCATTTGACTGCCTGTCACTACTTTTGGGGGTCACAAGCATTTTGGGTATGTATACTCTCAGAACGACCCTTATGAGAACCGTGACAGCAATTTCAGGTTTCTCGCTAGCTGTATACAAACTATTACCTCAAATACATCTCCGTTACCATGGCGATAGATGCCATACCCTTGTCGCTTGTCCATATAAAAAGGACCCACATAAGACGGGCCATCTGACCAACTGTAGGTGCCATTACCATGGCACCGGTCATTAAAGAAATGTCCTTGGTATGACTGAAAATACAAAACAAGATATTGCATTTTAACACATTATTTATAGCACAGTAAGGGGAGATAATTTCTTATTACACATGTTAAGCCTTTAATGCTTATACCGGCCAAAACCGGTCTCTGCTATGGGCTTATGGAATGTCCATTTACACGCCAAGAGAATACAATTTTTGAAAATTTACCACTGGAATGACTGGCTTGATAACCAAACAAGTCATTCCAGTGATAAATTTTCAAAAATTGTATTCTCGTGGCCTGTAAATGGACATTCAATAAGAAAATATTTAAATCTTCTTGACCAAATTTGACCAGTAAAGAGTCAAACGTTACACAGAACACAATAAGCTGTGAGTTGACCACTGATGAATTCCTTGCATATTATTTTCATGACAACCATACAGGAAAACTGTTGAATATTTTGAAATTAATTTGACTGGAAGCGATTGCTGCCTTAATGCTTCCAGTCAAATTAAATAAAAAATATTCAACAGAATAAGTTTTATATCGGAACAAATTTACTTTTTCTGTGGGTGGTCAGTAAAAAGGTTAAATGGGAACACAAACAGAAAAGGGTCAAATCATGCTAAATGATGCTTTTGTATAATTTAGATAAAATAAAATATATTATTTGTATATTTTCAAATTCCTAAATAGTTAATTTCGCATGAGAATCACAGAGTGAGGTCATCGTGTGAATGATTGCAGGGCCATGACGTCATCGCATGAATATTATCTTGATGTTGATCATTGATAGCATTAGACAAACGTTTCTTCTAATAGGCTCCTCTATTCTGAAAACATGTGCGTTGTAATCTGAATCCACGTGGGTCATGATTCACAAGATGACATCATATCATGAATTTCATGGGGGGGTGTTAAAATTCATGACTTTAACCGAAATTTTAACAGTGATAGTCTGTAAAAATTAGTCCAACTTTTTAAAGGTGCATATTCACACTAAAATGCCTGAAAATAAATTTGTGAAAATTGTAGAGTTTCAGAGGCTTAAATGCTGTGCCTAGCTGTAATGAAAATGTAATGTAATGAAACGAAATAAATTGTGCTGTTAGTTTCTATGGTGATCAGAGCTGCCTCGACAACGCGTAGTAAGAGTCCATACAGTATTCTGATTCTAATTGTGTATTTCCAATGCTGTAAGTGAAACGTGTTCAGCATAATATTTTTATAATAGGTTGACTGAAAATTGTTGCTGGTTATAGGAGCAACAACGTTCCATCAAACAAAAGATAATCACCCGACACTACAAGCGTCACTAACTAATGTTTTGATAATGATTTGACTGAAAATATTTGCTACAACTTTCAATGAAACTGATCTCAAAATAATTAGCAGGATTCAATGAAGTAAGACTTTTTGAAGATATTTCAAACAACGGGCTGTCGTTACTGACATCAGCAACTTTCTCAAATTCTCAGAATAATCAGTGCCGGGCTTTCAATATTGTTGGCTAACAAATGTCTATACAGGTACAGCTAGATATGTATGTCTTATATTCGTTATCGAGAGGCAGTGTGAAATATATTTCCAAAGACCAGCCGATCCGCCCAGCACATGTACGATCTGACATGCAGCAACATGCTTACCCACAGAATGACAATGCAATGAAGACACCAGTTTCGAACCTCAATAATAATATATTTATTAGCTGATGATACTCCGAGAAGAATTTGGCCTATGTTGCAGCACACACATGCGCACGTGTGTGTGCATACCCAGGCATGTGCGCATGTGCATGCACATACACTGGAAGTGAATCCAGGAAGAATTTATCGACATATGACAAGTACAAGGGGTGGGGTGGGGGTGGGGGTGGGGGGCCACTAGAAGGTATTGAGGTAGTAAGTAAATCAATGAAATTTATGCTCTGGAAAAATAATGCTTCAAAAATGTATCCTGACACATGCACATATACATGTACATATGTGGTTCTCCTAAAGATAAATAATTCATGCTGGCTGTACATGTCGAGCCTTTTACCTCTACTCAGATCTGATGACATTCAGATTGCTATGTCGACCCAGCTTCCTCTTTGCGTGGACTAGTGATCGACGAAAAACTGCTCTGTGCATGTAAGTGTATATCGTTATTTAAAAGTGAGTACCGGTATTTACATGCAAAAACAGTAAAAACATACATTTTACTTGTCACGTGCACAAAATGATGACGCTTAAATGCTTGACATGACATCATCGGGTGAAAGTACATGCAGTGCAGTGCAGCGCAGAAATAAGTTAATTGTTTCCAGAACAAATACATAAACATGTTCTAAGTTAGTAGAATTGTGAAAATGATTTAAGAAATGTTACGCATCAATGTACTAAGGATGCCAGAAGACACACCAGCACAGAGTGTTGGAATTCGCCCTACTGGGAGCCAGCAAATACAGAGCCAGGAAAGGATGTCATTCCATAAATCTGCTAAGATAAGCATTTCGGCTGAGGACAAGACACAGTGGTCAAAAGCGAAGAAGGACTGATTGCAGCTGTAGGATGTTTCTACTACTACAGCCGCAGAATACAGTACTCATAGTTACATATCAATGTCTTCCAACCCAATTATATTCAAAATATTCAAGAGTACATTTTATTTTTGTTTTGCAAACATCTTAAAGTTATTTCTGACATGTACTGTATTGCAGTGTCAAGTTCATGCTCTTTAGGATTGACGAGTGTATGGTCGAATAACACCTAGAGTCCCATAATGTGGGAGCATTAAAATAGTAATATATGATATTGAAGATAAGAAAGACACCCTATTTAGTGACAATCCCGGTAATGAAATATACGTTACAAGATTAGTGTTACATACATGCGAGACCAATCTTAATGATTTAACCCTTTAAACCTCGAATTTGTTCAAAGAAATTAAAATCTTCTCGCATAAAATGTCCATTTGCAGACCAAGAGAAGACTATTTTTGAAAATTTACCACTGGAATGACTGGCTCAGTAACCGAGCGAGTCATTCCAGTGGTAAATTTTCTAAAATAGTCTTCCCTTGCTCAGCAAATGCACATTTCTCAAGACCACTGCAGAAGCTGTTTGTGGCTGATATGAGTGTTAAAGGGTTAATGATCAAAATGTGTCAATAACAATATTGGATCAGTGAATATCCATTTGGCAGCCAAGAGATGTTTTTGAGAATTTACCACTGGAATGACTGACTGGCTTTGTCATTGAGCCAGACAGTCAGGTGTTAAATTTTCAAAAGCAAGGAAATTTCAATTTCCCTTTCTCCGAGATCTAACAATACTTACCATTACATTATTCATTGATAATACAGTTTTCCTGATAGCTGGCTCTAGGAATCTAGATTTAGAAAGCTTTACCAGCTCCTGTAACCGGGTACCCGGTTCCCAACAACCGGGTACCCGCCTGCCAGAGACACTCTTATTGTTTGCATAGTTACTAAACAAGAGAATAACCCATGGCTTGCCTCCGTGGGGCTGGGAGGCAGGGTCCGTAATGTAATGGTAAGTATTGTTAGATCTCGGAGAAAGGTAAATTGAAATTTCCGTCATTCTCCTTCGATCAATACTTACCATTACATTACGCATTGATAACACCAGATTTAGTCGGTAACCTGGTTGGAAGGGGCAAGCCATACAAAGCCTCGTTTGCCCTTGGAGAAAGAACTTAGACCTAAACTTGACATATGGAGACTTAAAAGGACCGACACGCTTTGGGACCGAATCACATTCGCATCACCGCTCCCCCATCCTCCCCCCACCCCGCCTCCCGCCTAAAAAAGGGAGAGAACTCACGAACATGCATCTCGCCTGAAAACACAAATGTGCAAAGAGGGTTAACAGCTCTTTACACATATAAGCCTGGGAATGAGCATGAATATATAAAATGAATGATCATGATACATAAAGATAATACAAAAAATGTCAAACTTGAATTACCTCATGAATTATGGATTCCAGAAGTGGAGCCATCAACCAACACACTTTTGACCAAATGTGTCCCATACGGTTGAATTCATCTCGCTTGAGCATGTCTGTTCTTACTACTTTTGCATTCATAGTTATCAAAAGGAGATGAGCAATGTGGCCACGAAACAATCGTTTCAAAACAGCTAAAGTGAGTGGATTGGTGGAGTCTGACATATCCCTCATATAGTCATCGATGAAAGAGGACTCACAGTGCCATTGTGCAACGGCCATAATATCCTCTAACGGAACACCATTGAATAGGGCGGTCGAGGTGGCTATTCCTCTAACATCGTGAGCCCTAGCACATTGCACCTGGTGCCCACTCGCAATCTCGTGGGTAGTCTGAATGCATTCGCCCACCTCACGAGACAGTGTCTATGGATGCGGCGCCATATGGCTTCTTATGGTAGATCCACAGATGTCTATCATTTGACCGCAGAGTCTGTCCGTTTTTTGTACTTGGTCAAAGCATGGACTGGACACCAGGCACTGGCATCATGATCAAACCTAGTTAGTTTCGGTATAATGATCGGTTTGCCGGGATATTTCAAAGATTGATTCTTTGACATAAACTCTGCTCTTGGCAGTAGTCACAGACCCTCTCCGGAGACAATAAATCGGTTCCTCTCTGCTGAAAGCGCATGGATCTCACTGAGCCTGCTCGCTGAGGAAGCTGCCAATAGAAAAAGCGCCTTAGTCAAATGCTTTAGACTAGCCCCACCCAAAGGTTCGAAAGAGTGCTTGGCCAGTGTGTTGAGCACCAAAGAGACTCCAGGCTGGAATGACTACCGGTTGTCTCGGTCGGAGATTGCTCATTCCCTTTACCATCACATTCAACTGGGCCACCTCTGGACTATCCCTGTTGGCTAGACATGGGATAACTGATGCCAAAGCTGACTTGTATCCAGCAATTGTGACAGGAGCCAGTCTTGAATAGAACAAGAACAGCTCACAGAAAGTTTGCTATTTGCTGAATAGTGGATTGAAAGGTATCAATACCCTTTCCTTCACAGCACTCTGTAAATTTGTTAACCTTGTGGTTATATGACTTGAAGGTTGATCTCCTCGCGGGTGCGATGAAGCTCGCAGCTTGTCGAGAAAAGCCTTCCGATGTGGAACGTTGTTTGATAACATCCACGCAGTCAATTTGAACATTTCGGGCCGCTCGTGTAGGAATCTTCCCTTGGCCTGGGAGATTATGTTCGGAATCTCGGGTAACTGCACTGGATTGTCCACCAGCAGATCCAGAAGATCCGTGAACCATGCCCTGCTGGGCCAAAATGGCGCTATTAGCAGGACCAGGCATGGTTCCTCCCTGATCTTCACCAAAATCTTCGGTAGCAGAATGGTTGGCGGATACGCCTAAGCATGCACCCCTTTCCAGCTTATCGCCAGAGCGTCTGTATTGACGGCATTTGGATCTGGAATCGGCGAGACATAAGTCATGATTTGAGCATTTTCCTTTGTGGCGAACAAGTCCACGTTTGGTTTGCCCCAATGTTTGAAGATCCTGTGAAGAACTGGAGGGTTGAGACATCATTCTGTTGGCAGTATCCTCTGTCTGCGAGACAAAGCATCCGCCAGAATGTTCAATCACCCAGGAATGTGAGCTGCTTTCAAAACAACCGAGTAATTCCTGCCACATTGAATCAAGTGCCACACTTAGATACATAGTGTGGGTGACTTGGTCCCGCCTTGGCGATTTATGTATGATACTACTGTCGAATTGTCCGACCGTATCAATATCACCTTGCCCCTGACTTCTGGAAGAAACTTTTCCAATGTCAGTTCCACTGCCATCATATCCAACAGATTGATATGCAGCTGACTCTCTTGGAGAGTCCATGTGCCCGAAACCTGGTGTTCTCCTAGGCAGGTCGCCCCCAACCCCTCCAGCGATGCATCCGTGTACACGAACAGCTGGGGGCGGGGTAGGTGCAGCGAAACCCCTACTAGGAGATTCTGACGCTTCTTCCACCATACAAGATGCAACATTATTGGCTCCAAAACTAGTACCTGCTTTGTCAGGGGTTCTGTTCTCTTTTTCCACAGAGACATCAGATACAACTGGATAGGTCTGCGCATCAGAGCAGCGTACAGGATTACCTGCTCCATGGAGACCATCATGCCCAGCATCTGTAGAAACTGTCTCGCCTGAATGTGGTTTCCCAATCGAAAACTCTCGAGGATGGCTAACAGACACAACTCTGGGCTCTGACAGGTAAACCCTGCCTTCCTCGAGATCGAATCGCATCCCCAAATAAATGAAATGTCTCCAACCCCCTGTGCTCATGGGGACAAGGAACATGTTTGGATAGAAGCCTGGAGTGTTCTGGTTTGCTGGTTTTATTGCTCCCTTCAGAAGCAAACCTGACAGTTTGTTTTGAATGGCTTCTAACTTGTCTGGCTCCCTTGGTACGGGTGTCCAGACAGGTGCCAAAGACAGATTTTGTGGTGGAAAATCCCACCACTCTGGCATGTACCCCTGGGATATCCATCCCAGGACCAGACTGTCTGACGTCACACCTCGCCAAGCCTCGACGAAACGCATGAGCCTTCCACGCACTATAGACGCATTGATGCCTAATGCAGGTGTCTGGCTCGCGATCTGCTCCCCCCTCTCTTGACGAGAGAGAACCGTTTTGGTCTTGGCTTTACCAGTCTAACTGGCACTACTGTTCCTGTCGCACAGGCGTGGTCCAGTCATATACGAAGGGAGCTATCATACCCTCAGGTACGATCAGCTCCCTTCTTTCCGCCCTTGGAGGACTTACCCTTGCCCTTCCCGCCTCTTGGGCGATCAGAAGCAACAGTGGGGTGGGCAGGAACCTCCACAACCTTCTTTGCCTTCTTAGCCGCAGGCGGCTGCCAAGACCCAGCAATAGCAGAAGCTGGCTTGGCTTTCGCCTTGCTCTTGTGCTTCTTCTGCTTCTTAGAAGATGGTTGTACAGTCAACGGTTTCGCTACAGCCCCTAGTGTGTGCGCTTGTCGCACTAGTTCTCGCTGCAGATTAACTGCCAACCGATTTTGCGCAATGTTCGCTGTATCCTCTAAGATGGCCGGCGCCTGGCCACCAAAGATGCTAGGGCCATTCAGGAGCGTTCCAAGCAAATGCTCCCTGACGGCGGTAGCTGGACGCATATGGTCTAGGACCATCTGCCTCCTGGTTTTAGTCACACGCACTTGCACCCTAGCCAAAGCGTCCATTGACAGCACCAGGCCATCATTGACACAGGATAGTGCCACAGGTGGCACAGGGTGGCCTGCCCCAGCTCAGCCCACACCAACTGAAGTACGCGATAGGAGTGGTTAACAGCACTCAATGCTGCTCTCACTCCATCATCGCATATGGACAGGACTTCTTTGTGGTGTACTTGAGACCTGTCTGCAAGTGCCGGAGCGGGGCCACCCGCTCCAGCACACTCTGAACCCCAAGCACCCCAGCACTCTGAACCCCAAGCACTCAGAGGTCATCCTCAGTGACCGCTGGAACCACACCGTATTTGTCATACTCCCCTCGGGGAATACGGAACCTTGCCCGCACCTCCCTGGAGGCCGCAGGGAGCTGACTCTTGGTTAAAACTTGCTATAAATGGCATCCAACAACCCCTTAAACTGTGGATCCAGTCCGATGGACTGGATTTGAGCCGCGGGCAAGACCCCCCGTCCTAATTGATGCAACCGCCGGACGGGGTGCGTTCTCCTCGGCCGTGGCAGAAACCACAGATGGGTCCACCCTGGCTAGCCAAGCCAGAGCCTCAGACCAGTCTGTCTCCGAAGAGGACACTCCCGTGAATACATCACCCATTGACGGCGGCTAGGAGCCACTGCTGGTAAGCCAGAAACACCAGTACCGCACGGTTCCAGCACCACCCCATGAATTTCACCGATCCATGGAGTAGGCCTGCATGGAAAACCGTGCGGACCCGTAGCAGTTACGGAACCATGGCCATACACGGGCGCCAACGGCACCCCATGTGTGGCCATTGGACCAGGCGAGATAGGCATGTACCAAGCCTGGCCAGAAACACCTGACACCATGTCGGTTGGTGACAAACCAACCAGCACTGGACGGGTGCCCGGTACCGGTGTGGCCTCAACCACGGGTGAAGCGACTGTCCTGGCTTGCACCAAGCCAGAGAGCTGGAGGACGGTTCCGTCCAAGATGGAATCGAACTCCATGCTCTCCACCCGCGGCATCTCAGGCCGCAACAGTCTCCTCCTCGGCCTCATCATCTTCAGACCCCGAAGAGTCATCACCAGATGGGGAGACACTGGATGGACCGGCCACTGCTACTGGACCACCTGGAGGTGCCCACAGAGACAGAACCCATCAGGCCGGAACCCGACGGGACTGCCAGGAAGCCATATGAGATGGCTCCCTTGGTAGCCAGTCCAGAACCCTGTCCAAGGACAGGGTCCGTACCAGATACGGGAAGAGACTCCTACAGCCTTCGGAATTAGGGACGACACCAACGTGGGCAGGACGCTATGCAAGAAACCTTGCATAGCGGGCCCGAACCACGCCTGAGGTGCCATCTCCAAAACCTTTGGCTGCAGATGTGGAGCGCCCCCAGGGGCCAAAACGGATGCTCCATGATTTCTTTTTGTACCGCCTGACTCCGTGTCAGACGCAGCCAAGTCCTTCTGGGAAAGGAACTCGACCAACATCTCAACCGGCCACACTGAACACACATTACACCTACTATCAACGTTAAATGGTGAACAACGAAAACAGATATGGTTTTTGTAGGCAACTTTGACGAACTTATGGCATTCGGCGCAAGATGGCGGGGTAGGCTTGCCCCAAAAACTAAGCACAAGCCCTAAAATAAGCAAGCGGAACGAAACAGGAATGGAAGGCAGACAAATAATTTTCAGATATATTGACCATAAATTAATTGTAGACCCTCCAGCACCCCAAACCCGCTACAAAGATTGCATTATCTGACGACAAGAACGTAGCGGACATTAATACACCCATATACTGATCCTGACGGATGTATAAAACGGAACCAGGAACCATATCGCATAGCATTTGCGGTATATTTAATAATAAATTTTAAATTATACTCTCAAACAAAGGCCAAAAGGATAAGTGAAGAAAACAACAAAATCATAACAAACTGCTGTAGACCATGGTAAAACCACAGAACACACATCTTAAATCAAGAATTTTGAAACCACAGATCAATGCAAACAGATCGTGATTACCACTCAAAACTTGACATAATTCTAAAGTTTTCCTGGTACAAAAAGTATGCAGCACCCAGAACAAGATGCGCGAATAAATGAAACATTTTCTTCACCATTAAAATCCAAGATTTAGCCAACACCTCATTTCATATTACTGCCAATCGCCATTGGGATTAAAATGAGGCGATCTATCTGGCATATTTCGTTGTCACCACATGTCCCAGATTCGGGGTCAGAAATTGGAACATGCGACACAGACACAATTTTTGAGACCTAAGTCTCCATACAGCTAGAGAATAACATGAAAGAATACAACCTGAGATTCAGAAGCTCCTTCCATGGTAAATCCAATATTCCGTAAAGTGAAAACAGCTATACTTAGGCACAGAAAAACACTAAGAAACTCTTAAGAAATTCTAAGATTTTCCAAATGTAAAAAGCATGTATGGCTCACTGGCAGACGGGTACCCGTTTTGTTGGTAAAGCTTTCAAAATCTAGATTCCTAGAGCAGCTAGCTAGCTTGTATTATCAAGAGTAATATAATGGTAAGTATTGATCGAAGGAGAAATATCTGTGTTTTGGTGAAATAATTACCTAATTATTGTGAGGAAAAAATGCATTGTGACGAGAAAGTTTATCTGATAAACGCGGAACATTAACAAACACCGTGCGACGTGATGATCAATAAACATGGGTCATTTACGAACCTTGTCATCTGAATTTAGCGTCTCCATACTCAGCTGTGAAACAATCCGCAGATGTTAGAGTATTACTACAGTAACAACATTTCTCAGGCCGGCTTTATTAGACAAGTCGCAATACAATTTTGCATGCATTATCCATGGGCACCATTTTACTGATATTCGTTAGGATTGACTATTTTAGCATGTCATGCCAACTTTAAGTAACATCGTTTGGAAAATTACACCAATTATCATTTACAATGGACATTTCCAGTTTCTCCATCCATCATATGACATCATATCAAGTATGTGACGTATATGATGACGTCATAAACAATGACGTCATATATGTCACGAACGCATAATTTGTGACAGACTAAATGATGTTGTACGAATTGTTACTTTGTATGTCCTTACTTCAAAATATTCACCATCTTACCTGTATAGATTTACAGAAATTGATAGTTAGGGAGTTCAGGGATTGATTGATGTTAACACGAGTGAGGCTTAGCTAAAGATGGGAAGGGCATAGCTAAAACTGGAAAGGTCCATTGAACTGAACAACACACATTCAGTACATCTCATAAATAAGTCAAATTGTTTCCAAAACAGAGATACAGGTTAGTTAGTACAATTTGGAACACAATCTACAGTAAATGGTCTGTTGAATATTTTGGACGTAATTTGATTGGAAGCCATTGCTGCCTGAGGCAGCAATGGCTTCCAATAAAATTATGTTCAAAACATTCAACAGTATTAGTTATTTCTGATCTGTACTATACTACGGTATAAGCAAGTATATCTTTCATATACATGTTAGCGCATAATCATTGGGGTTAGCTGAAGGTCCCGTCACTATCCTTGCTGAATAATTACTAATACCATCCACCCACCTACCCACACACACACACACACACACAGCATCACACCACACACACAGATGCTCACACACCGTCACACGCATGCACAGCGTCACACGCACACATTGGTGCACCTGCACATGTATGCATGTTTAAATGCACACATACCATTAAGTAGGACTTACATCACCATTTGGCCAGGTGTGCTTCCCATTGCCATGACGTAGATCGTTTGAATAATCTCCGGTATATGAACTGCCATCGTGCCAGAGTTGAGTTCCTACAAAATAATATTTATTTTATTATTCTACAAGTCTGTTTTAAATATTTAATGGTTAAACAGATTGGTCTCGAGTAATCGCCATTTGCAGACCAATAGACCATTTTTGAAAATTTAACATTGGAATGACTGGTTCGATTAACTGAGCAAGTTATTTCAATGGTAAGTTTTCAAAAATACTTCTCTTGCCCTGCAAATGCGCATTCTGTCAGTAAAATCTTTAATGGTCTTAACCAAGCTTGGGCGATATGTGCAGTCGATGGTGCGCTATCGTAAATCAGCATGCTTTCGTAGACCAATTGACACTCTGCATCACCACCTTGACCCCACAGCTTCTGCGGTGGTCTTGAGAAATGTCCATTTGCAGACCAAGAAGACTTTTTTTAATTTATCACTGAATCCAGTGAAAAATTTTCAGAAATAATCTTTTCTTGGTCTGGAAATGGACATTTTCTTGAACAAATTTGAGGGTTAAAGGATTATCCCTTTAATGGTCAAATTTCCTCAAGAAATTCAAAATTTCAATTTCTCTTTCTCCGAGATCTAACAATACTTACCTTTACATTACTCATTGATAATACAGCTATCGTGATAGCTGTCTCTAGGAATCTAGATTTAGCTAAGCTTTACCGGCTCCTGGAACCGGGTACCCGGCTCTCAACAACCGGGTACCCGCCTGCCAGAGACACTCATATTGTTTGCATAGCTACCAAACAAGAGAATACCCATGGTTTGCCTCCATGGGGCTGGGAGGCAGGGCCCGTAATGCAATGGTAGGTATTGTTAGATCTCGGAGAAAGGGAAATTAAAATTTCCTTCATTCTCCTTCGATCAATACTTACCATTACATTACTCTTTGATAACACCAGATTTATACAGTAACCTGGTGGGAAGGGGCAAGCCATACAAAGCCTCTTTTGCCTCTGGAGAAAGAACTTAGACCTAAACTTGTTATACGGAGACCTAAAAGGACCGACAAGTTCTGGGACCGAATCACATTCGCATCACCGCTCCCCACCCCCACTTTCTCCTAAAAAAGGGAGAGAACTCATGAACATGCATCTCGCCTGAATGATCATGATATATAATCATAATACAAAAAACTGTCAAACTTGAATTACCTCATGAATTATGGATTCCAGACGTGGAGCCATCAACCAACACACCTTCGACCAAACGTGTCCCATACGGTTGAATTCCTCTCGTTTGACCAGGTCTGTTCTTACTACTTTTGCTTTTCAAAGTTATCAAAAGGAGATGAGCAGTGTGGCCACTAGACTATCGTTTCAAAGCAGCTAAAGCGAGTGGATTGGCGGAGTCTGACATATCCCTCATATAGTAATCCGTGAAAGAGGACTCATAGTGCCATTGTGCAACGGCCATGATGTCCTCTAACGATACACCATTGAATAGGGCGGTCGAGGCGGCTTTCCTCTAATATCGTGAGCCCTAGCACATTGCACCTGGTGCCCAGTCGCAATCTCGTGGGTAGTCTGAATGCATTCGACCACCCAACGAGATAGTGTCTGTGGATGCGGTGCCATATGGCTTCTTATGGCAGATCCACAGATGTCTATCATTTGATCGTAGAGTCCGTTCGTTTTTTGTACTTGGTCAAAGCACGGACTGGACACCAGGCACTGGCATCACGATCAAACCTTGTTAGCTTGGTATAATGATCGGTTTGCCGGGATATTTCAAAGATTGATTCTTTGACATAAACTCTGCTCTTGCCAGCAATCGCAGACTCTCTCCGGAGAGAATAAAGCGGTCCCTCTGCTGAAAGCGCATGGATCTCACTGCACCTTCTTGCTGAGGAAGCTGCCAATAGAAAAACCGCCTTTAGAGTCAGGTCAGATGCTTTAGACTAGCCGAACCCAAGGATACAATTGCACATTTTTATTTCCCTATTGCATTAATACTGATGCTTTTCCTACTAATATAAGTTAATAGATTTAGATTTGTGTCATCTATTGCCATGGATGAAATGGCTTGCATCAGGTTACACTATCACCATAGTTCAGAAATAACAAATTTCCAAACAATGCTGTTAAATATCTTGATATCTTGAACCCAATTTGCTTGAAAAAAGCTATTGCTGCAATAGGTAGTAATGGCTTGGCAGCAATGGCTTCCTAGCAAATTGTGTTCAAAATATTCAACAGGAAAGTTTTTGCATATCATTAAAATTTTAAGAAAATGTTAATTCTGTGTACTGTTACCTTATTTTTGGGTTCAACTGTACACCAGCTGCATGGAATCAAGTACACCCACACACCGCGCGCATGCACTCACGCTCGCACGCACACACGCATGCACGCACGCACGCACACACGCACGCACACATTTTTATGGTTCAAAATATCGGAAATTTTTTCCAATTTTAGGAAAACTTTCTGGAAAAATATCGGAAAATTTTTCGCAAAAATATTTTTTGGGAAAAATAACATTAAGCACCAAGGCTGGAACTACTGGTTGTCTCGGTCAGAGATTGCACATTCCATTCACCATCACATTCAACTGGGCCACCTTTGGACTATCCCTGTTGGCTAAACAAGGGATAACTGACTTGTATCCAGCAAATTGTGACAGGAGCCAGTCCTGTAAAGAACAGCTCACAGAGAAAGTCTGCTATTTGCTGTATAATGGATTGAAAGGGATCAATACCCTTTCCTTCACACCACTCTGCGAATTTGTTAACCTTGTGGTTATATGACTTGAAGGTTGACTTCCTTCTCGCACCTGCGACGAAACTTGCAGTCTGTCGAGAAAAGTCTTCCGACGTGGAACGTTGTTTGATAACATCCACAGTTAATTTGAACACTTCGGGCCGCTCATGTGGGAAGCGGCCCTTGGCCTGGGAGATTATGTTCGGAATCTCGGGCAGCTGCACTGGATTGTCAACCAGCAGACCTCGGAGATCCATGAACCACGCCCTGCTGGGCCAAAATGGTGCTATTAGCAGGAACAGGCATGGCTCCTCCGTGATCTTCACCAAAACCTTCGGTAGAAGAATGGTGGGTGGATACTCGTAAGCGTACATTCTTCTCCAGCTTATCACCAGTGTCTGTATCGATGGCATTTGGATCTGGAATCAGCGAGTCATCTCATGATTTCAGAATTTTCCTTTGTGGGGAACAAGTCCACGTTTGGTTTGCCCCAATGCTTGAAGATTCATTGTAGAACTGGAGGATTTAGCGACCATTCTGTTGGCAGAATCCTCTGTCTGTGAGACAAAGCATCCCCCAGAATGCTCAATTGCCCAGGAATGAGCTGCTTTCAAAACAACTAAGTAATTCTTACACCATTGAATTAAGTGCCACACCTTCATACACAGTGTGCGTGACCTAGTCCCGCCTTGGTGACTTATATATGATACTACTGTTGAGTTGTCCGACCGTATCAATATCGCCTTGCCCCTGACTTTTGGATGAAACCTTTCCAATGCCAGTTTCACTGCCATCATTTCCAACAGATTGATATGCAGCTGACTCTCTTGTAGAGTCCATGTGCCCGAAACTGGGTATTCTTCCAGGCAGGCGCCCCCACCCCACCCCTCCAGCGATGCATCTGTGTACACAGACAGCTGGGGGTGGGGTAGGTGAAGCGAAACTTCTACTGGGAGATTCTGACACTCCTTCCACCATACAAGATGTGACATTATTGGCTCAAGACTGGTGCCAGCTTTGACAGGGGTTCTGTTCTCTGCTTCCAGAGACATCAGATACAACTGGATAGGTCTTCGCATTAGAGCAGCATATGGGATTACCTGCTCCATGGAGACCATCATGCCAGCATCTGAAGAAAGCTCCTCACCTGAATGTGGTTTCCCAATCGAAAACTCTTGAGGATGGCTAACAGAGACATCCAAATGTCTATGATTTGCTAAACGCAAAAACTTAATGTTGAAAAATCAGAGATCAAATAGCAATGTCCTAATTACCTCAATGTTGAAATAACAGAGTTCTGTATTAAGGTCACAGTGACCTTGACCTTTGGCCTTGTGAACCCAACATCATCATGCAGCTTCCTAACATTATATGTAATCATGCATCGAAGTTTAGTTGCAATAGGCTTAAGCAATCCTGATATATAAGCCAAGATGTTTTGCTAAACACAAAAACTTAATGTTGAAAGAACAGAGTTCTGTATCAAGGTCACAGTGACCTTGATCGTGCAACCACAACATCACCATTCTGCTTCCTAATAATATATGTAACCATGTATCCAAGTTTAGTTGCAGTAGGCTTAACCAATCCTGAAATATAAGCTGAGCTTTGAAAAAACCCAGTTTTGTACAAAGGTCACAGTGACCTTGACCTTTGACCTTGTGACGTCATTATCATCATGATGGTTCTTAACTACATAGGCACCCACTTTACCAAGTTTAGTTGTAATAGGCTTAATCAATGCTGAAATATAACTTGATAAGTTTTGCTAAACGCAAAATGTTAACGTTGAAAAAACTTGGTTTTTTTACCAAGGTCACAGTGACCTAGACCTTGTGACCCATCATCATCATAATGGTGCCTAACTACATAGGCAACCACTCTACCAAGTTTGGTTCCAATTGGATCCGGCATTGCTGAGATATAAGACAATAACTTTTGTTTAACGTAAAAATGTAACGTAAAATATTAACAAAGATTATACCATGACATTTGACCCCCATACCCATGAGCTCATGATGTCTGCATCAGCATGCTGCTTCCGTTAAATGTATATCACCATGTACCCAAGTTTGGCTCCAATTGGATAAGGCATTGATGAGATATAAGGCAATAACTTTTGTTTAACGCAAAAACTTAACATAAAATATTAACAAAGATTATACCATGAACTTTGACCCCATAACCTTGAACGCATGATGCCTGCATCAGCGTGCTGCTTCCTTTCTATGTATATCTCCATGTATCCGAGTTTGGTTCCAATTGGATCAGGCGTTGTTGATATATAAGACAATAACTTTTGTTTAACGCAAAAACTTAACATAAAATATTAACAAAGATTATACTATGACCTTTGACCCCATAACGTTGAACGTATTATGCCTGCATCAGCGTGCTGCTTCCTTTCCATGTATATCTCCATGTATCCAAGTTTGGTTCCAATTGGATCAGGCATTGCTGAGATATAAGACAATAACTTCTGTTTAACGCAAAAACTTAACGTAAAATATTAACAAAGATTATACTGTGACCTTTGACCCCATGACCTTGACGTCATGACCGCTTTATCGGTGGGCTGCTTCAATTCAATGTATATCACCATGTACCCACGTTTGGTTCCAATTGGATCAGGCATTGCCGAGATATAAACTTAACTTAAAAGTTTACGCCGCCGCCGGAGACGATACAAAAACCGTAAGCCAACGCCTAGTTTCATATTACTGCACGTTCGCTGTTGGCATTTAAAGGAGACGATCTTATCTGGCATATTTCGTTGTAACCACACGTCCCAGTTCTGGGATAAGAAAATGGGACATGCAACACACAAAATTTCAGAGACATAAGTCTCATATAGCTAGAGAAATAACATGAAAGAATACGACCTGAGAATCAGAGGCTCCTTCCATTGTAAATCCAGTAATTCCAGAAAGGAAACAGCAAAAAGGCACAAGGAAAAACACAAAGAAAACTAAGATTTTTCCACGCAAAAGGCAATGTATCCTCTTGTTGCTATGCAAACAAGAATGCGTGTCTCTGGCAGGCGGGTACCCGGTCGTTGGGAGGCGGGTACCCGGTTCCAGGAGCCGGTAAAGCTTACTAAATCTAGATTCTTAGAGCCAGCTATCAGGATAGCTGTATTATCAAAGAGTAATTTAATGGTAAGTACTGATCGAAGAAGACTATTTTTGAGAATTTACCACTGGAATGACTGGCTCGGTTACCGAGCCAGTCATTCCAATGGTAAATTTTCAAAAATAGTCTTCTTTTGGCCTGCAAATGGACATTCCTCAAGACCACTACAGAGGCCGGTTTTGGCAGGCTTGACCATTAAATGGTAAAGCACCTACCTTGACCGTCTCGTTTATTATCCATGAAACCACCATCATATCGAGCACCATTTGTCCAAGTGAACACTCCACTTCCCTGGCTTCTGTACGTAGCAGCATTGTTATTAGAAATATTTAAATTCACAGTAATGTTTGGTGCCGACTGGGCTGATGAGATCCTCGGAAACAAATCTTTTGTGCTGAAGTTCAGCCTTTCAAAACTGTTTGACGATAACCTCGGGTGCGGCTGACACAGCATCATAGCAGTCACTGAGGTAGAGATACTGAAGTCAAGTATTGCCAGTGGATTATAATCATTGCATCACTGAAAATAAATGTCCAAATGAGTAAAATCCAACTGTCAATGACAGATAGACAGGCAAACATTTCAACCCCTGTATTAGGCTTGTGCGATTATTGCGTTGAGTGATCACGATCGCTTATTAAAAAAATAATCGCGATTACTCGATTAATCAGCTTGGATACAAATTACCAAGACAACAACAAAAGAATATCAATGATGAAAGTTGCAATGGTGTTTAGAAAAGTCCAATTGCAGGGCAAGGGAAGACTATTTTTGAAAATGATTCTCGAACCAGGCATTCCAGTAATACATTTTCAGAAATAGTCTTCTCATGCTCTGCAGATGGACAAACATTCACTCAGCAAAATGTCCTTTTTCATGATCGATCGCATTAAAAAGTAATTGAGAATTAGGTTTTAAAATATTTTATGCAATAGAAAATATTCACGATTATTCGATTATTTAATTTTTAATCATATAAATTCACGATTTAAAACATAATCGCGATTTTCGATTTAATCATGTAATCGCGCAAGCCTACCATTATCATACCATAATAACCTGCCAATGGATCTTTCCATTTTTAGCTATGCCCCCGCCCATCACTAGCTAAGCTCCACCCACATCTCGCTGTGTTGGGATTGATCAATCCCCACATGCCCTAGCTATCAATTTCCTGAAAACTATACAGGGAAGCTGTTGAATATTTTGTAACTAATTTGACTGGGTGCTGTTTGCTGCCTATGGCAGCAACAGCGCCAAGTCAAATTAGTTTCAAAATATTCAATAGAATATTTATTAAATAGTAAAAGCAAACAATTTTTACAACGACACATAGATCGTCTTCAAATATGCATTCATGACGTACTTATCGACATCATTCATGTCATCATTCATTATGATGTCATTGTACACATTACGCAGTTCATTATGGCGTCATATGATGGGTGGATATTCTGGAAAGGTGAATTAGCATTTAAACCTCCCAGCTCTATCTACTTATTGGCTTCTAGCGGAATTAAATGTCTCGCCTGTCTCCGCTTTGTCGCAGTGACCATGACTGTTGACCTTGTGACCTCAATGTCATCATGCTGCTTCCTAAGAGTATAATCGACCAAGTAGCTAAGTTTAGTTGCAATATGATTCAACGATCCTGAAATAGAAGCTAAATAGTTTTGCTAAACGCAAAAACTTAACTTTGTTTTTCGCAGGAGACAAAAAACAACATTTTTTTAAAACTTAGATGACAAAATAGAAGGAATTTGTCCTGCATGTTAATCCCCTTTGTTTTATCACACATCATGTGGCGGTGGCGCAAAATAAGGATTGCTACGAGTACAATATGCTATCACATAGGGCATGGTATGGTATGGCATGGTATTACACAGAGCCAGTCATTTTACTACGATCAGATAAGCCCTTGATGAGTTAAATGTTAGGCAGCAACTGCACTCAGTCAAATAAGTTTCAAAACATTCAACAGCATGTTTATTAAATAGCAAAGACATGCGAATCGCACAATGTGTCATACAATTCACCTTTCCAGAGTATCCATCCATTGTCTGACTTCGTATGATGTCATAATCAGCTCAGCGTGTGTATGATGACGTCACAATCATTTGGTCACAAAGGGTTCCATATAGACCGTCACCAAATCTCAAACAGTCCGACACGTATGAATTGTATGTATTTGTAATTCTTTGCTATTTAATAAACACGCTGTTGCATATTTTGAAACTAATTTGACTGGACTTGATAGTCAGGGTGTTCAGAGATCGATCGATCTCAACACGAGCGAGGTGTGGGTGGAGCTTAGCTAGAGATGAGTGGGGCATAGCTAAAAATGGAGATCCATTAAATGTTAAAGACGGACTAAATCGAGCCATTCATGCTGGAATTGATTATGATGTCATCCTACACGTCACGTAGTTGATTATGACATCATATGATGTCAGATGATGGATGGATAAACTGGAAAGGTCAATTTATGTAACAATTTATTCAATATTTTCTCTCTTGTTATAAATTGAGTTGAACATTAAACATGCTAGATATTTTGAAAATAACTTTTACCGAAAGTTGTTACTTACATGTAAGCATCAACAACTATAAGTCAAATTGTTTTCATTGGCAATCACATATAGTCAAAATAATCTTCAGTTCCAAGATTTTTTAAAACTGGGAATCTATAAGTTCTAAGAAAATGTCCAATTCCATGATCGTTCTAAAGTTTGATCAGTCATTTAGCTTGGCAAACATCTTTTTGTTCCTTATTCTTTCACAACACAGAACATTTACTAGAGAAATTTAACAAATATTCTGTGAAATCTACACAGCTGATGTATCATCTACCAATATCATACATAAAGGGAACTGAATAATTAATATTTAACACTTTAATACTTAAATTTGTTCAAGACAATTGTAAATATCTCATAAAAATTGTCCAATTGTAAAGCAAGAAGACTATTTTTGAAACGTTACCACTGGAATGACTGGCTCGATTATCGAACCTGTCATTTCAGTGATAAATTTTCAAAAAATAGTCTTCTCTTGGTCTACAAATGGACATTTTTCAGTGCTATTACAGAAGCCGTTTTTGGCTGTTTTGAGTGACAAAGGGATTACATGTGCAATTCAACACATCAGTTATCGACTTATTGACTCCAGTAAAACACCAACAAATACATCGGTCAGTACACAATTTTTCTGTCCATATACAATGTAATACGCATTATATACTTATACATGCTAGTTATATTATTTACCTTGGTACTATGAAAACATTAACATTGCCAAATTGTTCAGGAAACAGGATTAAGTCTTGATGCTATGGAAAGAAAAATATTCAACAGTTAACCATTTCACCGACAGATCCCTGAAAAAAAATACATTCTTTACAAAATATAGGGCATACTGTTAATTATTTTGTGATTAATTTGACTGAAAGGCAATGCTGCATAAAGTGTTTTATTTTGTTTTGGAAACATGCTGTAAGTAAATTATTTTCGCTTTGTACTGTGGATATGGTTGACTGCAGTTACTCATAAAATGACTGTTTGCTAGTAAGCCTTAATGTAATCTTATAAAATATAATCCTATTCTACTAGGAAGAAATTAATCTTCTGAGTGGGAGTAACCCTATATTAGTCAAGATTCTTCAACAAAATTAAAACTTGAGTTCACTGGATTTCTATTTGCAGAACAAAACAATACTATTTTCAAACATTTACTAGTAGAAAGAATGTCACAGTTATGAGTAAGTCATTCCAGTGCTGGATTAAAGATAAAAGCCTTGCCTTGGTCTGCAAATGGACACTTCTCAAGATGAGGTCACTTACAAGCTTTGACCAGCTTGACCATTAAAGGGTTAAGGCTATACTGTCCAACACAAAAGACACCTCTAAATGCTATAAAATAACACTGGTATTACAGAAATCAATCCTGTGTTTAACTCTCTGAATGCTGCAAACCACCAGACAATAATCTCAAAGGACAATAACTCTGGGCCTGATAAATATTTTGAAAACCATTCAGTCAAACTGTTTTCAAAATTTTCAGCAGGTCCAGAATTGAAACCACATTGGAAAATCTAGTTTGCAGAAATTCAGCAGGCAGACAGTTACACGTAAGCATTATTTGTAAACACATAAGAGCCTACAAGTCAATGATATGGTATAAAAGGATTTTCTGAGCTAAATAATTCAACTCACCTGCTTATTGTTATACATGTATACATAACTTGATATTATGCCAATGGACACGTGTTATTAACGCTTAAATGGCCAAGAGTGGGAAACACAAGAAATTTTTTTTTCTTAATTTAAAGTCCATTTGAGGGGGCTATTTTTGAACATTTATAACTGGAATATCTCTGGATTATTAACCCAGTCATTCCAGTGGTAAATTTTCAAAAATAGTTTCTCGTGACCTACAAAAGGCCATTTCTTAAGACCACTGCAGATGGCAGGCTCGGCCACTGAAGGGTCAACACTGTTTGTACATTGATAAGTTAGATATTAAAAAAATAGCCTCCCATGATATAAGCCATTAAAAATTACTAAATTAACCATCCAACCTTTTCATGGTCAAGACTGGTCACAATGAAATTTCTGCTTACCGAATGTTCATTTACAGGCCATGAGAAAACTATTTTTGAAAACCTAGGTTACCGAGCCAGTCATTCCAGTGGTTAAAACTTCAAAAATAGTCTTGTCTTGGCCTGCAAATGGACAGTCATCAAGACGATTGCAGAAGTTTGTTTTGATCGGATTGACCATTAACCCGTACCACTCTGATGTTAAAATTCTATTTTTTATTGTTCCGATAGCGAAGAATCTGGTGCACATTTTTCAATAATTTTGGTGGACGATGTTGCTGTCTGCGACAGCACCATCTCTCACCAAATTTGTTGAAAAATGAACACCAGTTAATCTGTTAAATTAATTTGAAAATTTAAAAGTTTGACAGAGTGTTAAGGGTTAAAGCCTGCCAAAAATGGCTTGATGTGAAGTCGACTTGAATGCAAACTTGACTGGCAATAAAAAATTAATATAACATGCGATTCATATCACATAAAATATTTCATTTCATTGTAATACAAGTATGTATAAGTCTGGTGATTCTTTGTCTGTCTTCGTGTACTCTAAGCACTGCCATATGACTGTTTCTTTCATATTAAATTTTTTAAATGTACTCGCTGAATGTCCGTTTTGCAAGTGAATAAGGTTATTTTTGAAAATTGATCACTGGAATGCCTGGTTCAATATTTTATTCACATCCTTCAGATTATTGTCAACATATGTGATAAATTGCTAAAACGTCACAAAGGAGTTATTTGTTAAAACTATTTACACTCAAGGATGCCAGGCCTAAATGGCCTGTGCATTATATACTCCTTTAGGGGCAGGGACAACTTGTACACCGCTGCTAGGAAAATGTTGTCCACAGTGGAACTGGCTGTTTAATGGCGAAATCACCACTGACATTGCCAACGTGCTGCGCATGGACAACCCGCGCACTGCCCATATCATCTGCCTAAAATCCACAAACAACAGGATCTGGTCCCTGGCAGACCTATAATCAGTAGCAATGGCAATCCTCCTGAACACATCAGTAGCTTCATAGACAAAGATGTCAAAATCCCTTTGCAAAAAATCAATTCATGAATGCGTTAAAGACACCATTGATTTTATAAACAAACTAGAATCAACAGGCATGCTGCCTGCAAAATGTTTGTTGGTGACAATGGATGTCACATCACTGTACACGAACATCCCAAACTCGGAGGCCAAACCTGTTAGCAAATATGGTGTCCCAGGTGAAGTCAGTCCGAGGTCACTCCTAAGACTCCTACACATCGTACTGATTTGCAACAATTTCACCTCGCACCTCCTAGCTTGTAAATTAAAACCACACCTGTATCTCAGATACATTGATGATATTTCCATTATCTGGACACATGGAGACTGCCCTAAATTAATTCATCACTTATATGGATTCTGCACACAAAAACAACATATTTACGGCGGAATGGTCCAAGGAGTCAGTTAGTTTCCTGGAAACCAAGGTCCAGGTTAACAGTGACAACAAGTCACAACAGTCTCTTTCGACCCTTATACCAAAACAACTGATACCAACGATTATTTCCATCATACATCCGCGCATCCGGACACCACCGAAACAGCCAACCCCTATGCCAATTTTTATGTCTATGCAGCATCTGCACCCATGACAAAGATTTTGAAAGACACGCTAAAGAAACCATTCTCTACTATGAGAATAGAGGTTACCATCTGGACAATTTGATAGATTGCTACAACAGGGCCTTGAACACCCCTCGTTCAGACCTACTTCCACACATTAGTAAAAAGAACACAAAGAGATTCCACAACACCAGTGTCTGTTAGAAAGCAGTCCAAACTGCTGTGATACTTTTCCACAGAAACCTCTCTTTGGATAGAGATGTGGTGAGAATTTTAAGGGCTAACTAGTCATAGCAGATTTTCCTATCCCAATCAGAAAGGACACGCAATCCCCAACAGAATTGACCCCTGCATGAAATCAAATTGTTTCTTCTGCAAATATCAATATAAAACCAGTTGCTTTTACAGCACACACACAAACCTTAAATAAACCCAAAGGTTAAAATATACTACACAACATGCAATGTTGTCTCACTACATGCAGGCAATGTCAGACACAATATGTCAGACACAATATGTCAGAGAAATTCTCAGACAATTTCAAGTCCACTACAAGGGACACAGAGATATAGAAAACAACAGGTGCATACCAGTCGCACCACACTTTAACCTTCCTGGTCATGATCTCACTGATGTGAAGTAAATTTTCAACAGAATGTTTATTATATAGTAAATCCATCAATGGCATAGAATTCGTAGGCTTACATTTGACGGACTATTATTCCCGCATCATGACAGAGTGCTTCCAGCCTACATGTGGAGTAATTTACTTTAATGTCATATACTTGATCGACGGATCGGATTGAAAGAAATTTCAATTTCCCTTTCTCCGAGATCTAACAATACTTACCATTATATTACTCTTAATAATACAAGCTAGCTAGCTAGCTGCTCTAGGAATCTAGATTTAGAAAGCTTTACCGGCTCCTGGAACCCAGTACCCGGTTCCCAACAAGCGGGTACCCGTCTGCCAGTGAGGCTCATATAATTAAAATTTCCTTCACTCTCCTTTGATCAATACTTACCATTATACTCTTGATAACACCAGATTTAGTCAGCAACCTGTTGGGAAGGGGCAAGCCATACATAGCTTCTTTTGCCCCTGGAGAAAGATCTTAGACTTAAAACTTGACAAACGGAGACCTAAAAGGACCATCAAGTTTAGGGACCGAATCACATTCGCTTTCACTGGCCCCCCCCACCCCCCTTTTTCTCCTAAGAAAAGGGAGAGAACTAATGAACATGCATCTCGCCTGAAAACACCAATATGCGAAGAGTGTTAACTGCTCTTTGCACATATTAGCCTGGGAATGAGCATGAATATATAAGATGAATGATCATGATATATAAACATAATACAAAAAACTGTCAAACTTGAATTACCGTATGAATATTGGATTTCAGACTTGGAGGCATCACCCAAGCACTTTTTCGACCATACGTGACACTCATGGTTGTATTCGTCTCGCTTGACCATGTCTGTTCCATAACTTTTGTTTTTTCAAGTATCAAAAGGGAGAAGAACAGTGCGGCCGTTGGCACAAGGACAGGGTCCGTACCAGACACAGGAAGAGACTGTCCTACAGCCGTAGGAATCAGGGATGACACCAGTGTGGGCAGGACGCTATGCAAAAAGCCTTGCATAGTGGGCCCAAACCATGTCGGACGTGCCATCTCCGAAACCTCCGACTGCAGACATGGAGCGCCCCAGGGGTCGAAACGGACACTCCACGATTTCTTTTCGTACCGCCTGACCCCGCGTCAGACCTGGCCAAGACCTTCTGGGAAAGGAATTCAACCAACACTTCGATGGCCACACTGAACAAATATTACACCTATTATCAACGTTACAGGAAGAACATGGAAAACAGACATGGTCTTTGTAGGCGACTTTCACGAATTTATGGCATTCGGAAAAGATGGCGGGGTAGGCTTGGCCTAAAAATAAGCACAAAACCTAAAATAAACAAGCAGAACGAAACAGGAATGGAAGGCAGACAAATAATTTTCAAATATTTTGACCATAAATTAATTGTTAACCCTCCAGAACCCCAACCTGCAATGTTACAACAAAGATTGCAGGAAATGTCAATTTCCCTTTCTCCGAGATCTAACAATACTCACCATTCTGTTACTTCTGATATACAGCTGGCCTTGACAGCGGCTCTAGGATTATAGACTTAGAAAGCTTTACCGACTCCTGGGAACCGGGTACCCGGCTCCCCACTGCCGAGTACCCGTTTACCATAGAGCTCATATTGTTTGCATAGCCACCAAACAAGAGAAAACTATGGCTTGCCTCCGTGGGGCTGGGAGGCTGGGTCCGTAACAGAATGGTGAGTATTGTTAGATCTCGGAGAAAGGGAAATTGACATTTCCTGCATTCTCCTTCGATCAATACTCACCATTCTGTTACTTCTGATATACACCAGATTTGATCAGTAACCTGGTGGGAAGGGGCAAGCCATACATGCTAATTTTGCCCCTTGGAGAAAGATTTTAGACTTCAAACTTGACTAACGGAGACCTAAAAGGACCGTCAAGTTTACGGAACCGAATCACATTCGCGTCACAGCCCCCCCCCCCTTTTTCCTCCTAAGAAAAGGGAGAGAACTAACGAACATGTATCTCGCCTGAAAACACCAATATGCCAAGAGGGCTAACTACTCCCTGCATATCGCTTGTATTAGCCTGAGAATGAGCATGAATATATAAGATGAATGAACATGATACATATACATAATACAAAAAACTCTCACTTGTTGAATTACCTTATGATAACAGGACTTCAGACGTACCGCCTACAACCATACACCGGTTCGGCCATCAGTGACACAATCTGGTTGACATCCTCTCGCTTGACCATGTCTGCTTTAGGTTCTTTTCTTACCAAAGTGAAAAAAGGGGAAAAGCAGTGTGGTCACTAACTATCGTTTCAAAACAGCTAAAGCGAGTGGATTGGCTGAGTCTGACACATCCCTCATATAGTAATCCGTAAATGAGGACTCACAGTGCCATTGTGCAATGGCCATGATGTCCTCTAACGGAACACCATTGTAAAGGGCGGTCGAGGCGGCTATTCCTCTAACATCGTGTGCCCTTACGCCCTGCACCTGGTGCCCAGTCGCCATCTCATGAGTAGTCTGAATGCATTCGACCACCCAACGAGAGATAGTATCCATGGATGCGGCGCCATAAGGCTTTTTATGGCAGATCCACAAATGTCTATCGTTCGACCGTAACGAGTCAGTCCGTTTCTTGTACTTAGTCAAAGCACGGACCGGGCACCAGACACTGGCATCACGATCAAACCTGGTTAACTTCGGTATAATGATCGGTTTGCCGGGATATCTCAAAGATTGGTTCTTTGACATAAATTCTGCTCTTGGCAGAAGACGCAGACCTTCTCCAGAAACAATAAATCGGTTCCTCTCTGCCGAAAGCGCATGGATCTCACTGCGCCTTCTAGCTGAGGAAGCTGCCAATAGAAAGACCGCCTTTAGAGTCAAATGCTTTAGACTAGCCGAACGCAACGGTTCGAATGGGTGCTTGGCCAGTACATTAAGCACTAAAGATAGACTCCAGGCTGGAATGACTACCGGTTGTCTCGGTCGGAGATTGCTCATTCCCTTCAACATCACGTTTAACTGGGCCACCTCTGGACTATCCCTGTTGGCTAGACAAGGGATAACTGATGCCAGAGCTGACTTGTATCCAGCAATTGTGACGGGAGCTAGTCCTGTAAAGAACAGCTCACAGAGAAAATCTGCTATTTGCTGAATAGTGGATTGAAAGGTATCAATACCCTTTTCTTCACACCAGTCTGCAAATCTGTTAACCTTGTTGTTATATGACTTGAAGGTTGACCTCCTTCTCGCAGCTGCGATGAAATCAGCAGCCTGTCGAGAAAAGCCTTCCGACGTGGAACGTTGTTTGACAACATCCACGCAGTCAATTTGAACATTTCGGGACGCTCGTGTAGGAAGCGTCCCTTCGCCTGGGAGATTATGTTCGGAATCTCGGGCAACTGCACAGGATTTTCCACCAGCAGATCTAGAAGATCCGTGAACCACGCCCTGCTTGGCCAATACGGCGCTATTAACAGGACCAGACACGGTTCCTCCCTGACCTTCACCAATACCTTCGGTAGAAGAATGGTGGGTGGATACGCGTAAGCGTGCATCCCTCTCCAGCTTATCGCCAGAGCGTCTGTATCGACGGCATTTGGATCTGGAATCGGCGAGACATATGTCATGATTTGAGCATTTTCCTTTGTGGCGAACAAGTCCACATTGGGTTTGCCCCAATGCTCGAAGATCCGTCGTAGAACTGGAGGGTTGAGGGACCATTCTGTTGGCAGAATTCTCTGTCTGCGAGACAAAGCATCCGCCAGAATGTTCAATCGGCCAGGAATATGAGCTGCTTTCAAAACAACCGAGTAATTCCTGCACCATTGAATCAAGTGCCACACCCTGATGCACAGGGTGGGCGACCTGGTCCCTCCTTGGCGATTTATATATGATACTACTGTCGAATTGTCCGACCGTATCAATATCACCTTGCCCCTGATCATCGGAAGGAATTCTTCCAACGCCAGTTCCACTGCCATCATTTCCAACAGATTGATATGCAGCTGACTCTCCGGGAGAGTCCATGTGCCCGAGACTTGGTGTTCTCCCAAGCAGGCACCCCACCCTTCCAGCGATGCGTCCGTGTAGACGGACAGCTGGGGGTGGGGTAGGTGCAGCGAAACCCCTATTAGGAGATTCTGACGCTGTTTCCACCATAGAAGATGCGATATTATCGGCTCCAAAACTGGCACCAGTTTTGACAGGGGTTCTGTTCTCTGTTTCCACAGAGACATCAGATACAACTGGATAGGTCTTCGCATTAGAGCAGCGTACGGGATAACCTGCTCCATGGAGACCATCATGCCCAGCATCTGAAGGAACCGCCTCGCCTGAATGTGGTTTCCCACTCGAAAACTCCCGAGGATGGCTAACAGAGACACCACTCTGGGCTCTGACGGGTAAACCCTGCCCTCCTCGAGGTCGAATCGCATTCCCAAATAAACGAAATGTTGAGTGGGTGTCAACTCGGATTTCTCCTTGTTGACTATCCAGCCTAGATCTGAAAGATCTTGAGCAGCCAGTCGTCTATGTAGGTGTGTAGCGCCACATTCTCTTTTCTGAGAAACGCTGTCACCGCAAGGACCACTCTTGTGAAAACCCTCGGAGCTGTCGACAGGCCAAACGGGAGAACTGTAAACTCCCATACTTGATTCTGAAACGCAAATCTCAGAAACCTGTGCCAACTCCGATTGATCGGAATGTGGAAATATGCATCTTTCAGATCGATCGATACACACCACATTCCTTTCCTCAATCCCGCCATTACCGACCTCGGTGTTTCCATCTGGAACCGAGGCGTATGGATAAACCAATTTAATGGCCTGAGATTGAGTATGGGTCTCCATCCCCCCGTGCTCTTGGGGACAAGGAACATGTTTGAATAGAAGCCTGGAGTGTTCCGGTTTGCTGGTTTTATTGCTCCCTTCAGAAGCAAACCCGACACTTCCTTTTGAACGGCTTCTAACTTGTCTGGCTCCCTTGGTACGGGTGTCCAGACTGGTGCCAAAGACAGATTTTGTGGCGGAAAGTCCCACCACTCCGGCATGTAACCCTGGGATAACCATCCCAGGACCAGACTGTCTGACGTCACACCTCGCCAAATCGGAAAGCATGTATTGCACTTGTTGCTATGCAAACAAGAATGAGCTCTATGGTAAACGGGTACTCGGCAGTGGGGAGCCGGGTACCCGGTTCCCAGGAGTCGGTAAAGCTTTCTAAGTCTATAATCCTAGAGCCGCTGTCAAGGCCAGCTGTATATCAGAAGTAACAGAATGGTGAGTATTGATCGAAGGAGAACGTATTTTCTGGCGACAAGAATGATAGTGGACATTAATACACCTATATACTGATCCTGACGAATGTATAACACAGCACCACGAACCATATCGCATAGTAATCGCTATATATTTAATAATAAATTTCAAATTATACTCAAACAAAGGCCAAAACGATACGCGAAGAAAACAGCAAAATGAAAAACAAACTGCTGTAGAACACGTAAAACCGCAGAACACACATCTTAAATCAAGAATATTGAAACCACCAATCAATGCAAACAGATCGTGATTACCACGCAAAACTTGACATAATTCTAAAGTTTTCTGCTACAAAAAGTACGCAGCAGCAAGAACAAGATGCACGAATTAATGAAACATTTTCTTCACCATAAAAAATTCGAGAAACAACACGGGTGTGACGTCACCTGCTCGGATAATACGGAGAACGACGTCAGCCAAATTTCGTGTTAAAAACACTGTATAACCAACATCCAATTTCATATTACTGCTGATCGTCATTGGGATTAAAAGGAGGCGATCTATCTGGCATATTTCGTTGTCACCATACATCCAAGATTAGAAATTGGGACATGCGACACAGACAAAATTTTAGAGACCTAAGTCTCCATACAGCTAGAGAATAACATAAAAGAATACAACCTGAGATTCAGAAGCTCCTTCCATGCTAAATCCAATATTCCGTGAAGTGAAAACCGCTAAACTAAGGCACAGAAAACACTAAGAAACTAAGATATGCAAAAAGCATGTATAGCTCTTGTTGCTATGCAAACAAGAATGAGTCTCACTGGCAGACAGGTACCCGCTTGTTGGGAGTAATAAGAGTAATATAATGGTAAGTATTGATCGCAGGAGAATGAAGGAAATTTCAATTTCCCTTTCTCCGAGATCTAACAATACTCACCATTCTATTACTTCTGATATACAGCTGACTCTGACAGCTGGCTCTAGGACTATAGACTTAGAAAGCCTTACCGACTCCTGGAACCGGGTACTCGGCTCCCAACTGCCGGGTACCCGTCTGCCATGAAGCTCATATTGTTTGCATAGCCACCAAACAAGAGAAATCCATGGCTTGCCTCCGTGGGGCTGGGAGCCTGGGTCCGTAATAGAATGGTGAGTATTGTTAGATCTCGGAGAAAGGGAAATTGAAATTTCCTTCATTCTCCTTTGATCCATACTCACCATTCTATTACTTCTGATATACACCAGAATTGGTCAGTAACCTGGTGGGAAGGGGCAAGCCATAACTGCTACTTTTGCCCTTTGGAGAAAGAGCTAGACTTAAACTTGATTAATGGAGACCTAAAACAGCTAAAGCGAGTGGATTGGCGAGGTCTGACACATCCCTCATATAGTAATCAGTGAAAGAGGACTCACAGTGCCATTGTGCAACAGCAATGATGTCCTTAAAAGGAACACCATTGAAAAAGGGCGAAGAGGCGGCTATTCCTCTAACATCGTGCCCTTGCGCATTGCACCTGGTGCCCAGTCGTAATCTCACGGGTAGTCTGAATGCATTCGACTACCCAACGAGAGATAGAATCCATGGATGCGGCGCCATATGGCTCCTTATGGCAGATCCACAGATGTCTATCATTCGACCGTAACGAGTCTGTCCGTTTTGTACTTAGTCAAAGCATGGACTGGGCACCAGACACTGGCATCACAATCAAACCTACTTAGTTTCGGTATAACGATCGGTTTGCCGAGAAATCTCAGATTGAATCTTTGACATAAACTCTGCTCTTGGCAGTAGACGCAGACCCTCTCTGGCGACAATAAATCGGTCCCTCTCTGCTGAAAGTTCATGGATCACACTGCGCCTTCTAGCTGAGGAAGCTGCCAATAGAAAGACCGCCTTTAGAGTCAAATGCTTTAGACTAGCCGAACGCAACGGTTCGAAAGGGTGCTTGGCTAGTACATTAAGCACTAAAGATAGACTCCATGCTGGAATGACTACCGGTTGTCTCGGTCGGAGATTGATCATTCCCTTCACTATCACACTCAACTGGGCCACCTCTCGACTATCCCTGTTGGCTAGACAAGGGATAACTGATGCCAAAGCTGACTTGTATCCAGCAATTGTGACAGGAGCTAGTCCTGAAAAGAACAGCTCACAGAGAAAGTCTGCTATTTGCTGAATAGTGGAATGAAAGGTATCAATACCCTTTTCTTCACACTAGTCTGCAAATCCGTTAACCTTGATGTTATATGACTTGAAGGTTGACCTCCCTCTAACAGCTGCGATGAAAACTGCAGCTTGTCGAGAAAAGTCCTCCGACGTGGAACGTTGTTTGACAACAACCACGCAGTCAATAACATTTCAGGACGCTCGTGTAGGAAGCGTCCCTTGGCCTGGGAGATTATGTTCGGAATCCCAGGTAACTGCACTGGATTTTCCACCCACAGATCTCGAAGATCCGTGAACCATGCCCTGCTGGGCCAAATGGCGCTATTAGCAGGACCAGGCACGGTTCCTCCCTGATCTTCACCAATATCTTCGGTAGAAGAATGGTGGGTGGGTACGCGTAAGCGTGCATTCCTCTCCAGCTTAACGCCAGAGCGTCTGTATCGACGGCATTAGGATCTGGAATCGGCGAGACATAAGTCATGATTTGAGCATTTTCCCTTGTGGCAAACAAGTCCACGTTGGGTTTGCCCCAATGCTCGAAGATCCTGAGAAGAACTGGAGGTTGAGAGACCATTCTGTTGGCAGAATTCTCTGTCTGCGAAACAAAGCATCCGCCAGAATGTTCAATCGGCCAGGAATATGAGCTGCTTTCAAAACAACCGAGTAATTCCTGCCACATTGAATCAAGTGCCACACTTAGATACATAGTGTGGGTGACTTGGTCCCGCCTTGGCGATTTCTGTATGATACTACTGTCGAGTTGTCCGACCGTATCAATATCGCCTTGCCCCTGACTTTTGGAAGAAACTTTTCCAATGCCAGTTCCACTGCCATCATATCCAACAGATTGATATGCAGCTGGCTCTCTTGGAGAGTCCATGTGCCCGAGACCTGGTGTTCTCCCAGGTAGGCCCCCCCATCCCTCCAGCGATGCATCCGTGTACACGGACAGCTGGGGGTGGGGTAGGTGCAGCGAAAACTCCTACTAGGAGATTCTGACGCTTCTTCCCACCATACAAGATGCGACATTATTGGCTCCAAAACTGGCACCAGGTTTGACAGGGGTTCTGTTCTCTGTTTCCACAGAGACATCAGATACAACTGGATAGGTCTTCGCATCAGAGCAGTGTACGGGTTTACCTGCTCCATGGAGACCATCATGCCCAGCATCTGAAGAAACCGCCTCGCCTGAATGTGGTTTCCCACTCGAAAACTCTTGAGGATGGCTAACAGAGACACCACTCTGGGCTCTGACGGGTAAACCCTGCCCTCCTCGAGATCGAATCGCATCCCCAAATAAACGAAATGTTGAGTGGGTGTCAACTCGGATTTCTCCTTGTTGACTATCCAGCCTAGATCTGAAAGTAACTTCAGAGTCAGAGCAGTATCCACGTTCAACCTGGCTGCAGAGTCTGCTTTGAGCAGCCAGTCGTCTATGTAGGTGTGTAGTGCCACGTTCTCTTTCCTGAGAAACGCTGTCACCGCAAGGACCACTCTTGTGAAAACCCTCGGAGCTGTCGACGGGCCAAACGGGAGAACAGTAAACTCCCATACTTGATTCTGAAATGCAAATCTCAGAAACCTGTGCCAACTCCGGTTCATAGGAATGTGGAAATATGCATCTTTCAGATCGATCGACACACACCACATTCCCTTCCGCAATCCCGCCATTACCGACCTCGGCGTTTCCATCTGGAGCCGAGGCATATGGATAAACCAATTTAATGGCCTGAGATTGAGTATGGGTCTCCAGCCCCCCGTGCTCTTGGGGACAAGGAACATATTTGAATAGAAGCCCGGAGTGTTCTGGTTCACTGGTTTTATTGCTCCCTTCAGAAGCAAACCGGACACTTCGTTTTGAACGGCTTCTAACTTGTCTGGGTCCCGTGGTACGGATGTCCAGACAGGTGCCAAAGACAGATTCTGCGGCGGAAAGTCCCACCACTCCGGCATGTACCCCTGGGATAACCATCCCAGGACCAGACTGTCTGACGTCACACCTCGCCAGGCCTCGACGAAACGCATGAGCCTTCCACCCACCATAGACGCCTAACGGGGTTGTCCGGCTCGTGGTCCGCTCCCCCCCCCCCTTTCTTAACGAGAGAGAGAACCATTTCCGTCTTGGCTCGGCAGGTATAACTGGCACCGCCGTTCCTGTCGCACAGGTGCGGTCCAGGCGGATATGAAATGAGCTCTCGTACCCTCAGGTACGATCTGCTCCCTTCTTTCTGCCCTTGGAGGACTTACCCGTACCCTTGCCCTTCCCGCCTCTAGGGCGATCATGAGCAACATTGGGGAGGGTAGGGGCCTCCACAACCTTCCTGGCTTTCCTAGCCGGGGGCGGCTGACGAAATCCAGACGAAGCAGAAGTCGCAGTAGGCTTAGCTTTCGCCTTGCCTTTCTGCTTCTTCTGCTTCTTCGAAGGTTGGACGGCTAATGGTTGCCCTACAGCCCCTAGTGCGTGCGCTTGCCGCACTAGCTCCAGCTGTAGGTTTACTGCCAACCGATTCTGCGCAATGCTGGCAGTGTCCTCCTCTAGGATGGCCCGTGCCTGGACACCGAAGATGCTAGGCCCTGTCAGGGGTGTCCCAAGAAGACGCTCCCTGACTGCCGTAGCCGGATGCATATGGTCAAGAACCATTTGCCTCCTGGACTTTGTCACACGCGCCTGCACCCTTGCCAGTGCGTCCATAGACAGCACCAAGCCGTCATTGATGCACGAAAGCGCCACAGGTGGCACAGGGCGGCCTGCCCCCGCTTCAGCCCACACCGACTGAAGAAGGCGATATGAATGGTTGACAGCACTCATAGCTGCCCTCACACCCTCATCGCATAGGGACAGGACTTCATCCTGGTGTGCCTGGGACTTGTCCACAAGTGCCGGACCGGGGGCCACCCGCTCCAGCACTCTGAACACCCAGTACTCAGCAGTCATTCTCGGTGACCGACGGGACAACACCATACCTGTCGTATTCCCGCTGTGGATATGACCCCTCACCCGCACCTCCATGGAGGCCGCAAGAAGCTGGCCCTTGTTCATGCGTTGTTTGCTATACATAGTAACAAGCAACACCATAAACCATGGATCCAGTCCAACAGACTGGATCAGGGCTGCGGGCAAGATCCCCATCCTAATCGCTGCACCGATGGACGGGGTACATCCTCCTCGGCCGTGGTCGAAACCACAGACGGGTCCACCCTGGCTAGCAAAGCCAGAGCCTCAGACCAATCCGTCTCCGAGGAGGACACTCCCGTGAACACGTCACCCGTTGACATGTTCACGGCCCTACCAGCAACGGCCTCCCGGCTAGGAGCCATTGCTGATATGCCAGGAACTCCGGCACCGTACGGTTTCGCCGCCACCCCATGGAACACACCAGTCCATGGAGTAGGCCTGCACGGAAAACCGTGCGGACCCGTAGCAGTTGAGGAACCGTGGTCAAACACGGGCGCCAACGGCACCCCATGTCTGACTGCCGGACCAGGCGAGATAGGTGAGTACCATGCCTGGCCGGCCACACCCGTCACCGTGGCGGTTGGCAGCAAACCAACCATCACGGGACCGTGCCCGGTACTGGAGTGGCCTCAACCATGGGCGGAGCCGCTGGCCTGGCGCATGGAGGACGGTTCCGTCCAGGACGGAATCGACCTCCATGCTCTCTACCCGCGGCATCACAGGCCGCAGCAACCTCTCCTCCTCGGCGTCCTTATCTTCAGACCCCGAAGAGTCGTCACTAGACAAGGAAAACCATGGAGCCATCCTGGCGGACGGCTCCAATGCCTGACGGACCGGCCACCGCTACTGGACCACCCAGAGGTGGCCGCAGAGAGACAGAACCCATCAGGCCGGAGGCCCGACGGGACTGCCAGGGGGCCGTACGAAACGGCTCCCTCGGTGTCCAGTCCAGTCCGAATCAAACATGGGGAGAGACTGCCCTACAACTTTTGGCAGCAGGGACGACACCAGCGTGGGCAGAACGCTATGCAAGACACCTTGCCTAGCCAGACCAAACCACGCCGGCGGTGCCATCTCTGCCACCTCCGGTTGCAGACATGGAACGCCCCCACAGGCCGAAACGGACGCTCCATGATTTACTTTCGGACCGCCTGACCCTGTGTCAGACCCTGCCAAGTCCTTCTGGCAAGGAACTTAAGCATCATATCGACCAACCACACAGCGCAAACGTTACACCTACTGTCAAGACTACACTTAGTACAGTGGAAACAGACATGGTCCTTGTATAGAACCCGTACGATATGTGGCACTCGACACATGATGGCGGGGCTGGCTTGGCCTATAAACCAAACCTACAATAAGCCAGCGGAACGAAACAAAAAATGGAAGGCAGACAATTAATTTTCAAATAATTTGACCATAAATTAACTGCAAACCCTCCCGCACCCCACCCCGCAATGTTACAACAAAGATCGCATTGACTATAACGACAAGAACGAAGCGGGCATAAATACACCCATAATTGATCGTCCAGGATGTATAACGGAACCAGGAATCATATCGCATAGCATTCGGGGTATATTTACCAATTAATATAAATTATACTCCTTACGAAAGCCAAAACGATATGTGAAGAAACAACAAAATGTAAACAAACTGCTGTAGCACACAGTAAAACCGCAGACCACACATCTAAATCAAGAATTTTGAAACCACTGATCATTGCAAACAGATCGTGATAACACGCAAAACTTGAAAATTCCAAAGTTTTTCTGGTACCAATTAAAGTATGCAGCACCCAGAATCAGATGCGCGATTAATGAAACATTTTCTTCACATAAACATCCGAGGCACACGGGTGTGACATCACCCGCTTGGATCTTACGGAGAACGACGTCAGCCGATATTCGTGTTATAAAACACCGATAAGCCAACACCTAATTTCATATCTGCCGATCGCCTGTTGAATTTAAAGGAAGGCGATCATCTGGCATATTTCGTTGTTAACACACGTCCCAGATTCTTTGGGGTTAGAAATTGGAACATGCGATACAGACGAAATTTCAAAGACCTAAGTCTTTTAACTATGGAATAACATGGAATTATACAACCTGGTTATCATCGGCAGCATCCATGGTAACCCAAATATCCTTTAGAAAGCGCACAAGCTATCACAATTTAACACAGAAAAGACTTGGAACAATCTCAAGACTTCAAACTGCAAAAAGCATGTCTCTTGTTGCCATGCAAACAAGAATGAGCTTCATGGCAAACGGGTACTCGGCAGTTGGGAGCCGAGTACCCGGTTCCACGAGTCGGTAAAGCTTTCTAAGTCTATATTCCTAGGGCCCCACTATCAGGGCTAGCTGTATCAGAAGTAATAGAATTGTGAGTATTGATCGAAGGAGAACAAAACTTACTCGTTCCTTTTAGCGTGTAGTCGAATTTGATGGGTTTTTTTTTTTTTTTTTTTTGGGTTTTTTTTTTTTTAGGGTTAGGCTCATCATGTTGCATTTTACTGGTTGATTCTCCAAGTGGTAGGCCAGTTAGCTTACATGTTTATGTCTTGTTGGAGTGCTTCACAGTCCTTGGGGTCATCAATTTCCCGGTAGCATACGCGATCATCAACGAATAGCTTGATCCCTGAGGAAATGTCCTGGACTATATCATTTATGTGGATTGAAAACAGTAACGGGCCTAGAATGGTTCCTTGAGGTACTCCAGAAACAACGTTTGATTTGGCACCATTAACTACTACGACTGTTTGCGATCTGTTAAGAATGAGTCAATCAAATTTACTATGTTGTCTATCTGTCCCATATCGCTTGTTTGTCTTTTAGGACTAAGTTAAACCTGAACTAATTATGTCATATATTTTATAGTATCAGTCCTTCATGTATAATATATATATATATTGTTGTATGTAGGCGTCCACCATCTATATACGCTCTGCCTTTGGTGTACCACCTGTTGTGTAATTACAAATTGTACATTTTATATCAAAATAAATGAATTTGAACTTGAACTTGTATGTTTTTTTGACACACCATATTTGTGCAATTTAGATTTCAAAAGTTCATGTCGAGAATAAAAATGTCCACTTGTTTCCGTTCAGGGTTTGTACACCTTTCAGTATTTGAAATTCCATGACTTTCCATGAGCAAAATTAAGAAATTCCATGACCTCCAAGAATCAATAGCTAGGTCAAAGCCAGTCAAATTTGTTTCAAGATGTTCAACAGCATATAGTGAATCATATGGAATTCACTGTATCTAGGGCAAAGGGTCAACATGTGGTTTTCACATAAAAATAGATGAATAACAATTCTGAATGGAAGTTCTAGAACCTATGATCATACATGTAGTAGCCTTTCAGCCTAACTTGGTTGAAATCAGTCAAAATGGTAAGAAGCAATATGACCATTTCTAGTAAATTTTGTAAAAAATCTAAGATTTTGACAACAAAAATTGCCTAGTAACCCTTTAACACTCATATCAGCCAAAGATGGCTTCTGTAGTGGTCTTGAGAGATGTCCAATTGCAGACCAAGAGAAGACTATTGTTGACAATTTTTCTAAAATAGTCTTCACTTGGTCTGCAAATTGTCATTTTCTCTGAAATGAAATTTTTTTTTTTTAAAACAAATTTAAGGCTTAAAGCCTAGGCTTCTATTGGACATGGTATTCATGAAAAAATTGAAATCCATTCCCTAAAATGGTTACTTTCACGAATATGTTGCGCACTAATAGATAACACGCAGGAGAAAGTTTGACAAAATAGGAGCCAAGAAAGCCTTATACAGGTATATAACATGCAGTCGTAGTTCAGAAATATTGCAAAACATATTTTTTAGATGAATGAAAATTGGTATCTTTACCGCTAGATTCAAAATAATAATAATCGCTTATCGGTTAAATATCTGGTTATTTTGATTAATATTAACAAGTCAGTTTATTTCATACTTTAACCGTAAAACGCATAAAACCATCGAGTGAGAAATACATTCAATATACAGGGCAATCCCCATATGCTAGAGTGTGAGATATCATCGCCATCTAATTATCATAATGTAAACAATTCGGCTGGGATGAAATCTCCCAAATGAACAAATATCTCGCCAAAAAATATACTGCTGAATGCATATGCTTAGTAGGAAATAGTGAATTTATTGCTCAAATTGTTTTTAAAACATTATCTTCTGTACATATTTATTATTAATTTGGGATATTTGCATTCGCAGCGTTACTTCCAGTCCAGATATAGTTCAGCGGAATGCCTCCATTCACAAAAGAGTTTAATTTGGCCTTGCAACATAAGAAGCGATCTAACCTCATTTTATTTCTTATGTTGTTTTGGGTCATTTTATGTTGGTCAGACTCATGACTTTGATAATGAATGAAATCATGTGATCGCCGCGATAAAGAAATGGAAATGTGTATTTCCGAGCTTTATTTCCCCATTTGACTTTTGAATGCCATCAGATTTTATTTTTATTTAGGGAGATTATCATTTTCCATGACTTTTATCAGAATGACAAATTTCCATGACTTTTCCAGGCCTGAAATTTAGATTTTCAAATTCCATGACTTTCCAGGATTTCCATGACCCATGCGAACCCTGTCCGTTTATCAATGGACAATTTCAAGCTACTATATAAGGCACTGGTTCGGTCACACCTTGAGTATGCTAATGCAGTATGGTTCCCATATCTGAAAACCCACATTAATGCCATAGGTGTTCAGCGGAGAGCGACCAAGCTAGTACCATCTCTCAAAGACCTCACATACACTGAACGATTGAAAACATTGGGCCTACCGACCATGGTATACAGGCGAGCAAGGGGAGATATGATTGAGACATACAAAATGTTAACTGGAATTTATGACCCCGACGCTACCTCCCTATTTCAGATGCAACATGATTCAGTAACCCGTGGTCATCACCTCATGGTCTACCAAAAGAGGGGAGGAACGAACCTATGGAATAGCCTATATAACTATAACTATGGCAATGTCAAGAGGCGGTCTATGACTGTACACAAAAACTGAACAGAACAGATGACACAGAGATTGATGTGACTGAAGAGGAAGGCTGAGAGATTAATGTACATATATAGACAATTGTCATGATTGTATGAAATCATCACAGGCGTAGGCGGCACACAGCAGCTCACGCCCATGATACATATTCATACAGCAGACTATTATATATATATATTTATATAAACAGAAGTTATACAACCATTGTGAAAGATCCCATATATGTATAAACTATATGTATATAGCTTGAATATATTAAATGCTACTGAATATATCTATAGCCAGCTTCATGTAAATACAAAAACGGAAGAGGGCATTATTCTAAAAATTTAAGTCAGACATAACCGGAACTTTTGGATCAACAAGTTTATTAGTGCATAGTAGCTGAGCATAGAGGTTTTACAAACCTGCGCTCAGATACTTTACCTAGATTACCTAGAATGGATGAATCCCAATCATTCATCATTGATGACATTAATTACTTCAGTTTCACATCTGTGAAATTTTCGGAAGGCGTGTTGTCTGTGAGTTAGGATTTTTTGTGTGTGAAATGGCTCATTAAATTAGAACAGATGATCATGATGTGTTCCAGCATCTTACAGTAAATGCATGTGAGGGAAACCGGACAAAAGGACATAAGAGGCCTAGGCTAAGGCTTAAGTCCTGAAAACACGACAATGATGATGATGATGAACTGGTCTATAGTTACTTGGTAAGGACCGGTTGCTTTTTTTATATAAAGGACAAATGTTTGCTGATTTCCATTCAGTTGGGATAACTCATTTGTCTAAGGGCAATAGCTGCAAACAGTGTGAGTCGCCACACGTAGATCTCAGCCTCTAACTTCCAAGGGTCTGGCAAGTACTACAGTAGCGTAGTGCCCTTCCTACAATGAAAATCCAATGCGAGTAGCTATTAGTATATAAGCACCCGTTTCATATCATAGAGATATAGACAATTCTATGTTCCAAATTCCCACTAGGCAACGCCTAATTTCACATTATTTAAATGAAAATAGCAACTTTTTTCCTCCATTTGTAAACCTTAGAATGTCGCGCTGCAACAAGTTAGATAACTCGATATCTTTTGCTTGTGTAGTAGTTCCCGTCTCTCAGATAGTAAGTTCAAGTTCAAGTTCAGATTCATTTATTTTGATATAAAATGTACAATTTGTAAATACACAACAGGTGATCCACCAAAGGCAGAGCCTATATAGACGATGGACCCCTACATAGAACAATATATATATATATATATATATATATATATATATATATATATATATATATATATATATATATATATATATATATATATATATATATATATATATATATATATATATATATATATATATATATATATATATATATATATATATATATATATATATATATATATATATATATCCATTGGCTTCTTCCGCAGAAACCTCAGACTCTCATTTAAAAGGATCAAGGCCCAAGGGTACAAATCATTAGTACGACCGAGCATTGAATACGCGAGTACTGTCTGGGACCCATATGAGCAAAGTGATATCAACCAAATTGAGAAAGTCCAATGATGAGCTGCCCGATTCGCAAACCATCGACATCGAAATACATCCAGTGTAGGCGAAATGCTCAATACATATATATATATCCGCAGAAACCTCAGAATTTCATTTAAAAGGATCAAGGCCCAAGGGTACAAATCATTAGTACGACCGAGCATTGAATATGCGAGTACTGTATGGGACCCATATGAGCAAAGTGATATCAACCAAATTGAGAAAGTCCAACAGCGAGCTGCCCGATTCGTAGACCATCGATATCGAAATACATCCAGCATAGGCGAAATGCTCAATACACTAGAATGGCAAAGTCTACAAGCTCACCGGAAAGCAGCCTGTCTCATCATGTTCTATAAAATTAACAACAACCTAGTAGAAGTAAACATGGAAAACTACCTTGTGAAACCACTCCGTCACACAAGACACACTCACTGTATGGCATATCAAATCCCACATACCAGAACAGCATATCAACAAGCAACCTTCTCAAGAACAGCCGTTGACTGGAATGCCCTGCCAGAAGAGACGGTCACCAGCATGTCACTAGATGCCTTCAAGGCCCTAGTGACCAGAGACTAGCGTGGACGCTCTGTTTTTAATCTGCACCTGTACATACTTTTTGGCACCCTGTTTTTAAATTTGACGCATGCACACACCTGGCATAATCTTCAGCAAGTTGAAGGCGGCCATAATTGGAAGAAGAAGAAGAAGAAGAAGAAGAAGGAGTTAGAGGCACTGACACCCCACATACACTGGATCTAATTCTCTGCAACGATGAAAACCGTGTGTCAGTTATTGCATACGATAGCCCCTGGGAAGCAGTGACTACGTTGTGATCACATGTAATTTCCAATGTGCAAATGATACAGTGACAACTCAAATAGAAAAACTAAACTACGACAAATGGAACTATGGGGCAATGAAACATGAACTAAATCTTGATTGGGAAAAAATATTAGAAGGTAAAGATGTTGAAGACATGTATTCCACTTTTTCTAATAAACTAAAGTTAGCAGACACAGCACATACCCCCAGATACAAGCCCCACATGAGTAACAAGGGAAAGAAAGCAGCTATCACATCGGAAATGGAAAAAATAACAGATTGGTTTAAAGTGAATAAATTATCCCTAAACGTTGACAAAACTAATTACATACTTTTCACAAATTCCTCGAAAGTAAGAAAAACTGCTGCTCCCTATATTTCGCATAAATAATCAGGAAATTCAAGTAGCCAACTATGCCAAATTTTTAGAGTATACCTGGATAAGAACGTAAATTGGGAGAAGCATATAGAAACAGTTATATATAAGGTAGCAAATAACATTGGTATCATGCGCAGACTCAGGCCATACCTTCCACCAAATATCATAAAAACCGATACTGTACACTAATCCTCCCCCACCTAACATACTGTAATGCTATTAGGACTAACACACACGCACGCACGTACGCACACACGCACGTACGCACGCACGCACGCACGCACGCACGCACGCACGCACGCACGCACGCACGCACGCACGCACACACGCACACACACACACACACAATATATGGGACAAGATATTTTCAAAATAAACAAAATTCTAAAACTTGAGGACATTGGACAGGTCCAGCTATACAATATTCTTAGGGACTACTACAATGGCAACCTACCCATATCCCTTTCAAATATATTTACAAAACAGCCAGACATACATTCTCATAACACAAGATCACACAATAACCTATACACAGCCTACCACCGAACACAGGCAGCTCAACAAACACCATCATACCAAGCGATACAATTATGGAATAGTACTGACACTAAACTACGCACACAAATCATAACGCAATTGTCATTTAAACAAAACATTAAGAATACGATCATCGGTAAATACTAACACAACGTTTCAGCAAGCACCAAAAGTTGATCACCATGGCAGTCAGCAACTAGATATAATAGCACCCAGCCACCAAAATCACTAATAAAACCCAAAACAAATAATATCAACTTTAACCCAAAGTCAATAATAATAATAATAATAATAATAATAATAATAATAATAATAATAATAATAAAAAAAGGATAAGCACCCGTTTCCCCACTCTATGTAAATGTATGTCACGTAAGTGTAAACTGTTATGCCACCTTCGTATATTGTGTGATCTATGTTGTCTAAATGTTTTCTAAACGTTAATATTATACTGCTATCATTACCTTTTTAACTTTCTCTACCATAATCTTGATATGTTAGCCACCATCGTGCTTTTATTTATGTTGTACAATTGTTCTATGTTATGTGTGTAAGGAGTCCATCGCCCTATAGGCTCTGCATTTGGTGGACTACCTGTTGTGACATTAAATATGTACAAAAAAATTAATGAAATAAATAACATTGAATCTTGAATCTTGAATCTTGAATCTTAAACTAATAAAAGCTAAAAATAGAGGTTGTACGAACTATATGAAAACCAGAACAGACAAAAGACGAGCTTACATATACACACCTGCAAAACAATCTTAAGACACTCACAAGAAATGCTAAGCGAGAAAAAGAAAAAGAAATAGCCAAAAGTGTAAAAACGAATCCCAAAAAGTTTTGGTATCATGTCAACCGTACAAGAAAACTCACCTTCAGAATACCTGAACTTGAGGTTGAAGCAAATGGTACAGTCCTGAGAGTACAAAATGATATTGACAAGGCGGACATATTAGCAAATTTCTATACTACTGTTTTCATAGATGAAGAAACAAATACGCTTCCACACCTTACTAGACGAAACTAGACAACTCTCTCTCTAGAGTAATTTCAGAATATAAAGAGTTAATCTGTGGTGTACCCCAATATTCAGTCATTGACCCCCTGTTGTTTCTCTTGTATATGAATGACATACCCAAAGTCTGTAACCATTTATCTTTAATCGTCTTTGCAGATGATACTAATGCTTTCTGCAGCAATAAGGACATATAAATTCTTTACAAACATGTTAATAATGAAATGGCAAAGTTAATAGATTGGTTTAAAGCTAACAAACTGCCCTTAAATGTAAGTAAAACCAACTATATATTATTTACAAAATCTAATAAATTAAAGGAACCATCTCTCCCAAAACTTTACATCGACAACCAGATAATACATGAAGCCCAATATGCCAAGTTTTTAGGAGTCTATTTAGATAAGAATTTGACATGGGAGAAACATATTGAAGTCGTAACATCCAAGGTAGCAAAGAGCATTGGCATCATATCCAGACTAAAACCCTATCTAACACTGAATATTATTAAAAATCTGTACTGCACAATGATACTTCCTGACATCACTTACTGTAATGCTATCGGGACTAACACATCTGAAGCTAAACTAAAAAAAATAAAATCACTACAAAAGCAATCTATTAAATTATTTGCACAAACAGCAGGTGTCCAGGATATCTTTAAAGTAGAAAAAATCCTAAAACTCGAGGACATTTGAAGGCTCCAATTATATAAAATCTTAAGAGACTTCCACAATGGCAACTTACCCACTTCTTTAACTGGTATCTTTATGATCAATTCACAAATACACTCTCACAACACTAGAACACGAAATAACCTGCATACAAGACACCGCCAAACAAAAGCAACACAACAAAAAACCCTCATATAAAGCAATACAATTATGGAATAACACAGATACAAAGACACGCACAGACATTATTACTCTACAGTCATTTAAGCAGAAGATCAAAAATATGATTATAAACACCTACTAGGCTCTAAAAATATATATATATACACCTGTGCAAAAGTTAAGCACCAGCAAAAACAACAGAACGTAGAAACATGATGGTACAACTAGGCTGCCATACTTTTTGTCCCCGCGTTAGCTGACATAATTCCAAGTACGAAATGCACATGCATGCATGACTTCACGCCGCTTGATGTCCGTACGTGGCGGGAAACAGCACACGTGTTCAGTTATGTAAAAGTCCAGTTTGAGGTGTAGAACATTACATACAGATTTAGGCGACAAGATTAGGAATTTTGTGTTCATGACCGTGGTTTATTTGTACAGAGAGAATTAGCTCTTGATTGTGAACCGCTATGGCAAGACGAAGGTTAAGTGATCGTGTGAAATGGCAAATCATAGGCATGCATACCACTGGTATGTCATGCAGAGAGATTGGCAGACAGCTGAACATTAACCATACTGTAATCAGTCGTTTGATTGCAAAACATGGGCAAACTAACGAGGTGAAGGACAGGCCTAGATCTGGAAGACCGAAGAAGACTACTGCCCGTGATGATCGAGCCCTAGTATGCCTTGTTAGGAGATCTCCATTCACCAACAGCAGAGTGCTCAGCCAGCAATGGGAAACGCGCAATAGAGTGTCAATGTCTACCGTCAAAAGGAGACTGTATGCTGCTGGCATGAAAGCTAGGAGACCTGTCAGACGTCCTCTCCTCACTGCACACCACAAAGAGGAGCGTCTGAGGTGGTGCAACGAAAGAAGACACTGGAACATGAGATCCTGGAGACGGGTACACTGGTCCGATGAAAGTCGGTTCCTACTTCATGCCACAGATGGGCGAACTCGTGTATGGAGGTCCAGACGCACGGCGTACGACCAACGTAACATCATGGAAGAAGTTCCATTTGGTGGAGGTTCCGTTATGATATGAGGGTGCATCTCATTTGATTGTAAGCTGGATCTGTTGACTGTACCTGGAACACTAAATGGACAAAGATATCAAGATTCCATACTGGATAGAGTTGTGGTCCCTCATTTTGTAAATCATGCACCTGGAACCCACCCTATATTCATGGATGACAATGCCCGACCACATCGTGCTAGAGCTGTGCATGAATACCTCCGCCATCGAAACCCTACCATGGCCAGCAAGGAGCCCTTACATGAACCCTATTGAGCATATCTGGGACATTCTGGGAAACATGGTGAGAAGGAGGGATCCTCCTGTACAGAACCTACAGGAATTAACAGACGCACTCCATCTTGAATGGCAACGAATACCACAATGGCGTATCAGTCGGTTGGTGACCAGCATGAGACGTCGTGTCCAGGCCGTCATCCAGGCACAAGGTGGATATACCCGGTATTAATAATGACAGTCTCAAACTCATGCACAGATGTTAAACTTCGTTTTCAGACACCATTAATGACAATCTAGCCACGTGTGTCAACTGTAGGGCAATAGTTGTCAGTTGTGTCAACGTAACCATATTCAGGCCTCGTTTTCAAGTTCAAACAAAAACATACAGTGTTTCCCCACCATCATAATCAGCATTCCTCTAGTTGCATTATTACCTCTTGCACTATGATGGATGGGTACATAAATGTTTATGCTATTGCTTTCTTCATAGCACATGAATATACCCTCGCATGTGCGTAAAAATAGGGTGGTGCTTAACTTTTGCACAGGTGTATATATATACACCTGTGCAAAAGTTAAGCACCACCCTATTTTTACGCACATGCGAGGGTATATTCATGTGCTATGAAGAAAGCAATAGCATAAACATTTATGTACCCATCCATCTTAGTGCAAGAGGTAATAATGCAACTAGAGGATTGCTGATTATGATGGCGGGGAAACACTGTATGTTTTTGTTTGAACTTGAAAACGAGGCCTGAATATGGTTACGTTGACACAACTGACAACTATTGCCCTACAGTTGACACACGTGGCTAGATTGTCATTAATGGTGTCTGAAAACGAAGTTTAACATCTGTGCACGAGTTTGAGACTGTCATTATTAATACCGGGTATATCCACCTTGTGCCTGGATGACGGCCTGGACACGACGTCTCATGCTGGTCACCAACCGACTGATACGCCATTGTGGTATTCGTTGCCATTCAAGATGGAGTGCGTCTGTTAATTCCTGTAGGTTCTGCACAGGAGGATCCCTCCTTCTCACCATGTTTCCCAGAATGTCCCAGATATGCTCAATAGGGTTCATGTCAGGGCTCCTTGCTGGCCATGGTAGGGTTTCGATGGCATTCTGGCGGAGGTATTCATGCACAGCTCTAGCACGATGTGGTCGGGCGTTGTCATCCATGAATATAGGGTGGGTTCCAGGTGCATGATTTACAAAATGAGGGACCACAACTCTATCCAGTATGGAATCTTGATATCTTTGTCCATTTAGTGTTCCAGGTACAGTCAACAGATCCAGCTTACAATCAAATGAGATGCACCCCCATATCATAACGGAACCTCCACCAAATGGAACTTCTTCCATGATGTTACGTTGGTCGTACGCCGTGCGTCTGGACCTCCATACACGAGTTCGACCATATGTGGCATGAAGCAGGAACCGACTTTCATCGGACCAGTGTACCCGTCTCCAGGATCTCATGTTCCAGTGTCTTCTTTCGTTGCACCACCTCAGACGCTCCTCTTTGTGGTGTGCAGTGAGGAGAGGACGTCTGACAGGTCTCCTAGCTTTCATGCCAGCAGCATACAGTCTCCTTTTGACGGTAGACATTGACACTCTATTGCGCGTTTCCCATTGCTGGCTGAGCACTCTGCTGTTGGTGAATGGAGATCTCCTAACAAGGCGTACTAGGGCTCGATCATCACGGGCAGTAGTCTTCTTCGGTCTTCCAGATCTAGGCCTGTCCTTCACCTCGTTAGTTTGCCCATGTTTTGAAATCAAACGACTGATTACAGTATGGTTAATGTTCAGCTGTCTGCCAATCTCTCTGCATGACATACCAGTGGTATGCATGCCTATCATTTGCCATTTCACACGATCACTTAACCTTCGTCTTGCCATAGCGGTTCACAATCAAGAGCTAATTCTCTCTGTACAAATAAACCACGGTCATGAACACACAATTCCTAATCTTGTCGCCTAAATCTGTATGTAATGTTCTACACCTCAAACTGGACTTTTACATAACTGAACACGTGTGCTGTTTCCCGCCACGCACGGACATCAAGCGGCGTGAAGTCATGCATGCATGTGCATTTCGTACTTGGAATTATGTCAGCTAACGCGGGGACAAAAAGTATGGCAGCCTAGTTGTACCATCATGTTTCTACGTTCTATTGTTTTTGCTGGTGCTTAACTTTTGCACAGGTGTATATATATATTTATATATATATTTATATATATATATGTACAATTTGTAATTACGCAACAGGTATATATATATATATATATATATATATATATATATATATATATATATATATATATATATATATATATATATATATATATATATATATATATATATATATATATATATATATATATATATATATATATATATATATATATATATATATATATATATATATATATATATATATATATATATATATATATATATATATATATATATATATATATATATATATATATATATATATATATATATATATATCTGTTGCGTAATTACAAATTGTACATTTTATATCAAAATAAATGAATTTGAACTTGACGCTACCTTCAGCCTCAGCGAAACACTTAAAATTATGGAATCAATAAACATTTTAAAATCACCTGGACCTGATAAGGTACATCATTGCCTCATATATGAATTAAAAGAAGTACTACACAAACCTATTAAAATCATATTCAACAAATCATTTGTCTCAGAATATGGACCTACCCATTGGAAACTTGCAAACGTTACACCGATTTTTTAAAAGGGGGATAAAAAGGACCCAGGCAACTACAGACCAATAAGCCTTACAAGTGTAGTTTGCAAACTCGTGGAAAAGCTCATTCGGGATAAGATAGTAAAGCACATAACGTCAAATGATCTACTCACTAGTAAACAATTTGGTTTTATTTCCGGGAGGTCAACAACACTGCAATTATTAAATGTTTTAGACCACTGGACAAAAATACTGGACAAGAATAGTGAAATAAACGTAGTATTTATGGACCTAATGAAGGCATACGATAGGGTCCCACACGAACGACCCATGAATTAATTGAAGGCATATGGATCTAGTGATACAATCGTAAACAGAGAGTACGGATTAATAACAAATTTTCTGCCTGACAAGATATATCCAGTCGGGGTACCACAAGGTAGTGTGATAGGCCCTATCCTGTTTGTTATTTATATAAATCACCTACCAGATAAAGTCAGTTCTGAAATCTACTTATTCGCAGATGACACAAAGATTTATAAAGAAATTCAAGACAAGACAGACAGTAAAATAATACAGGATGATCTTGACTCAATGACCAACAGGGCCTCTACATGGCTACTAAAATTCCATCCAAACAAATGTAGCGTTCTGGAAATAAAAAAAGCAAACAAACTGTTGAAAAAGATCCTATCACCTACGCGGAGAGTACGGTCTCCCAATACCACTTGAATCTGTTGAATTGAAAAAAATCTAGGCATATTTATAGACAGACAACTTAACTTTCGAAAACAAGTACAAGAACAGGTAAATAAAGCTAACGGATAATGGGAATAATTCGCTGAACCTACAGATACCTAAATATTGACAATTTCACCTTGCTATACAAAGCATTAGTACGCCCTCACATTAAATACGCTAACAGTGTCTGGTGCCCATACAAAGAAAAAGATATCAATACTATCAGAAATTTTCAAAGGAGGGCAACCAGACAGCTTCCATCAATGTAGGGACTGAGCTACCCCAACAGGCTAAAAAGACTAAATCTCCCAACTCTAAAATATAGATGACCCTGTGGAGATATGATTGAATTAAATAAAATCATATACAGTTATTATGACACACATCTAACAAAACATCTTTTCACATTAAACAATTCAATAGCAAGAGGACACACATATAAACTAAAGAAACATCGCTTTTCACATGATTCCAGAAAGCATTACTTTACCAATAGAATAATCGATCCCTGGAATTCACTATCTGATCACATTGTAACATCGGAAAATTTAAACATATTCAATAACAGATTGGACACATACTGGGCAAACCAAGAAATAAAATTTAACTATCAAAGCAGCCTGACTCTATAGCAGCCTAGCACAAAACGGAACATAGATGCTTCTTAGCCTGCATTCTGCAAATCAATCTGATCAAAGTGTCAGGCAGGGTGGCGTTACCAGTGCCTATGACTATAATGTGTACATGAATGATCTGCTAATCAAACTTGGTCTCTTAAACGCAGGCTTCAAAATAGGCGCAATAGATATGGACAGGGTCGCTTGTGCTGACGATATCATTCTTCTGCCATACTCTCTTAGTGATATGCAGCTCAATCTATCAACAGTCGAGAACTATGCAAACTATGAAAGGTACAAACTACATCCTAAGAAGACAACTATATCAATTTTTAACTCAAGTATACCAACTGAAATCTGGAACGACATGCAATGCTGGAAGATTGATAACATACCAGTTCCAGTATCTGATGAGTTTGCATACCTAAGTATCAGCAGAAGTATCAATATCACAGCACAAATTTCATCTCTTGTCCAAGATAGAATCAGTAAAGGACGTCGTACCCTATACATGATGATTGGAGCAGGACTCCATGAACTAAATGGCCTTCCTCCTCCACTGGCATATAAGTTGTACACAACGTATGTCTTACCATGTTATGCACATGGCTTAGAGTCAGTATGGCTAAATCAGAATGAATTAAAGGTTCTGGAGCTATTCCACCGAACGACCTTGCAATGTTTCCAGCATCTCCCAAAATCATGTGCAAGTTCGGCCGTGTGCCTTGATTTAAACAAAGATTATTTTAGTCCATGTGGGAGCACAATAAGACATGTCTTATTAGCGTGTCTCCCACTTACATACAAATATATTACATTAAATAAATCAAGAGGCGAATAATAATATTGCCAACTGTCACAACAATAATAACAACAATAACATTAATAATAATAAGAACAAGAACAAGAAAAAGAAGAAGATGAAGGAGGAGGAGGAGGAGGAGAAGGAGGAGGAGGAGGAGGAAGAGGAGGAGGAGAGATGTTGTATGATGACAGAATAAAATCTTCGCAAGAAGGAGAAAAGCATGGTTTGATGAATCACAAGGCGGTATAAGGAGAAAGGAGGAGCTCGATGTGCTGTAGTCACCCGTGCTGGTCCACACTGCCTGACTATCCAGAAACATCCACGGCTATAGATTTATAAACATAAACAAACTACAAGCTACAAGCACCACTCATGGATTGTTCAGCTGTATACCTTCTTCTCAGCGCCAGATCCTTCGAGGCTGAGATCGACGCATGGCGCCTCACACTGTTTGCTGCTATTGCCCATACCAAAGGTTCTACCATCGCAAACCTAGCACATACACAGCTGATAGTCAATTGCCGATGAGAGAAGAGTTGGTTCTGCATGGTTGCAATGTTGTTCGAAAAGTATGGCCTTCGTAGCTCATTACGGTTCTAGGAGGGTCCTATAAACAAGACGGCTTGGACCACATGAGTACGCTCAAGTATCAACTCCTTTTGGACCAAGACATTACAGGAAGAGGCACACACTAAATCCCCTCTGAAACATTTGAATGTGGACAACTGTAAGATTGGAGTAGCACACAACATATGGACAATAACACCCAATGTACGAGATGTCCAATGAGCTACCATCAAAGCAAAACTCCTCACTGGAACTTATACCCTCCAGAGTGCAAGAAGGAGATTCACCAATGGTCGTGAATCCGATATATACCCACTGTGCCACTCAGAGCCGGAAAATGTAGAGCACTTCCTATTTCACTGCAAAAATGCTTATCCTGGTACAACATGCCACAGAAAACATATAGAAAGCCTTTTCGAAAGCAAAATCAATGATGACTCTCTCGTGAGTCTGATGCTCAATCCTAGCAAAGAAGAGCTACATCTAGAGTTCAGAAATCTGTCCGATCCTTCTCTACTTGAAGCTATCAAATCTGCATCACAATGGCTGTGCTATAATGCACACCACTTTAGAGCTAAAGACCTGAACTATCTTTTCAAGGCAAGCAGGCAGAAAGGGAAAGGCAGACCAGTCTGAACCTCTCCACAAAGTTGTGCTACATGAATACTGGTACACTGTACGTACAACATTCTTAGTAAATGTACATACAACCTTCTTAGTAGATGTACATACAGTTTTATTATTATTTTATTTGTTATCAATCTTTTATTCTCCTGACTAACACTGTGATGAACTGTGCATATTCTGAAAAAAACCCCAAAAAACAAAACTAATTGGTGGCGGTGTGGCTAACCAGTTTAACATTACCCTGATAAACAGGGGGATTACAACATAGTAACAGTAACAGATTCAAAATTCAATATAATTTGCTTCTTGGATACCAATTTAGAGTTAAGTAGACATAGAGAAAAAAACCCAACAGAACAAACAGTAAAATTCACAATACAATACATCTATGTTTTTTCGTTTTATTTATTGAGATTAGAGATTCATGTTTGGGGTGGGGTGGTGTTGGGGGGGGGGGGTCACGAAATGGGAAGGGGGGCATATATGCCAACTTACCCCAACTCAAACCATATTTTCTTCTTCTTCTTCTTCCAAAATAATGAGAAGGCCTCTTAAGAGCGGGTAAATTACTCATGGGTGTATATGTACATGCAGCTGCAGGTGGGTGTTTCATGCTAAAACTATGCGAAGAAACAATGATCAGGTGGCAATTTGTCCAGCATGATCTTAAAGCTGTCAAGTGTGTCAGCTGTGGCTGTTTCCGGTGCTAGCAAATTCCACTGGATTATTGTTCTTGGGGAAAATGAGTACTTATAGCAGTCCTTGCTGGTTGGAGCTATCTTAGTTTGTGGGATCCTCTGGTACGCCGGTCACCAGTGTGCAGGTGTTGGTCAGCTGGTATGTCAATCAGGTTGTTGACTGTTTTGTACATCATTGGGAGGCAAATTTTTGTTCTGCGATGTTGAAGTGACACCTAAAGTCGGTAAGCATCTTGGTAATGCAGCCCGGTGTGTTGTCATAGTTGTTATTGACGAATCAGACTGCCCTCCGTTGGATCCATCCCAAACAGAGGAGGCACATTTTTGTGATGGTCTCGCTGTAGCTTGGTAGGCTGCTGTTTTGATGTTGGGCTTGCAACCTCGTAGATTCCGCTTGACGAATCCAAATGATCTGCTAGCTTTGCCCGTGATGTTATTTATGTGGTCATTCCAGCACATAACATTCCAGTTTGCTATTAAGTAGTAGCACTTCAAGATTCAAGATTATTTATTCATATATATATATATATATATATATATATATATATATATATATATATATATATATATATAGGTCATGGATTCAATTAGGTTGTCCGCCGAAGGTAAATTGCCTATTGTATTGTCAGATATCTTACACATATATACATATATCTATATAAATAAATTAAATAGAACAGTTACATAACAAACTACAGTTCAGACATTACATTTATACATTCTAAGTTAAAGCTCTCGTGTTCCATTAAATATAGACACATTTGCACAAGATATGAAATGCTGTTCAATTTACCCGGCATGCAATGTTACCCGGCGTGCAATGCTACCCAACATGCAAGGCCCGGACTCCATAATCGTTGTAACTATTAGACGTTTAATCTATTGTCTGCACAAGCCAGGATTTCTAAAAGAAAACGAACCTGCTTGCACGTGCAAATAGTCATTCGTCCTCCAGCACTGGCAGATAGGGCGTATTCACGGCAGTACATTCGACAGTCTGTATTTCAATACTCTTTAGGGAAAGTGTGTCAATATTCAGGAGAAAAAGGAGAATGCTTTTATATACATTGACAGTAATTTGCGTGAAAGTTGTTGCTATCAATGACCGCACCAACATTCAGTCAAATTGTTGCCAAAACAATTAGTATGTAATGCAATTACTACCGGCTATATATTTGATACAAATTTTATTGAAAAGTGTTGCTGCAACAGCTTTCAGTCTATGTATCTAAAATAATCTTCATACATTTCAGTCAACGCGGATTTGAAGAGCAATTTGACTAAGTTGTTGCTGACTAAGGCACCAACAATGTTATCAAATTGTTGTCCATAGAATCGCACGGCGCTCAGTATTACTATCTAAGTAGAGTGAGTATATGGCCAAAAACGCTTTGCCTGGCTATTGTGTGTGTGTTTCTGTTCGACCAATGCATTTCAGCCAAATGCACAAATCTGTCAACGAAACGCACACGCCATTTGCTAACGATTCATTCTTGGCGAGTTTTTTACCAAAGTAATATATTGATTGCATGTGTGTGGATAATAATTCGACAATGTTGTTGTGCCTTAGAAACCAACAACGTAGTCAAATTGCTATTCAAATCCGTGGCGGGAGTCGACTAAAATGATGATGATTATTTAGAAATATAGCGACTGAAAGCTATTATAGTAACAATTTCCATTTAAATTAGTATCAAATCTATACCAGGTAGTAATCGAATTACAACTATTTTGACAATAATTTTATTGAATGTTGTTGCTGTCATTGATAGCAATAACCGTCATACAAATTATTATCAAAATATATATAAAAACTTTCACAAATTTTCTTCTGCAAATTGACGCAGTTGCGCTGAATGGTATTGAAATGCGTGCCATTGAATGTACTGATGTGAATAGGATGCCCTACGTGCATGCTTACGCTTCCAGAACTGGAGAAGAAATGACTATTTGCATGTGCACGCAGGTTGGTTTTGTTTGAGAAATTCTGGCCTATACAGACAATAGACTAAATGAATATGGCGTCCAATAGTTACAACGATTATGGAGTCAGGAGATTGCATGCTGAGTAGCGTTGCATGCTGAGTAGCATAGCATGCTGGCTAAATTGAACATAAATCAGCAGGCATCTCATATCTCGTGCAAAAGGCTCTATATTTAATGGGACACGAGAGCTTTAAGGACATGTTTTATTGCGTGCACGCTCAACGGACACGCTTCTATTTATTACTGTCTAGAATTGCCTATAAGCATGACCATTTTGCGCAGGGGATTGGGGGGGGGCTGTGTCTCGTGAGGTCTCCATCGATACAAGATCTAATAATTCTCGGCGTGAAGAAACGGCTCTATTTTTAGATTGCTGGATATCTCAAAACTATTATCTTCATGCACGTGATTCATGGTGAGTTCTCTTATTTGTTCTGGTCTGACTGTAATAGAGTTTGCACGGCGATGACCGCTTAATCATTGTAATAAACAGCCAATGGAACTCCAAATAACTACTCTAAATAAGGACTCTTCTTTTGCTGGAGGACTGCGTACAAAACATGTTTATCATTCCTTCTGCAGATGAAAGTACTCAAGCACACGCCCACGCGCGGCGTCTCTTTTATGTCAACTTTAGCACTCTATCAAACTGACCACAAATGGCTTCTTGCGGTGATCGTGAGAAATGTCCATTTGCATTAGCTACTCGCCGGAGAACTTGTTTTGAAAGTTTACCACTGAACTGACTGGTTGGATAACCGATCCTATAATTCCAGTAGTAAATTGCAAAAGAAAAACCACAATGGTCTCTTGGACGGCAAATAGACATAGGACATTTTCTATGATAATGGATCTTTCTGATCTGTTTCTGCAGTGTATGAAGTCATAATTATTTAGGTCAGATGTAGCTGGACGTCACAATCAAAATGTGTAATGAATGACGTATCTAGCTCCACCAGGAACATTGAATAGCCAGTCAAGTATGCGAATTTAACGTCTTTACTATTTAATCAACGTACTGTTGAATATTTTGAAACTAATTTGACTAGAAGCTGTTCGAATTGCATGTCTTTGCTATTTATTTAACAGTCATTTTCTATGATAATGGCTGGATTTGATCTGTAGCTGAAGGATATGACGTCATAATCAATTACGTCTTATACAGGCTGACGTCACAATCCAAGATGTGTAAATGAATGGCGTATTGAGCTCAGTCATGAACATTGAATAGTCCGGCAAGTGTACGAAATTGTATGTCTTTAATGTTTAATCAACATCATGTTGATTATTTTGAAACTAATTTGACCTGGCGTTGTTGCGGCCAGGGGCAGCACACCTTTAAAAGCACCCAGTCCAATTAGTTTCAAAATAGTCATCAGCTTACCTGTATAGTTACCTTGAAATTGGAAGTCTGGGAATTCATTATTCAGCATATATATATATATATACAATACACACATCGATTCCAACACGCAAAAAATGGGTGGAGCTTAGCTAGAAATAGGGGTAGCATACCTAGAAATGGATCTCTCTATTGAAATTGTCATGAGCAAATTGAGCATTACATGGCTAATACCACTTGGAAATGCGTGGCCCACACAATATGGACCACTTGTATTAAGAGACCACCCATATTTATAGGTCACATATTTTAACAAGGCCAATCATAGATTGTTGCCCTGCCTTGGCGCGGTGGTCCAGTGGAAAGATGTCTGGTTGCTGATGCCATGCGGAGTTGCAGTATGATCCTCGACCGGGGAGATGGTGATCAACAAATTAAACTAATGGGTGCATGACTGTCAGCTGGTTAGCATGTGGAAATTGAAGCCACGCGTTGCCAGTGCGTGAATAAAATAAATACATATACTGCCAGAGCCGTGATGGAGTCAGAGTACAATAGGCTTAACAAGCCTAGGATTGAATCATGGCAGATGCATCCACAGATAGTCCCATATGAATCGTCAGAGTGTCAGTATATCAGACATACGAAAGCTGGTCGGCTAAACCTAGACTTTTTGTCTGGGCGCAGTGGTCCAGTGGAAAGATGTCTGGTTGCAGATGCCATGCGGAGTTGCAGTATGACAGTTCTATCCTCGATCGGGGAGATGGTGATCAACAAATTAAACTAATGGGTGCATGACTGCCGGCTGGTTAGCATGTGGAAATTGAAACCGCGCATTGCCAGTGCGTCAATAAAATAAAGGTTTAAAAAATGTTTACTATACAGTAATTTCGTCATATGCAATTTAGTAGTGGCACAGCATTGCCAAATTACAATAATGTACTATATTCGGTACCAGAATATCTTTACATGCCTTGTAGCCAGTTTTCGAACATAAGGCCATGTAGAACTTACTATGTTCTCGTGCTGTGCGAACTATTGTAATAATTCTACCACCAAATATTTAATATAGTAATGTGAAAATATTTTTATATATCCCATATTATTAGCCGCATGTACTGGTAGAACCTGACTTATCAGGCTAATACCCTAACATTTGTATATATGGTCAACAAGATCGTTATCATTACAACGGTTGAGGCCGATTTTGGCTTTTTTGTCGAGCAAAAATATTTGATTTAATAGTTTGTCACTGTTTCCAGTAAAGATATCGTTTAATAGGTGACATAGATACGATAGCTAAATGAAACAGATCACGATGTCGTGGCTGTTTCCCACGGGGTCTTAAGTCAGAATGTTTTCTATTATATCATTTTCGTTGGAGAGAACTAGGTTCACGGTATTGGTTCTATCCTATCCACTTAATTTTATTGAAAAGGTTATCTGTCGATACAGATCAGGGTCCTGTATTGCATCAAAAATATACTTGCTTTGTGCATTTCTCTCGCATTGCAGTGTATATTTCACCAATATATTTCCGGGTAATAAGCTCTTCACGTCTGTTTAATAAGGTATCAAGATTTAGGTTTGAAATATTCTTTACAGTCTTCTGTAATATGTGTGAATGGGTGTCAGGGTCTATACTGCTTCTTGTACCGATATTCTACTGACTAGGTTGTCAGTTCTGTTGATTTCTTTATCTTTACAAGTTGTTGATACCTAATGACCCAAAATTGATCTGTTACTCTCTGTTGATGCAGTAGTGCAATTTTCTCATCACTGGTTTCTCTTAATTTTGTCTATTCCTCTCTCTGTTACGGAGTTTGGCCTGGAGAAAAAGGATGGATGGAAAAATTGTTGGACTGACCAAAAATATAAGCTGCTTTTCCTAGCCCATGGCTAATACTGCCCATATCTTTTTGCAGGAAATATTCCTTCTTTTGTGGTATTATCCGCCTATATTTTTGCCATGAGTGGCTTGTATGCCTTTATATAACTTCATTTTTTCATGAAATGGTTGAGTTTATTCTCAGAATTATAATAACCTCTGGGCACGCTATTTACCATTGATGCCTTGCATCAATATGTGTACTTATTAATTTAATTAATTCCAGTTATGTATGTTATATGTTAACTATAAATGAACCAGACAGCTAAGTAACAACAATCACAAGCCATAGACAAGTTAGATAAAAAAATTAATACAGGTCTAAGTAGTAGTAGTAGTAGTAGTAGTAGTAGTAGTAGTAGTAGTAGTAGTAGTAGTAGTAGTAGTAGTAGTAGTAGTTGTAGTAGTAGTAGTAGTGAAGTTGCAATACAACAAATAAACATTTATATTTTTGGTTAACTTTGATTATACAGTTCATATCAGAAATCAGAAATAATCTGCACATCTCCACATTTAAATTAAAACATTCTGTTGAATGTGTTGACTGTGTTGTCATAGGAAGCAATGACTTCCAATCCACCCACACTCAACATATACAAGAGAACATTTCTAAAATTATTCTAACACCAAGTTACTGTTTTTTATTTGGAAATAAGTCACGTCATCTCGAGCTGTACCATAATTGTGTAATTGATAAGATGTTTACAGGATGCTGGCTAGCACTAATATGTGTTAATTAAGCAATCATTTATTGTTTTCTTGAATGATTTTGTTGCCAGTATTTTGTCCCGGCTTTCCTGTTTAGTGTTATTCCACAATAGACCTTTCCCACATTAGCGTATTTTGGCAAAATACCGTCCCAGAATGCATTGTGCATACCACATTATGCATGGTAACGGTGATAGCCGATGCGCAAACAGCATTACTTTACTATTGGAATCCGATACAATGTACTTTAAGTAGTTTATGAAGAACTAATTTCATAATATTATTGAAGTCATACATCATTGGAAAGCTAAGCCAATTGCCCCATATATCTCTGTATCCGTTTATATTTTTTGTAAAATTTAAAACAATTATTGTGATTTTAAAATAGCCCCTATTGCCCACTTGATTTAATGAATCTAGGTATAATGGTGTAATTTATATACGCAAATAAACCAGTGAAAACTTTACAAAAGTATAAAAAATAATGCATTAATGTTTAGACCATCGTTTTACTTTATCATATGTGATGTATTTGAGTGAAATAGTAACTCAAGGTGGGCCAGCTGCTTGTTGGCGGCGTTACCAGCCAGCAGTTTTACCCTGAGTGTTGATTTAGTGGAATCCTGGCGTAATGTGGGAAAGGTGTATTGAGTGGCTGTAATTGATATTCTGTGTTTTCCCATGGCTGTGCGTGTGTATCTTTCATGTAGTTTGTGTCTGCTTCAGTTATGATGATGGATGTTAATGTTGTTTACAAAGAAGGGGGCTATGTATTTGGGTAGGGTGTTGTGACAGAAGTCTTTCACAATAGTAACATTTGGGATTTACCTATGCCCATAAGTTTGAGTAGATTTTTTGTGTTAAACATGTTTTGGTCCTCTACTTGTCGAGAAAATAATTTATTGCTCTTTTTGGAGGCTTTGAATTTGAGATATATTTTTTAGGTGTTAGTCCAAACAGTACATGAGGTTATGAAGGATTAAGGTGTTGTACATTTTAATAACTGTGTCATGTGCCATATATGGTTTTAATCTTTGGATGACACCTATTTCTCTTGCTACTTTCTCAATTTGGTTGGCCCAGGTCAGATTTTCTTTCAAAATATACTCCTTTGAGTACTGGGCCTCTTCGATTTCTTTTTTGTTGATATAAATTCTCGAAATATCTTTATTTATTTGTATTCTAGATTCTGAAAATAACATATAGTTTGTTTTATCCACATTTAATGATAATTTATTTAAATGAAAGCCAGTTAGTGTTTCTTCTTCCATTTCCTCATTTACGTTTTTGTATAAAGTAATTATATCTTCGTCAGAGCAAAAGGCATTGGTATCATCAGCGAACAGTATTAGTGACATGTGTTTGCAAATACTTGGCAGATCGTTCATATACAAGATGAACAGCAGAGGGCCAAGAATGGATCCCTGAGGAACACCGCAAGTCAGTTTCCTATTTTCAGAGCAGTTGCACTAAATTGCATGCATTGTGTTCTCTCATTTAGGTAGCTTTGAGATTCAAGATTCAAGATTCAAGATTCAAGATTCAAGATTATTTATTCAATAATTCGAAGATAAACATATTAATAAATCATACCAGGTTGTCCGCCTGAGGCAGTGCCTATTGTTATGGCAGACACCTTACACACATATATACATATATAAATATATATACAAATTCAGACATTGCTCGTTGCCGGATCGTACAGAAACTGACTTCGAGAGCTGGTGGAACATTCACGTTCCAGTGGGGCCATGCGACCATCACCACCAAAGTTGAACCTCACTGTTTCGTCCACGCTGTTGGTGTTACCAGTGTAATGGTTCCAGGGCTCCATTTTATGGCTGGGAAGTAATATTAAAGATACATACAATAATTAATGTGGGGACAGTCAAACAATCGTTTGCTTCTATCTTGGAGGAGGTCTAGTACACGGGGCCGGGTTGACAACTTATAATCGTGGTCCTCGCCAGAGGTACCGCACAGAGTGAGATCCATGAGGTATCCTCGTAAAGGAGGGTCTTATCGTGGCTACTTAGCCAGTTTAATATAAACCAAATTAACCCCTACGGAACATTATTTTGTTGTGAGAGGAAAGTGCTTCGTGCGGGCCTCCATCACAGGAAAATGCCTCCAACACCGAAGCGGAGGAAGAGGGATGGCAAAAAGGGACACTCTCTTATTAAAACCAAATTATGTAAACAAGTCAACCTAGTGAAGTTATATGGGTGTTGTGATGCACGCTGTTTTATGGGAAGGTGTGGTGGATGATTTCCGAAGAATTCAACACCGCCATCTTATATGAGTTCCAAGATTCTGTGTTGGTAGTTGCTGCTTTATTTATGCGGTCCTTCTAGTAATTCCTACCCTATCTTTTAGTTGTTGGGTCCAAGTCTAGGTTTAGTCGCAATTGGCAATGCAAGCTAACTACCTTTTAATAGATAAGTCTGATGGGCGAGAATGTTCGGTGACGATTAGGCCACCCTATGGAACATCCCCCTCAGTAGACGCATGCGTACCTATCATGAGATGAGAGTTCCAGAATCATATAACGATCATGTCACCGTCAGGTCACGATCACACATAACATCACAAGGACAAATAATGGAAGACAAGCGTTTGAAAAGCACATTCAAGTTTTTATGGTGGGGACAAAGATGCAGCTATCCAACTATAGTGACTTTCCACTGAGGGAGTGGTGGGTTCTAAGACCGCACCCAGTCACTGGTAGAGTTAGACGGAGAGCTGGATCCTTTCCATCACCGGTGTGTTAGCTATGGATTGTTACTGATCTGTATACGTGGAGCTAACATTTACCTGTCGTTAGGGTTATGTAAAATCGCCCAGAGATACACTGCAGGCCAGTAATTAATTATATATATATTTTCACAGTGCTTCTTACTTTGGCGGGTTTTTCTAACTAACCAGTATCCGAGGATATACGGGGGATGAATGCGGTAATTGCCACTTTATTTCTAGCCACACTGGAACCCCAATAGTTCCAGAGCTAGCTCAAAATAACGTGATGGAAGGAGGTCCAGACAATTAATAAGCCAATGATAATAATCATATTAATAATTAATAAGCCGGTGGGGGGAGACAGAGGCAATTACTCATTACAGAGGCCTTACGGAAAATGGCCAATTTATACAATCTACCCAGAGCATAGTGTTACATATCCACTACTCCAGAAAAGAGACTAACACAAAATGTCTTCTACCGAGTAATCGTCCATGCTACTATAAACCTATCCTATCAAGCTAGAACAGTCCAGATCTAGTCTGCCGCATGTCATGTTCGCATAATTAGAACATGAACAGTGACCTTCAGTGAAAAATTGATGCTGTGTGGGGAACAAGGTGGTGCAGGTGTTGTTGCTGTATAGTATAACCTAGTGATACTGCGGTCCAAGAGTTTTTATAATAAACAAAACAATTTAGCATGGGTGGCTGCTGCCATATCACTAATTTTAGAAAATACAGTAAAAATAGGTCACTCGACCTTGCGGTGCTTATGAGCAACGATAAATGATGATAATATATACATGATGATGATAAACCATAAAAATGCGGTCTCAAATGACCGCGAGGTACAGTAGCTTGCCGGGTAGTGTCATGTCAGTGTTCCGGTGTATCATGTCGACTCGCTGCGCCGCAAGGGCATGACGAACGATGACGCTGGTTAGCATCCGGTCTCGGGGTGACGGATCATGTACGAGACTGCCCTGTGGGTAACAAAAAATGGCTCCTAAGGCCGGTGGAACTCAATCGTTCCGGTGGTGCCGTGCGACCATCGTTCCGAACATTAAACACAACCGTCTCATCCCAAGAATTTGTGTCACCAGTATGCCTGTCTATAGAAATATTGTGATCTATGGACTTACAAGATTTGATTTGGTGACCTAAAAATATAAGTCTATACAATGAGTTTACCTAAACAATTATAATATGCTAGATAAAACTACAATAAGAGCATACGAAAATACGAGACATAGAGACAGGTAGATGAACTTTTAAACATGGGGCTCCCGGAGGTACCACACAGACTCATAAGTCCGCAGAGGTATCCCCGCAAGGGAGGCTCCCGTACACGAGACTTAACTACTTAGCTTAATATAAGTTATTAAACCTCTAAGCTGAAAGGAAGACGGTTATCTCGGACGAAAAGTTAGGTGCCTCACGCGGGCACTACTAGTGCTAGTTTGGGTGAGGAGTATTATCCGGGCGTGGACTGTCTTCGTTGAATCCTTGCGAGAGGCAAGTGCCTCGGCCGAGGATGCTCTCGATCTCTGGATCGTGTTTCCTTTTATACTCCTCATGACGTCACAGGCGCAGGCTCCAAACAATCATCGTACGAGCAACAGCCAATCAGCGCATAGTTAATACTAGCGCAGCCGAATGTTCTAGAACATTCTAGAAGTTCTGCGGCCACGTGATTATTACGTCACGGCAATATTTTAAAGTTAATCAAGAAGGGGTTTCCATAGATAACGCGGCCATTTATTAACCGATTTTGAAATGGTTTACGGATTTAGAAAGACCGTTGAATTCTGGTCTTGATCAATGCCAGATTTAACGGAAACAGGCAATCAATAAGGATTACAGGGTACCATCTCGGTACACTAAAAGCGTCATCCTATCTTGGTCGTAAACTACGTGCTCCATCAAAAATAGTATCTAGACGCGTGCATGCGCATCATGCATTTTAACGAACGTAGTCGTTTTCACAACGCGATCTCTCTTATAGGCCCATATACGCTTATGGCTCTACCTATGGGGGCGTGTTCAGGGAACGAACCCAGGATGGGCAGCGTGTACCCAGCTTAGCTGGTACGGCTGGTACCTGACTGGTCGATCCGAACTACAGTATCTATTAGTCATCAGTACCTGTTACATAAATGTAAGACAATAATAATATAATAAGACAGAGTACCTATTACTCATTGGTACTGAAGAAGTCTCATATTCATGATAGTTGAAAGCGTAACATAATTTGGAACACGAGACGGCACGATGCAGAAGTTAGCTGCCAGGAAAATACTGCAGTCATACTACTGATATGGCTCATTATCAGGGAAAGTGAAGATGGTCCTTTGCGGAGGAAGATGGCTAGTGGATAGTCAAGTTCACATGAAAGGATATTAATTTAACTGGAGCGGAAGTTGAAAAGTGCCCCTACAGTTCTTGACGGGCTATGGAAGAATGTTAGTTAATGTGGCTGCATTCTGATGGTCTGCAAGACGAGATGCACTGAATAGCTCACACGATGCATCAAGCAATGTTCCCATAACACATGATGTGGAGATTACTTTCCACCACTGGTTGCGTGGCACAGCAGATCTGGCGAGTCATCACCGAGTACGTCACTCACCCACATACTGGATGAAGAGCTACATCGGGGCCAAAATGCCCATCTGCTCGAAAGGTCCCTTTGCAGAAGTAGTGGCTTGAGCTACCTGACTTTACTTTGTTTATTGCCGCCGGGTGATATCTTCCCGGGAGCTTACAAAGGCTGCTGTTGCGGATGTAGTGGCTGGTACCCCAGAGACAACGAGTCTGAAAACCGAAAGGATCCACAGCAGACACTAGATATCTGCATTACGGAATTCAGTCACTTGCGCTCGTCCTCTCAGACCAGGCACCTCACCACCACCTGAGTGCTCTCGAACTGATTTTTCGATCCCTTTTATACTGCCAGTGATGTCACAGATGTAATGCCACAGCCAATCAGCGAGTGCACTTCAGAGGCAGGGACGCGGGTCACGTGACACGCCATAGTACCCATGTACTGGGAGCATACATGCGCCAAGCATATGGGGTTCAATATTTTGAAAATAGAATAAGTGGGCTATAGCTATAACTCAGCCAATTCTTAACCGATATAAAAATGGTAAAGACTTTTGAAATCCTCGCTTCATCCTGGTCATGATCGAGATCAAGAACGGCGAGAAAGATGCAATCTAAAAGGATTACGAGTGCCAACTCGGTACTGTTTGAGATGCCTTTTCTCCCCAACGCTAATGCATGTCGTTAAGCAATGTCCGATGCCCGCGCATGCGTGCTACACGATCTTACGTACGTAGTTATTTTGCGATCCTCTCGTAATCGGCTCTACACACACACACATCTTCCTACCCAGGGGGTGGGGGTGGGGTGGGGCGTGCTTGGAACGTACCCGGCCCGGCTGTCCCATACCAAGGCTAGCTGGGATGGTTCGTACATGACCGGTCAAACCGTGCTTCACATGCTTATCATCTAGTGCATTTGTCCAGTCTTCTAGGACTTCTAACATCTGAGTGACCGCTGATCTCGCTCCTAGGAACCCATGCTGGTCATGAGAAAAAATGTTATTTTGGGTCATATGCTTATTATGTTATCTCTCACGATGCTTTCAAGGATTTTTGATGGAACAGCTGTAAGGCTTATGGGTCTATATTTATTTGGATTTCTTTTAGGACCCTTTTTATGAATAGGTACCACATTTGCGTTTTTCCAGTCTGATGGGACAGCCCCTTGATTTAACGACATGTTACATATTTTGGTTAGTGGATCAGCTCTAATATCTCTAACTTCATAAAGAAGTCTTGGATGTAACCCATCTGGTCCAGTGGATTTATTTATTTTCAAATTGATTAGTTTCATTTTGACGTCTTCTATATAGACGAGGATACAGGGCAATGTTGTAGTTGTCTGTAAGAGAAGATGTGGAATTGACTTTAGGTCCTCTTTGGTAAATACACTGGAGAAGAATTTATTGAATTTTTTACCTTTTCCTTCATTTGACCGTATGATATTTCCCTCGCTGTCCTCCACGTCTCCCACATTATCTTTATGTTTCAAGTGACTATTGACATATTCCTGGAAAGATTTAGGATTATTTTTACTACTTTGTGCCATGGTTTCTTCATATTTCTTTGCGGCTATCTTACAGAATCGCTTTACTTTGTTTCTGGCACTAGCATATCAATTAATAGTGCAGTATGATGTTGTTGTTGTAGTAGTAGTAGTGGTAGTAGTAGTAGTAGTAGTAGTAGTAGTAGTAGTAGTAGTAGTAGTAGTAGTAGTAGTAGTAGTAGTAGTAGTAGTAGTAGTAGTAGTAGTAGTCGTCGTCGTCGTCGTAGAAGTAGTAGTAGTAGTAGTAGTAGTAGTAGTAGTAGTAGTAGTAGTAGTAGTAGTAGAAGTAGTAGTAGTAGTAGTAGTAGTAGTAGTAGTAGTAGTAGTAGTAGTAGTAGTAGTAGTAGTTGGTTTGTTCGTGTGTATCTAATGTGGTGATCATGTTTGCTCCTAATGTTGTGTGTGTGGTTTTCGATATGGTTTGTAAAGCTGTGGGTTATAGACTTATGTAGGACTTTGTGATGAAAGGCTCTGGCAATGCTGATCATTTGTGTCTTACCTATATCTGTGAGTTTAAGAAGTTTTTGTGTTTTGAACATGTTTTGATCATTTGCTCTTTTTTAGAACATTTTAATGCATTTTTTCTGCATGCTTTGTATTTTTGTTAATTTGCTTTTATTGTGTGTTAGTCCAGATGTCATTGCAGTATTTTAGGTCTGGAAGGATAAGTGCGGAATACAGGTTTTTAATAGACTTGGCTTGTGTTAAGTATAGCCTTAGTCTTTGAATGCCAGACACACCCCTTCTACGTTAGCTGTGACTGCCTCAATTTGTTTGTCCCAAGTCCAATCCTTGTCTAAATAAACTCCTAAGAATTTAGCAAAAGGGGTTTCTTCAATTTGTGTTTTATTAATTTAGAGTTTTGGAATAGTTTTGCTTATTGATTGACGTTTAACATAGTATATAGTTTGTTTTATTGGAGTATATTACGATCTTTGGAGTTCCTGAACACATGTCACAATTTGATATTCCCTGCACACGATTTTTAGAGATACACGACTACAATAAAATAACCAGATTAAAAGCCCATGATGGCACGTGTAGATTATTTATCTAAATGTTTATGAACGTAGTGGTAGTCGTGTGTAAGCAGTATATTTCACTCAATTCCATAATATATTTCCCAGCATTGGGTATAGATTAGAGTTTTAATGTAGTTCTACTACAGCGTCAAGCTCGTCACCCAGTCTTGATAGGTATATAGTTACATATTCGCTCCCTCTATACCTAATCTTCAGAAAAAAACATTACCATTGGCTTGGAAAGAATCTAACATTGCACCAATCTTCAAGAAAGGGAATAAAATAACGTAGGTAACTACAGGCCCATTAGCCTTCCATCCATCTGCTGCAAAGTGACTGAGCAAATCGTCTGAGATGCATTAGTCAAACGCATGAAATACAATGACCCCCTTCTCTAAAGACCAACATGGCTTCATAGAGGGACGTTCCTGTGTCACTCAACTGACTGATGTAATGGAGACATGGACCAAAAATTTAGATGAGCACATGTATGTAGATACGGTGTATTTTGACTTCCGAGTGGCGCTTGACACTGTACCTTGTTGTAGATTGGTAGCGAAAATCTGTAGCAATGGCATAAATGGCAAAATACTAAAATACTAAAATGGATTGCAGATTTCCTAGCTAAAAAAGCCAGAGTCATCATAAACAATACTTTTCTCCATGGGCTGACATCGGTAGTGGGGTTCTGCAAGGGCGCATGCTTGGGCCAATCTTGTTTGTCTTGCTCATCAATGGCCTGCCAGATGCGGTCAGCGACGAAATTAAACTGTATGCTCATGGCATAAAACTCTTTATGGCAGTGGCCTCGATGGAAGACTGCGACGAAATTCAAAATGCAATTGAAGCACTCGAACATTGGTTTCAAATGTGACTTCTGTCTTGCCACCCCAACAAATGCAAAGTCATGAGAATAGATACCAAGAAGCATCCGTATGCATATGAAATGACATACTCAAGCCAAAGTAAAATACAGCTTGAGCAAGTTCCTCATGAGAAAGATCTGACAAAGATCTAAAGTTCCACAGTCATATTGTACATGCTTCAGACAAAGCAAACAGACGAGTTGGTCTTATCAGACACACTTTTCGCTTCCTTGATAAACAAATGTTTGCCATACTGTTCAAGACTAGGGTAAGGCCTCTACTGGAGTATGCAAACACAGTCTGGAGCCCCGTTCTAAAATGGGATAGGACTACTATTGAAAATGTACAGCGGCGGGCTACCAAACTTGTTACAGTTCTACACACCATTACATATCTGGAGAGAATAAAAATCCTTAATTTACCATCACTAACATACATATCTAAGCGTGGTGATATGATCCAAACTCATAAATATCTTCATCACATATACAAGGTTGACTCTCCATGGCCTCAACATGAAGCTAGTCACCCAGATAGAGGGCACAGCTTGAAACTATCAAAGCAGTCGTGTACATCTCTCTTCGACTACATGCCTTCTCAAATAGAGTAGTAAACTCTTGGAATTCTCTAACAGAAGACTTTGTAACAGCACCAAAATTAAAAGCTTTCAAAAGTAGAATAAACAAATTATGAAAGGAACGTATGTATGTGTTTGATGAATGAATCGATTAATACTTGTGTGACATAGAAATAACGATCTACATGCTGAATAACATGTCCGTGTCCAGATTAAGAGGATGTTACAACAGATAGTACCATTGCTGTAGTAGACGATACCCTACAGCTGACTCTAGCCAGGTAATCAGCCATAGATGGCACATCGCAGCAGACGGTTGAAATTGCCTGGAAAATTGCGTAAAAGCACAATCTCTGTTTTAGTTTTTTGCTGAAAAAACCTGAAAACAGTAACTGTAGATATATGCCCATCATTATGTAAATATTAAATGTAGCTAAATGTCCAACATCATGTAATTAAGTACTTTATGTAAATACGAAAACGCAAGATGTGGATATATACATATATACATATGTACAAGAAATTGCTGTACATAATATGATAAGAAATATATATATATATATAAAGTCAACATATATTTAACCACCGCCCCCCCCCAACCCCCAAACACAAAAAAAGAAAGAAAAAAGATGACCTCATCTAGTACTGTAACTTTAGTAAAAAGCTAATTAAACAAATCACAAAAATGCCAAAGATACATTAAGACACATGCATATCTCTTGTCAATATAAATATATCAAGTTATGTTGAGATCGACAATGGGACTTCTCAGGCCTCTACAGTCATCAATGATGGCGATGATGGCGATATAGTCCTCTTCTGTTGGATAGGCTTTAAGCCTGTAACATATTCTCGCATTCCTCTTCGTCGAGGTCGAGTTGAACCGGCTGAACTGATATGTGGGTGTTAACGGGTATCATTTTGAGGTCTGTAGTGTAGTCAGAGTTGGCATAGTATTTGTTCAGTCGCCCATTAAAGTCGTTGAGTGTTGGTGCCATTACTATGTGGTCTGGCAGGTTATTCCAATAATTGTTTATTCTTATGCTGATGTCTGTGTTGAACCTTGTATGTTCAATTTTCTCAGATGGTATGAGTCGTTCACGATCTACAGTGTAGATACTATGTGCTTACTTGTATCTTTGGACCCGGGAATGATCTTTGTGGCTCTTTGTGGACATTCACCAATAGATATACACCCTTCTTGTTGTGGAGTGACCAGACCGCATTGCCATACTCTTGGGGTGGATGCACAATGCTATTATACACTAGCACAAACTTGGTTTCCAGTAACTCAAAGGATCTGCGAATCATTTTGACTAGCTGATTTGCTTTATTTGCTGCTTTCTCTGCATGTTTGTCAAATTTAAGAGCATTATCAACGCGTTCGCCAAGGTTCTTCCCACAGATTTCTCTTCTAGGAGAACCCTCTCGCCATTCTCTTGCATGCATACTATACACAAATTGAATCTCATCTGCCATGTATTGGATTAATTGGTACGATTATTCAAGTCTACTTGTAGGTCGTTGCGATCCCCAAGAGAGCTGAGCAATGAGAAGAACTGTGTATCATCTGCAAACAGCTTGATCATATTGTCCACAACTTCTGGCATATTATTGATATAGCAGGTGAATTGAGCTGGTCCCAAAAACACTGCCTTGGCATATGCCGATGAGAACTGGCGCCCAGTTAGAGCATGAACCATCTACAACTACTCTTTGTCTTCTGTTGTACTGGAATGACTCAAAACATCACCATCTACTCCATATCTGTGTAGTTTACTAGGCAGTCATTGGTGCATGACCGTATCAAAAGCTTTCGCGAAATCTGGATACACAACATCTACTACCCACTACCACCACCACCACCCCGCCCCCTCATCCCCACCAACCCCACCTACCCCGCCACCCCGCTTTCATTAATGGTTTTGGTACATGAATCAATGCATTCTAGGAGCTGGGTGATGCATGAGTGCCCACTCAAGAAGTTGTGCTGACAGTCAGTTAGTTATATGGTCAACCATATGCTTGTTCAACTCATCTCTAACAAAATGCTCCATCAATCTACAAATGACTGATGTTAAACTTACTTGTCTCAATTTCCCAGCAGACGACTTGCAGCCCTTGTTGTAAACTGCAGTAAGTTGGTCGTCCTTACAGTCATTTGGTATCGTTCTTTCTGATAGTAAAGAGCGTAGTCAGTGGCTTTACAATGAGGTGACTGCTTTCCTTCAGGACTCTGCGATGCAGTTCGTCTGTGCCCTGTGACTTCGAAACTGAGAGATTCTTCAACTTCTTTCATACATCTGTTTCCTGAATGACAATTTTCTCTAATGTGCAGCTCTGCACTACATTTGGAAGAATGGTGAGGAAGGTTGGATTGTATGGCTTGTCAGATTTCATCGGAATTTTAGTGGGGAGCCACTGGTGAAGTGCATAACATAGCTCTCTGGACAGTTTCTCAATCTTTGTCTTAAATGGTGCAGTTTTTGGAGAAATCAGCTTACTCGGATCTAGAATAGTATGTGTGCAGTTTTCTTCATTTGTTGACAGACAACATATTGTAGTTTACTGGCATTCATGGTCAAATATGAAAATAAAATAATTTTAAATCTTTGAATCTTTGATAGACCAAGTTGTTGTAAGCAGATGTAGATTGTGTTATTCATTCTTCCTCTAGCACCTTGGAGTTCAGGACAGACGAGGAGGAAGTGCATCAATGTTTCATCCTCTGTCTTATGAATGGGACAGACAGTCTGACCTCTTCTACTCTTGATTGTGCCACAAAGCAGATGGCACCTTTGTACTAATAGTTTTGCTTGGACTACTTGTCCGTTTTACAGCTCGCCCATAAGGGTGTGTCTTGCCGATTTCACAGGCATCAAATTGAGGTACTGCCATGTTTTCTTCTGTGTGGCTTCTTCTTTCAGCTTTCTGTCCCAGAAGTCATGGATCCGAGCCGACACCATTTCTTTCCAGTTCAACTTACTTGGCAGCTCTTTTACCAAAGTTTATGCAGAGGGCAAGTTGTACAGCTTGAGGATTTGGTAAACTTTTATCACCCAGCTATGTAATGCTGGCGATTTAAATACCAGTTGTCAATTATATCACTCTCTATAGAGTGTTCTGTGTGCATCATATTCACATAAAAAGGTTACGGTCCTTTTGTGTAGCTGGCCTTAAATTGGTATCGCTCCAAGTAAAAAGTAAGCTGCCTCATTTGTGCACACAGTTGGCAGGTGCTGTATTTGCTCAAGGTGCGATCTATTGAATTCGTCGAGCTTATTTACTTCTGTTAGGTCAATGATCAAACCATCTAGCCCATGCAGGAGACTGGGGGTAATGTAAACATTCCAGATGTGCTTGGTGTAATTACCAGGTTCAACCCATTCAGCTCATGGAATCCAGCAACCATTAATGAGTGGTCAAATCGCATTGTCACGTCTTTCTTGTTCTCAATTGTCTGTTGATTTGTAAAGGCTGGATTTCTTGTAACACTTGGTGAGGCTTTGACTGCCGTAGTAGTAGACTTGGTGATGCTGAAGAGATACTGGTCATTCGATGCATTCAGCTGGGCTCCATCTATCAGCTGATGCATAACACTTGGTGCAGTTTCCACAAGGGATCGGTCGCCTGCACACATGATTGCACCACTCGGAACTGTGCTAATTCTGTAGCTCACTGGATGGGTCTTATAGTTATTTAACAGACTATTGCCTCTGTTATTGAAGCGAGCTGTAGATGTCTCACACCCTTATCTCATTCCTTGGCACTCAATAAGCGGTCTTGAAATGCTTCCTCTCCATTTGAATGCAGCACCAAAACAGTATACACACTGTCTAAGATAGTTAGTAGTTTACCATTGATACTATGGGAGTACTCAGCATTTAAGAGCCTGGCATAGTCGATAATATTAAAAGCCTTACTCGCATCTATGGATGTTATATACACATCGTTCTTGTTGTCCAAGGGTTTTACAATGGTCTCAGTTAATAGGAATACTGCATTTGTTGATGAGTATCTTTCTGCAAATCCAAACTGCAGCTTCCTTTTCGACTGATTTAATATTGGTCTGATATGCTGTACAATCTTCTTCTCAACAATCTTTCCCAGTATAGAGTCACCAGTAATCTGCATGTAGCTATCTGGATTTCCAACTGCCTTGCCTTTCTTCAGCACAGGAGTCACAAGGCCGAGCATCATTGCATCTGGGACATGTCCGGTAGCTAACACATCATTGATAACCATATTTTCGATCAGAATGACCTCACTCGCAGAAAATTATTGACTTGTCTTTTGTCATTGCCAACTTTTCGAAGTATGATGCCCATAGTTCAGGTTCCGTTTCATCATGTTCTGAGGCACTAAAGACAATTGATGGTTCTTCAGAAGGTTTCACATTTCGTAACTTACTTATAGAACTAAACATCTTGCCCTGGTCATGTTCTTCATCAGACATTAGATTATTTCGGTCTTCTGCTACCGGTAGTCGTTGTTCCTTCATTAGATTCTTCTTTGTTAGCTTTTTGTTCCTGAGTTCACAGTCCACGAGATATCCTTCTTCTTTCCAAACCATGCATGCCCACTTTGCTTTGTGCATCAGATGCTTTAGTTCTGAATGCCATTTATGGGTCATCCTTGATCTCTTTGTTTTTCTAGCAGGACTTGCATCAATGGAGGGCTTGTATAGCATCTCATTTGTTCTCATTAAAAGTAGATCAGAGACAGGATTTGCGACAAATGTTTCTACCATTTCCTGCAGACGAGCTGATGTCAGCTGTCTACACCTATTAATGTCTACAGTTTACCAGTTTATACGACCTTTAACTGCACTTGGCAATCTAGCTTCAGCAGGTTTAGATAATTCATGTTTACAGCAAGAGTAGCTATCACAGCATCAACTATTGTTTTCTAGATTTTGGGAATCCACTACAATCTCTATAATAGGGATTGGTTGATCGGTTAGTTTGAGGAAGTGATCTAGTTGCGGAGTTGTGTTTCCAATAAAGTGATGGTATGTAGGCACATTTAGCATTAGAGGAGATGCCTATGACCAGTGTTTAAACAAAGCTGCTTTAGAGGTTTGTTGTTCTTCATATCACTCTTCCTGTTGAGTGTTCCACTTATGTCGCCTGCCTATCTTACTGCATGTGCTCTCATCTCATCTCTTGGCATGCCAACTTTGTCACTTCATCACATACTCCCTATGTGATGCTCTTGTCTAAACCTTCGGCTGGCATAATACATATTTATAAGGAAAAGGGATCCTGGGGGGGGGGAGGGGGAGGGTTATTCTGGGGGTGACATCGATGTGGATCACTACGAGGTGATTGCTTCAATCTGGTAGGCTCTCTATGTTGTGGCTAAGAGATCGATGTCACATGATGACAACTCTGGCACGCCCCTTACGTTTGTTGCATGGTGGAATAGTATCCCCATCCACTTGGCTGTAAACACATGGTTACGGAAACTTTCTGTGATGAAAGAGAGTTCATATCTGAATAGGAAACGCTTATGTACACACACTATTGTCTTGTTACCCTTTAAGCTGCTTAGAAATGCATGATTTGACTTGATATTTTCGATGTTGATCGTGACTATATTTATCTCTCCCTTGTTACCACAGTCATATTCAACAGGCCTTATTCTGGCTAGCTGTGCATTTGTATCTCTGGAGGTCTGGGTGGCAGGCCAGCCTTTTCTAAAAATATCATCACCGTTACCATTACAACTGACATTTCTTCTTTTCTCAACTGGAACAGTGTGATGATGATGATTACTGTAATTTGCGGCTGTAGTAGTAGAAACATCATACAGCTGCAATCAGTCCTTCTTCGCCTTTGCCCAATGTGTCTTGTCCTCAGCCGAAGTCCTTAGATTCCTCCGGTCCATTCTTGACTTGAGTGTACCGAGTCCTGCTTTCTTGAGGGCACCTCATAGCACGCTTAACAGATTTATGCATTGGCGTCCTCTCCTGGCTTTGTATTTGCTGGCTCCGAGTAGGGCGAATTCCAAGGCACTCTGTGCTGGTGTCTCTTCTGACATCCTTAGCACATGGCCAAACATGAACCATCTTTGCTGGGCAACATTTACAGATAGCGGCGACGTATTACACATCTTGTATAGTGCATCGTTGGAAATTATGCTGTCTGGCATCGGTGTCCAGTGATGGTGCATAGGTGTTTGCGGTGGAAGGCATCGAGTTTGTCTAGAGCTGCCTTTGGAGCTGCCCAGCTGTTACAGTTATACAGCATCAAGGATACACAGGTTGCATTGTATAAACGTAGCCTCTTTATCAAGGGAATCGTTGATCTACGAATCCATAGCTTCCAGAAGTTCCCCATGATACAGGGTGCAGAAATGTCAGCAGTATTGCAAAGCAGTGAGCCCATGATTTTACTTTTCCTCCATTGTTCGCCGCCACGAAGTGGGTCGTCATTTTCTATAGTTTCATGCTTTGGCGATAGGTATATGTGGGTGAACTCTGTTTTGAATTCATTCATAAAGAGATTCTCAATTTTTAGTTTGCTTGCAGCTATTGGGAGAAGTTCGTCAAGGGGTTTCTTTTCCTCGTCTATGAAGTCCACATCGTCAGCATATTGCATCTCTAGTGGCATGCCCAGTATTGACACTGGGGTGGGGGAGAGGGTGGGGGGGGGTTTGGTCTTGTGGAACTTTCCTGCTCAGATTTCAATGCGGCAGCAAGGTAGCAGATGAAGAGCACCGGAGATAGACCATCTCCCTGCTGGGAGCCGATTGATGTCTCAAACTCTACAGACTTCACTGACTTAGCACGTACTCTCAGCTTGGTGTCTGCAAGCAGTAGTCTCACTAGTCATAGCTCATCTTCATTGCAACTGGCCTGGCATAGTACATCTAGGATCTTTGAGCGTTTAATTGTGTCGAAGGCTCGTGATATGTCAATGCACATTTTGTGGAAGTCCCAGTGTTTAGACATGACTACACGAGCATGCATTGAGCCCATACAATGTCTGCGCAGCTGCGTCCACATTTGAAGCCACTTTGACATGATCCAGTGAAGTAATCGATCTTGTCTCGGATGTGGCATAGAGTAACATTGGATAGGATTTTCCGTATGCTGATGAGGAGCACAATAGACCACAGATTGGCTGGGGGCCCAGGTGGCTTCTTGGCTTAGGTAGTGCTATAATGGTGCATTGGCCTACAGCGTCGATGGGAAGGTGGTGCATAAATGCTGAATTGATTAGGTGCGTGATTGGTTTTGAGATAATGTCACTTGCATATTTGAATAGGTCAATGCTCATGCCATCAGGTCCAGATGCACGTCCATTTTTCAGGGCTTTAAGTGCCTTCTCAACTTCTGCTGTTTTAAGTAGTGTTAATAATGGCCTGGGGTTTCCTGAGAACGGGTGCAAGCGCTCATCATCAGTGTTACTAAATTGTTCCTTGAACCATTATCAGATCACCTTGGCTTTTCACTGGTCAGTCCATATAAAATGTCCTTCAGAGTTGTGTACAGTGAGTGGTGGTGTGTAGTCAGTAACTCTCATGGCTCAGGCTGCCCGAAACATTTTGTGACAGTCATCCATGACGGCGATTTCATCAGCTAGGGAGTCTGCCAGTTGAATAGCAAGATCTTTTAAGCATTCGCTAATGTGGCGCAGAATAATATTGCGCTCCCGGTGTAGTTTGGTGCGGTCTTCACTTTGGTCACTTTGATAGATGCGCAGTCGTAATGCTTTATACTCTGTTGACAGTTTTATTACTAGAGGGTCATCAGTATACCTAGTTTGGTTGTTTATAAGAACATCTGTGGTGTTGGTAGCGGATGATTCCATAGATTTCAGTATTCTGCTTAGGGCTTCGTTTGGATCGGAGCTGACATCGATGTTCGCTATCTGCTCAGTGAGGGCATTTTGACATTTGAGTGTCAGTGTCACTGATGAGCTTGGGTAGGTTGTAGGTGACTCTACTCTTTTGCCTGGTAAGGTGTTTATATATTAGGTAGAGATCTGAAGGTGTGTAATAACTAGCTTATGGTCAGAATTGAGGTCTGTGCCTCCATACAAACGAGCGTTCCGGAGTAAGGGTTTTGCTTCTGTCTTGCATAGTATGAAATCTATTTGGTTGAAGACAGCTGCTGTAGCCTTAGAACCTTTTGGGGCTTTGCGATAATTAATGTGTCCAGTCCATGTTGTCCGGTAACGGCATGGGTGTTTGAAAGCCGTATTTGTGACAAATAGGCCATTTGAACTAAGGAATGCCACCAGTGCATCTCCATTGCTGTTGTGTGTGCCCTCTCCATAGGATCCATGCATAAGCCAAGTCCTGAACTTCTGTTTGCAGTTCCGAGTTTACCCAGCTTGGAGTTGAAATCGCCACACACGAACAGTTGCCATCTAGCTCGGATTGTAATGGCGGAGCTCAGTTCTGTATAGAAGGAATCTAATATTACTGGATTTCTTTAGTTTTTTCGGTGGTTGGGCCGTATACGTTGACAATTCGACACTTAGTGATGGTGTGTTTTCGCGTAGCTATAGCCAGGTCGATGAATGCAATGCGATCACTGACGTATCCAAAACTAATGACATGATCCAAGACCCTTGGCCCTATTACGAAGCCTAAGCCCCGGTACATGGCCTGTTTTTGCTCCATGAGCACTAGCTTATGGCATGTTTGTAGTTGCTGCTCTGAGTGTTTAGCTACTGCGCTCATGGTCAGGCCCATATTGCTTATGAGGTTTATGAGTTTCCTGGCCTCTATGGTACTGGATATGTTCCCAACTTCGCTCATGTGTATAGAGGTAACGTTTCTGGCCACGCTGATTATGGCTGTCATCTCTGGAGGAATACTGGATGCGGTCACTTCTTGTATCATGTGAGGTTCGCTCACATTCAGGCCCATAGTCATCATAGTGCGGCCAAGATGTGTCTTGGAGATCAGGTGCATCTTCATGGAGATACTGACTACACTCTCACATTGAGTCATGCTAAATCTGCTCACGTCTTGTATCGTGTGTGACCTGCTCAGCGTCAGGCTCATATTGATTATAATGCCTGCTGAGATACTGGCAATGTTCACAGCATTGATCATGTATATATTCGTTCTGTTTTGAGTCATGTTGACTGCAATTTTCTACGCAGGTATATTTGTTTTGCTCCCATCTTGTATTTCATGAAAGCTGGCCGTGTTCGGGGACAAACTGATTGTAATGATCGCAGCTGCTAGAATATTGGCAGTATTTGTTCTTCTGGCTTGCGTCCTTTGTTTGGTGCTAGCTGTCTTTCTGGAAGCATTTCCCACACATTGTGCAACCATCAACATCTGTACACATAGCATCACACTGTAGATGTGATCTATAGATATTTGGACAGCTCCTCCGACAATGCTGCCCCCTGGCGATATTCTGGATTTAAAGTACACCATCTAGGCCACTGAGCTTGCTGGCATTCTGGATCTACACCATAATGGGATCTAGTCTCTTACTTAGCTGGATTTATCTGCAGGCGTTCTGTGAGTCTTATTAACAGGGATGTTGTGATTGAGGACACTACTTGGGACAACAAATGTGCAAGTGGGTCAGAAAGTTGAATTTGGTGTTTAAAGTTAGTATGCTTGCTTGTGGGTTTGGCCGAGATAGATTTACATCATTATGTATGGGTCATATGGTACATGCAGGCTTGTTCCAACTTAGCTAAGTGTATATTGGTAACGTTATGAGCCACAAAGACGATGGCAGTCATCTCTGGAGAAATACTGGATGCGGTTACTCCTTGTATCATGTGAGGTTCGCTCACATTCAGGCCAATAGTCACCATAGTGTGGCCTAAATGTTGTACTTTAAATCCAGAATATTACCAGGGGCAGCATTGTCGGAGGTGCTGTCCAAATAACACTGATGAGTGAGTCAGTGGTTGTGTGCGTTAGTGAATGTGTGAGTGAGTGAGTGGGTGGTTGATGGGAGAAACAGTGAGTATGTGTGTGGGGGGGGGGAGTGGATGGGTGGGTGGGGGGGCGGCGGGTGGGCGAGCGAGTGAGTGAGTGAGTGAGTGAGTGAGTGAGTGATCTACGTGAATGAGTGAGCGGGCTACGTGAATGAGTGAGTGGTGGGCAGGCAGGTGGGCGGGCAGATGGACGGGCGAGTGGGCGGGCGAGCGAGCAAGCAAGCGAGCGCGCGAGTGAGTGAGATAAGTTATTAAGCATATTGAGTGAGCCGTGTGAGCTGGGTGAGCTATGTAAGCGAGTGAGTGAGCCGTGTGAGTGAGTGAGCTGAGCGAGTGAGTGAGGTGAACGAGCGAGTGAGCGAGTGAGCCATTGAGACGGTGATTGGGTCAGTGAGCATATAAGTGAGTCAGCGAGTATATCAGTGTTATGTTTTATGAGCAGGTTGAAGATGCCTAATTCCACTAACTTTGTACATAAAACAAATCATTGAAGCACTGTTTCTCATCCCCCCCCCCCATGTCAGTCACTCAGTTATAGACAGTCATACTAGACATCATAATTGTCACAACTCGCAATTGACGAATAGAAAATTCCAATATCAATATCATTGACAGGCATTTGATCAGAGCGAAATATCTATCAAACTTTCCAAGTTATATGCATGAGCCTGAATCGGGCTTCTGGTTGGTCCATTTGGCTGATTAATTATTTAATCACAAGAAAGTAAATTTCCAAGTCTTACTAATTTTGCTTTTCCCATTCCCTTTCTTCTTCTTCTTCTTCTTCTTCTTCTTCTTCTTCTTCTTCTTCTTCTTCTTCTTCTTCTTCTTCTTCTTCTTCTTCTTTGAGAAAAGACGTGTTTTAGAAGAGCTCTCAGTTTAGTCCGTTTGTTGACTGTTTATAATTGTCAGTTGTGTTTACTTTTTGTCTTTTGTATACGCTAACGTGTATGTGCTTATGTTTGTGTTAATAACTTTGTGTTTTATTAATGTGTTCATACATAATTTGATTTTTTTCTGGTCTTCGTAACTCTATAACTACTTGTAACACTTATAGTGCCATTAGCATAGGGTAGTCGGCCTGTTGGCCGAAGTGGACGCTTGATTAGGCTATTGTGTTTGGACAATGGCCAGACAGGTTAGTTATGCGGAGCGCCTGAGAGAGACTCGAAGTGACCCCGTCACCACCCCTGCTTTAGATTACGAACCATTCGCGGGTATTGATAGGAAACATGGTGTACGCGTTGATAGTCTAGCTGGTGTGGCGGTAGAGGCCTACGTGAAAGGTGCCGCCGCCGTTGTAAAGCCGGAGAATAGTGTCGATGCTTCACGAATTAAAGGAGGAATCGCGATTTATGTCAAAACGGAGCAACAAGTCAATAGACTATGTCTTGACGGTATAAACGTAGGTGGCTGCTACCACAATGTGTATTCCTTGGAGAATGAGCCGACGAGATTAATTATATCTAATGTCCCGCCCTACATCCCGAACTTTGTTATTAAACAAGCGTTGGAAAGCCAAGGAAAGGTGCTCGGAAATTGCCGGCCAATACCTTTAGGCTGTAAGTCACCAGAGTTAAGACATGTGAACAGTTTTAGACGGCAGATCCAGATTGTAATGGAAAAGTCCCCATTACCTGAGTTTGTGGACATCCCGTACATAGGAAGGTCCCATAGACTATTTATAAGTACGGACGAGATTGTCTGTTTTAAATGTGCTCAGAAAGGACATTTTCAACGCTTTTGCCCATTGAATGACATTCACGACAATTCGGTGGGTCATGATAACTTTAACAACAATGTTGCGGACGAGCCGGTCAACAGTAAAAATCGTGACGTCATACCGATTTCCGATCTTGTGCTAAATGATAACAATTTTCCACAAACACTGTCACAAAGAAACGATAAACCAGTTGATAACGGCAGTAAATCGTCACCTAAGAAATCACCTCAGAATAAACGTTATAGCGTCTTGAGTGATGATTTAATTGTCACTGATCCTGAAACCGATAATGAGGCGGACATTACCAGTGCACCGTCGGATAATTCCACTGTTGTAGATGATGCTACTTCAATGGACCAGGCTACTCAGCAAAACTCAGCTCTGTTCACAGATGAACCTGGTAATTCCAACACGGCGGCCAATGGGGACTCTGCTGTCACTGTCATTCAAATTCACCGTGAATCGGAATTGCATGACCCTGTTCTATTATCTGACGAGGGTTGTGTAGCTGAAAAACCTGTTATGTCGACACAAGACATCCTAAGTGAACTCGATGTAAATATCTCATTGGCGAAAGCAACCAGTGTTAATAATGCATCTATAGTTTTCAAACCTGGACATGATCCTTGTGATTCGGACAGGCTTGGAATAGAAGCAGGTGGTATGCCGCCTTTATCGCAGGGTGAACTGCTGGACGAGGACACCAGCGACGCTGATAGCATGTCTATTGGTTCAGAACTTTCGGACATGACATATTTTATTGATTCAAGGGAGGTGATGCCCTCTCTTGAAGATGTGAAACTATTTATAGAAAGTGTAAAATATATACACCTGTGCAAAAGTTAAGCACCACCCTATTTTTACGCACATGCGAGGGTATATTCATGTGCTATGAAGAAAGCAATAGCATAAACATTTATGTACCCATCCATCTTAGTGCAAGAGGTAATAATGCAACTAGAGGAATGCTGATTATGATGGTGGGGAAACACTGTATGTTTTTGTTTGAACTTGAAAACGAGGCCTGAATATGGTTACGTTGACCCAACTGACAACTATTGCCCTACAGTTGACACACGTGGCTAGATTGTCATTAATGGTGTCTGAAAACGAAGTTTAACATCTGTGCACGAGTTTGAGACTGTCATTATTAATACCGGGTATATCCACCTTGTGTCTGGATGACGGCCTGGACACGACGTCTCATGCTGGTCACCAACCGACTGATACGCCATTGTGGTATTCGTTGCCATTCAAGATGGAGTGCGTCTGTTAATTCCTGTAGGTTCTGCACAGGAGGATCCCTCCTTCTCACCATGTTTCCCAGAATGTCCCAGATATGCTCATTAGGGTTCATGTCAGGGCTCCTTGCTGGCCATGGTAGGGTTTCGATGGCATTCTGGCGGAGGTATTCATGCACAGCTCTAGCACGATGTGGTCGGGCGTTGTCATCCATGAATATAGGGTGGGTTCCAGGTGCATGATTTACAAAATGAGGGACCACAACTCTATCCAGTATGGAATCTTGATATCTTTGTCCATTTAGTGTTCCAGGTACAGTCAACAGATCCAGCTTACAATCAAATGAGATGCACCCCCATATCATAACGGAACCTCCACCAAATGGAACTTCTTCCATGATGTTACGTTGGTCGTACGCCGTGCGTCTGGACCTCCATACACGAGTTCGACCATCTGTGGCATGAAGCAGGAACCGACTTTCATCGGACCAGTGTACCCGTCTCCAGGATCTCATGTTCCAGTGTCTTCTTTCGTTGCACCACCTCAGACGCTCCTCTTTGTGGTGTGCAGTGAGGAGAGGACGTCTGACAGGTCTCCTAGCTTTCATGCCAGCAGCATACAGTCTCCTTTTGACGGTAGACATTGACACTCTATTGCGCGTTTCCCATTGCTGGCTGAGCACTCTGCTGTTGGTGAATGGAGATCTCCTAACAAGGCGTACTAGGGCTCGATCATCACGGGCAGTAGTCTTCTTCGGTCTTCCAGATCTAGGTCTGTCCTTCACCTCGTTAGTTTGCCCATGTTTTGCAATCAAACGACTGATTACAGTATGGTTAATGTTCAGCTGTCTGCCAATCTCTCTGCATGACATACCAGTGGTATGCATGCCTATGATTTGCCATTTCACACGATCACTTAACCTTCGTCTTGCCATAGCGGTTCACAATCAAGAGCTAATTCTCTCTGTACAAATAAACCACGGTCATGAACACAAAATTCCTAATCTTGTCACCTAAATCTGTATGTAATGTTCTACACCTCAAACTGGACTTTTACATAACTGAACACGTGTGCTGTTTCCCGCCACGCACGGACATCAAGCGGCGTGAAGTCATGCATGCATGTGCATTTCGTACTTGGAATTATGTCAGCTAACGCGGGGACAAAAAGTATGGCAGCCTACTTGTACCATCATGTTTCTACGTTCTAATGTTTTTGCTGGTGCTTAACTTTTGCACAGGTGTATAGTAAAAAGGTAATAGATAAATGCAAAGCCTTTCAACCCAACTTAAAATTACTGATACATCAGTTGATACGATTGAAGAAACAACCTGGCTTAGAATCTGCGTTCAAGTCTCGTGTCACCAAAATAGCCACTAAGCTACACCGTAGCTTACGGAATTAATTTTTCCCGCCTATGGTCAATCTAGTAACGAACTTGAATACAGTTTCTTTTATACACCAAACAATTATGGGTATCTTTGTTCTAAGATTTATTCAATTATTTTTAATTATGAATTCCCTCTCAATTGTTACACTAAATACGAGAGGTTGTCGTGACTCTTTTAAAAGATTTCGTATTTTTAATGAACTTCGCAAAGATTTATTTGCCGATATTGTGTTTCTCCAGGATACTCACACAATTCAGCCGGATGAGTCGCTATGGCGACTTATATGGAGAGGTCAAGCTGTCTTTTCACATTTTAATACAAATACAGCTGGTGTTGCTATAATATTTAAACCCAAGTTAAATGTAAATATCATTGAAACGATCACAGTTGCTCAGGGAAGAATCTTACATGTCACAGCAAACATACATGGCACCTATTTTTATTTGATTAATGTTTACAATCCCACAGAGTCTCATGACAAATTGAAATGCATAGATATGCTAAAAACTCATATTTCCACATTGTCCGAACCATATCCTATAATATTAGGTGGTGATTTTAACTGTACACTTGATTGTGAGTTAAATAGAACATCAGCAACAGAACCACACCCTCCAGCTGCGGATGCGCTTAAAACTTTAATTACAAGCAATAGTCTTACTGATGCATATCGCTGCCTCTATCCACAATCTGAAATTTTCACCTGGCACAGGTCCGATGGGACTGCATCCAGACTTGATCGTTTTTACATTCATAGTAATTTTAGACAGTTTTTAAGCAGTTGTTCCATAATCACTTGCACCAATTCTGACCATGATTATGTTAAAGCAATATTTCAGCTTAAAAGTGTAAAACGGAAAAGCGCATATTGGTGCATGAATACCGCTGTGTTGAGTGAAAGAAACTATGTGCTTTTAATTAATGATTTCTGGAATTGTTGGCAAAAAAAAAAATTTGATTTTGATTGTCTACAGGATTGCTGGGATTTGGCCAAAAAGCATATATGTATTTTATCACAGCGTTATTCCCGAGAACGAGCTGTCCTTTTCCGTGAGAGACGATCAGACTTACAAGCTGAAATTGATCAGTTATCGGTCAAAATTCCAAAAACAAATGAATTATTAGAGGTAATTAACCAAAAGCAATCTGAATTAACAACTCTCCTCAAAGAGCAAAATAGGGGTGCTTGGATTCGATCGCGATTCCAGAATATAAATGAATCAGATAGACCTACTACATATTTTTTTAATCTTGAGAGTAAACGTGTGATGAATAAAACAATTTCACAGTTGAAGATCCCAACCAGTGAAATGGTTAATTCTGATATGGATATTCTGAGCCATGCCTCTGATTTCTATGGTGAATTATATGCGAAGTCAAGCTCATGCAAAGTGTCTGAAAACCTGCTTTTATCAAATCTTCCTAATCTAAGTGAGCTTTCCAGAATTGAGTTAGATCGGGCCCTGAGTTTACCAGAGCTTACTGACGCTGTTAACCATCTCAATAACAACAAAGCTCCTGGAATTGATGGACTACCATCGGAATTTTACAAAACCTTTTGGGAAACTATCGGTTCTGATCTTCTTGATGTTTTTAATGAATCAATTGAAGACATGTTATTACCTACTTCATGCAGGCGAGCGGTTGTGACATTATTACCTAAGAAAGGTGATTTAACCAATTTAAAGAACTGGAGACCTGTATCACTTTTATGTGTAGATTTGAAAATATTTTCCAAGGCCTTGTATAATCGTATACGTACAGTACTCGCAGAAGTTATTCACATAGACCAAAGCTATTGTGTACCAGGACGTAAGCTCTCCAATAACATTAGGTTGATAACAGACGTCGTCGAGTATTCAAATTTCATGTCGTTACCTCTTGGCGTTGTATCCCTAGATCAGGAGAAGGCGTTTGATAGGGTAAGTCACCAGTATCTATTGAATACCTTGCGCGCATTTGGCTTTGGTGATTTTTTTGTTAAGTGCATTCAGCTTCTTTACAATGACACTTCGTGTTTACTGAAAATAAATAATTTGTTATCTATGCCTGTTTCTTTTAGCCGTGGTATCAGACAGGGTTGCTCCCTATCAGGCGCTTCGTACAGTATCTGTATCGAACCATTGTTAGTTAAGATACGCTCAAATAACGGACTGAGGGGGCGGGGGGCGGCCCTGCCTGATATCTCGGGTGAAAGGGTTTCTTGCTCAGCTTATGCTGATGACATAACTGCCTTGTGTACGTGTAATGATGCTTTTATTAAATTGCGAGATTTGATACATGTATATGAGTCTGCTTCCAACGCGAAAATTAACCACTCAAAGTCAGAAGGTTTTTGGGTTGGTTCCTGGAAAGGACGTATTGATGAGCCTTTGGGATTAAAATGGAATAGCAATGGATTAAAGATTCTCGGTATTTATATTGGCAATTCTTTGGATTTTTGCAAACAAAATTGGGAAAATCTTGAAAATGAAATCAGCACAAAACTTCTTAACTGGCTCCCGTTATCAAAAGCTCTATCGTTTATAGGTAGGATCACTATTACTAATCTGCTTGCTGCTTCTAAGCTTTGCCATAGGTTAGCTGTTATCGATATCCCTGGTAATATTTTAAATGCTATTCAAAAACTTTTAATTAACTTCATCTGGTCTGGAAAGCACTGGCTTCCCAAAGAGTTACTGTTTCTGCCTTTAGACAAGAACTCGTGCATTTAGAATCTCGGATACGGACATTCCGTATTCAGTATGCACAATCCTTTATGAACTATTTCGCTTTCCATCCGTGTTTCAGCTTTAGAAGCTACTTTCTCAAACGGATACATAAACTAAATTACGATTATCAGATTTTCTCTATTCAATTGGATGTACAGATGATTCGTAATATACCTATCTTTTATAAGAGTGTGCTCAATTCTTGGTTTTTCTTCAATGTTATGAGAACATCGCATCCAAGCTGTAAAATCGATGTTTTAAATGAACCACTGTTTCTGAATCCTTTGATCAAGAATATCTCCACTGGATTTACTTTTTGCTCCGGAGATTTTATAAGTGCGAATGCTACCATTCTAGCTGATATTTTGGTAAATGATAAACAAATTGCACTTGAAGACTTACTCCTTAAAATTGGCAACAGGTCTCTACGATTGCTTCAAATAAACTTGAACACTCTATGGGATAGCATACCCAATGAATGGTTTGAACTATTAGATCGACCTATTGACATTCCCAGGTCAGTATACAATTATGAATTATCATGCAATATTAATGATGACTCGGTTTTTACTGTATTGATACCATCTCTTTGCAAGAAGGAACTGTACAAGATGTCTTTATTAAAATGTTACTCAATGATTTCACATAATACCAAAAGTAACATATGGAGAGATCTACTTTATCTAAATATTGATTTTACAGATAATTGTCTCTGTTTTTAAGAATATCCGTGTACATACTACGAAGGGGATTTGTCATGGAAGGTTTTCCATGGGGCACTCAACACTGGTGTTTTTCTATATAAGGCCGGATATTGTATTAATGATAAATGTGTTTACTGTGGCGATCGTGAAGATTTAGCACATCTTTTTATAACATGTTCACGTCTCCAACCACTTTTGTGTGCTGTTAGACGAGCAGTTCTATTTTTAACACTGGCTGATGAATTTAAGCCTGAGAATTATGTCAAAGGCTTTCCATGCCCACATTGTTCGTCTAAATCTGCACTTAAAATTAAACATCGTATATGCAATTGGATCATGGCAAACGCTAAAATGGCTACCTATGTAACGCGGCAGCGTCTAATGGACGGCAATGGTCAGACGGACGCCCTTCGAGAATGTATTTCTCGAATGCGAGCTCGTGTGACTATTGAATTTAAATACCACCACTAAAATGGGTCACTAGAAAACTAAAAATTTTTTTGGGTAATTGACCACTTCGTCTGTAGTACTGAAGACGGTATTTTAACATTTAATGGTATTTAGTTATACCGTTCAGTATTATTTTTGTCCACTTTCATCATTTTACATTTTAATGACTGATGACTGATGATTTTGATGACTGATTCCCATTGATTTTTTATACGGATTGGATTGTTGTTTTTTTACAAAATTGACGTAGATCTGTGATATATTGACATATTTATTATTCTTCATAAATACAATGTTTATTTAAATGATACTCAGACTGATTCAGGAATATATTTATATTGTCTATGACGTGTTTTTAAAAATAATGTATGAGTGATGTATTAAATTAAAGCGTTTTTTATGAATCCAAAATAAAGTACATGAAAAGTCTTCTTCTTCTTCTTCTTCTTCTTCTTCTTCTGAAACAGCTGACCTCGATTGAAGTGTTAAGAAACTCTGGATAATTTCATCATTTCCTGTCCTACCGTACAGGAAACTAGCTCTTATATCATGCTGGACAACGAATATGTAATCTACAATGGCTGAATATTAACAAAACTAAAAAGTCAAGTCGACCCCATTCAAGTAATACTGAATTGTATTTTCAAAAAGTAGCAAACATTATAAAAACGTTCAAAAATAATTTTGAAAGAACCACAGCTATGAACATAAAAAACAATCCTAAATCAGCACGGAAGTACAAAAGTTTACAAAATCATCAAGGCCGATGAAGGTCAACAGCAACTACAGAATGATCTACAAGAATTGCAGAATTGGAGTGAAAAATGGCTGACAAAATTCCACCCAGACGAATACGAAGTGTTACATATGAATTCTATCCCACATAATGAATACATACACATTCTCATGCCTAGATATTTTATATGTACAGTATGCACATATATACACATGCACAGAAAATATCTCCCTATGCCGCATGTGGTTCGGAAATATCTATGAAGTTGGTGTGTTCCAACACCACCACAACAACCACCACCACAGCCGCTGCTGCCGCCGCCGCCGCCGACGACGACGACGACGACATCATCATCATCATCATCATCATCAATATCTCAATTTCAACACAACCACGCAGACAATATTTAGGCTCATTTGCATGGAAGCTGTATTTCATGGTCAGATTAATTTCAAAATGTTCAAAGGTAATTCCTGAAGGCAATTTGGTTAATCGCAGTTCACTTGTGTTGAAGCTATTGCTGCATTAGGCAGTGGTAGCTTCTGGTCAAATTAATTTCAGAATTTTCAACGATTATTAATTTGTCAATGAAGTTCTCACTTTGTCAACGGCAAAGGATTATTAATGACTGGTACTGGCAAAACCCCATGGCTCTGCCCTAACCTCACATGTATCCAATTACCACAGCAAGTACAGTGCAGCTCTTTCGTGAGTTGACATGTTTCTAAAACAAAACAAAACCAGAACATGTTGGTTAATACAATTTGAACACAATGTAAGAGTTGCTCTATTGAATGTTTTTGGAGATTTTTGGGTTGGAAGATATTGCTGGCTTAGACAGAGCTGTCTTCCAATCCAACTGTGTCGCGAATATTCAACAGCCCAGTACAAAATATTCAACTGGGCATTTGACTTTGTTCATGGAACATGTTAGGCTATCTCTGAGTTGTACGTTCTTAATGTATCTAAGAAATAGTAACAACATTATCCTAATAGGCATAAAAATAGTAGAAAAAGTGAGAAGAATGATGCTAATGATAATGTTGATAATTTTTGTGATGAAAAATGATAATGGTGATATGGATGACGGTGACAGCGGTAAGGTTATCAAAGTGATGAAGATAATATTAATGTTAGTATTAACATATGTTGTAATTGTTGCTGTTGTTGTTATTATTATGTTGTTGATAACGATAATGGACCTTTCCAGGTTATCCATTCATCATATGACCTCATGTGACGACTTAATCAACTACGCAATGTGCAGGATGATGCCATAATCATGATGTCATGGATGACTCGATTTAGTCCGTCTTAAACACTTAATAGTCTGACACGTTGTACGAATTGTATGTCTTTGCTATATAATAAACATGCTGTTGAATATTTTGAAACTAATTTGACTGGTGCTGTTGCTGCCACTGGCAGAAACAGCGCCCAGTCAAAGTAGTTTCAAAATATTCAGCAGCATACATGTATTAACTGCAATCATAGTGATGATGATAATGGCCATGCTAATATTAATATCTGTTGTTATATGTTCTAGTTGTTGTTGTTGTTGTTATTATTCTGGTGATGATAATAGTAATTTTTCTGGTGGCCATCTTGGATTTGATTTCTGAGCATTTTCTGGAAATCCAGTGAAACGCCACTCATCCTTAAGCAATGGCCCAGCTTCAGCAACACGTTAATGGTAATGATTCTATGATGATGGGGTTGAACACTTCTGGCAAGAATCGTGATTTGACCAATCTTGTTGATGTCCATCATGTAGTTTCTGAAAATTCTTTGAAGCGTACCTCCTAAATCACTTGCCAGCTTTTGGCTAGATCATGTGGTGGTGGGCTCTAGAACCTCAATTCAGATTTTTGATTTTTTAAATTCTTGAAAGGTCTAGTTAAACTAATGTTGACTATAGTGATAATGATGGTATTAATTTTGATGCTTATAGTAATCCCCTGTTTAAGACTATATGCTCGGCCTCAACGTGGCGCAGGGGTGTAACCCACTGGGTGTCAATCCAGACATTTTGAGGGGCTAACCAGAGCATTATGCACAACGCTAATGAAATGACACTTGGAGATCGAATCAACCGAAATTGTGCTCGCCCTGTGGGGATCCGCCAGGCAGGTGCAGCGCCGGGATCCACGCCTCGAAGGAGCCCACCCTCAGCTACTGGAGGTCCCATCAACTCGTCTTGTGGAGCCAGGGGACGAGGATGGAGAGCTACTGGCCAACCGAAAGAGAAGACCAAACCCAAAGAGAACTCCAGTATCAACATCATGCACTGGAACGCAGAAGGGGTTACCAACAAGAAATCAGAGCTCGAACAGTTCCTGTACGAAAACAACATTGATATCTGCTGCATCCAAGAGACACACCTGCAAGAAGGAAAACCATTTAAGATCAGAGGTTACCAGAATTTCCGGTGTGATCGAAGAGGAAGAAAGAAAGGCGGGGTGATCACCTTGGTCCGAAACAGCGTGAACGCCAGCCAGATCAAAACCTTTATGGAAGAGGCAGAATATATCAAGATCAAGGTAACAACCAGCAACTCTGTGATTGACATTGTCAATTATTACTGCCCTAATGACAAGAATCTCTCACTTGACACAATCCAGGTCCCGGACTGCCGCTTCCTCATTGCGGGAGACTTTAATAGCCAGTCCCAGAGCTGTGGATACAGAAAACTTGATAAACTAGGAGAAGACATTGAAGCATGGCAAGATGAAAAGCACCTTTTACTTGTTAACGATCCCACAGATCAGCCTACCTTCTACTCGCGCCGGTGGCACTCGACAACAATGCCGGACTTGGCATTTTGTACAGAAGACATTCACAGAAACCTCAGTAGAGTGGTCTGATCGCAGTTAGGAGGAAGCGACCACCGCCCAGTCCTCCTCTCTCATTTTGGAAGTATTTCAACAAGTTCACCTCAACATCCAAGGTGGAACTACAAAAAGGCAAATTGGAGTCTGTTCGGGATTCGTTCCAATGAGCTTGCCCAAAATATAGCAGTGGAAGGGAGAAACATCAACAACGTGGTCAAGGAATTTAATTCAAGTATCCTCAAGGCTGCCAACGAAGCGATTCCTCGAGGGTTCAGGAAAAACTACCGCCCCTACTGGACAACAGAACTGCAAGCAGCACATGATAAACTAGACAAGGCCAGAGAAGATGCAGAGGGTAATCACTGTCATGAAAACCACTTCACGCTACAACAAACTAAAGCCAGGTATCTAAAGACCAAGCTGGAGGCCAAAAGAAGAAGCTGGAGGGAAAAGACGGCAGGGTTTAATTTAGAGAGAGACACCACAAAGCTATGGAGACTGACTAAAGCACTGAATGATGAGGGTTTCAGGGGAGAGAAGATTACACTTGAAGAAGATGGACAAATACTGACAGGAAAGATGGCTGCAGATGCCTTTGCGAAGGCATATGCAAAAGAAAGGAACATTTCTATACCATGAATGCATCAAAAAGAGGTTAGAAAAGAGCAAAAGGAAAGAACAGACACCAACACTCACGATGCAATGAAAGTTGACATTAGTTTAGTAGAACTGAAGAAGGCTATCCACCAATTGAAGAAGAAGAAATCTCCCGGGCCAGATGGCATTACGAATGAAATGATCCAACACCTTGGTAATGCATCTCTCCGCAAATTGCTAGACATCTTTAATCTCAGTTGGACCATTGGAGTGGTTCCTCAGTGCTGGAAGGAAGCCAGAATGACTCCTATTCTGAAAAAAGGGAAGAACAAGACGAAAGTGCTGAGCTACCATCCTATCAGTCTTACAAGCTGCATATGCAAGACCATGGAGCGCATCATCAACCAGCGGTTGCAGTGGTACCTGGAGTCGGAGAACATTATAGTTTCAGAGCAGGCCGGCTTCAGAAGATACATGAGCACAGAAGATCAATCAACACATCTTGCACAGGTCATAGAGGACACTTTTCAAGCCAAGAAGGTGATGCTAGCTGCATTTATCGATCTGCAGAAGGCATTTGACAAGGTGTGGAAGGATGGCCTCCTCGTGAAGCTCCGGCGCACAGGCATCGGTGGCAACATGTTCCGATGGACCAAGTCATACCTACACAATTGCAGAGCTAGGGTGCTGGTGGATGGACAATCTGGACAGAATGTATTGCTGAGACAAGGGGTGCCACAAGGCGGAGTATTATCACCAACTCTGTTCATACTCTTCATTAATGACATTGTAGCAGAGCTGCCCAATGGAATCCAAGCAGCCCTCTATGCAGATGACCTCGTACTCTGGTGCACCGAGGAGTACACAACGACTGCCACATACAGAATACAGCTCGCCTTGGACAGAATTACAGTTTGGGCCAATCGCTGGTGTATTACCATCAACAAAGAAAAATCATCAGCCATGCTATTCTCACTGTCCACCAAAACCAAGGTTGGCAATCTGACACTGGGCGGTACTCCACTCGAGTATGAGGACCAGCAGACATACCTGGGAGTCACCTATGACAGAAAATTAACATGGAAGGAGCACATCCAGAACGCAGAGGCAAAGGCCAGAAGAAAGCTAAACATCATGAGGAAGCTGGCAGGAACAAAGTGGGGTGCCAATGAAAGGATCCTCAAGACCATCTACCCAGGTACCGTACGACCACATCTTGAGTATGGATCCAGCTCATGGATGACAGCAGCTAAATCTCATCAACAGAACCTCGACAGAGTACAAAACCAGGCACTGCGCATCATCACTGGTGGACTGAGATCAGCACCAATAGAAAAAATGGAGCAGACAGCAGGCATCCCCCAACTTAGCAAAGGAAGGGAATGCAAAGCACTGATCCAAGCTGCAAAGTTCAAATCGTTCAACAACCATCCGATGAAGATCAGGCAAGCACAGCTGTCATCGTGAAGACTTAAAGGATCAAGTTTTGTGAAAGAGACAAAAGCACTTCAAAGGAAACACCAAGAAATGTTGCCAGCACAAATAGAAGACCCAAACCACACCATTGATCCTCCACCATGGGAAAACAAACTAGATAGCATAGCTATTCACACCACAGTACTTCATCTCACAACCAAAGATGAACACAGTGATGTGAGCAAGAAGGCCCTGACCCTAGCCATGCTGGAAGAAATCTATCCTCCGGAGACGTGGATAAGGATCTACACAGATGGATCAGCCAGAGCGGAGGTGCCGGACTGCACATACAGTATCCAAACGGACAACATGAGTCAGTTTCAATACCGACAGGCAAACACTGCATAAACCACAGAGCTGAAGTCGAAGCACTGGTTCATGCAGCTAATGCCATCAGCAGAACAGCAGACCCTATTGCACAGATTGTCTTTTTATCTGATGCCGCTCCGTCCTTGAGGCTATCACCAAAGGTAAGCTGCCACAACTTGAATAAGCACTACAAACCATCAACTGCTTTCGGATAGCACTGCAGTGGATCCCCTCACACTGTGGAGTCCAAGGAAATGAGGAAGCAGACAAGATGGCAAAGGTGGGTGCAGAAGAAAATCAGACAGAAAACATGGTTACCCATACAGAGATGAAGACTATCATCAAGTCACTCTATAGAACACCTCAATCAGAAGATGCCTACCATCATCGCTCGAGGCCAGAGCAAGTGACCATTTTTCGTCTCAGAACTGGACATAGCAGACTAAACCAACACATGTACAGGCGGTTCCACCTTATGACATCGCCCGCTTGTCCTTATGGAGAAGCAGAACAGACCACAGAGCACATACTTCAATGTTGCAGTACGTATCAGCTGCTGAGAGAAGAGATCTGGCCTTTGTCAACCTCTTTTCTTGAAAAGCTGTATGGGCCTGTGGAAGAACTGCAGAAAACCACAGATTTCATTTTGAGAACGGCTCTCCAAGTGTGATACCAGCGATCGAAAAGAAGAAGAATTAACGATATAGTAATAGTTATAACAGTTGTGATAATGCTACCTGTAAAATAATCATAAAAAATATTTGATATATTTTATAGTATATGCACGGACTGCGAGATGCTGATTATTCTAAACCAGATATATCCTTCTGTTTTCCAAACTCTATTATCAGTTAAAAATAATGTAATGCATGCGTAAATTGCTTAATTGGCTGATTATTACCAAGTTAAACCTAAAACACCACCACCACCACATATTATCTCGCATCAATTTCTCCTAGCCTCGCACTAGCCGGCTAGTGATATTTTTTTCCCAACAAACTAAAATGATACGTAAGCCTATTCTGTATTATTCACCCACTCAATCCAACTTAGGTACCCCGTCCAACTCTCTCACATACGCATCCACACACCCACCCACACGCACGCACGCACGCACGCACGCACACACACACACACACACACACACGCACGCACACATGGTCAGTGACACCATTCACTCACTCACCCACACACCCAGGGACACTGTCCAACCGACTCGCCCGCATGTGCACTGAGTAATAAAAAACAAGACAACATCAGTGTTACACTGACAGGATATTAACGAAAATTATTAACGAAAATATTGTCGTATTCCACTTCTTAGTGCAAATCTAGATTTGTATCAAGATTACAATGACCTTGACCTCAAAGGTCTGTGCTGCTCCTCCTTGCTGAGGTAACTATATGACGATGCTTAGTTCTAATAATTTCGCCAATTCTGAAATAAAAGCCAGTCGAGCTAACTAGAACCAAACTGTTAAACTCTGCATTTTATACAAATGTTACAATGACCTTGACCTCTGACCTCAATATCATCGTACAGCATATAAGTAAACATGTGACCAAGTTAAATTCAAGTAGCGTGAACCAATCCTGAGATATAAGACAATATGGTGAGCTAAACCAAAGTACGTTGACTGCACTATGGAACTTGGATCCGGACGCGATCTAAAAAAAGAAATTCCGAAATCTTTTTTACATATTCAAATACCTCTTTGAACACTGAACATTCTCGCACTGAAAGTTTTAATACAATTTTAAAATCGACAATTTTGACACAGGGACGAAAATAGGTGATCTTACGCTATACCTAGTGAGCCACTCGCTATACGAAAGTAAACAGCAAAGCGTCCCATTGTACACATCACAGGTCTAATGTGTCAGTAATTATTTTACAAGCAGAAATCGCCTCTCATCTCATTTTTTCAGTTGTTTAGGTTAATTATTTAAATTGGACAATGTTGCCCCATTTTTAATTAGTAAATGGAGCATCATGCTTTATCAGCTATTTCATGGAAACCGCTGGCTACCCAGTTTAATATAGACCTTTAGCAGTTATATCTGTTGCCACACCTCACCACTCATCGCTACCTTCATTTCCTACAGCTGCTTTCTACATGCCCCCACTGTCAGAGAACCACTTAGACATATGATACCTTATATCTCTAGTATATTCTCGCATTGATATACTGCCTTAGCTATATTGTATTAATAACCAGTCAGTTTTACGATGTATAAGGATTTTGCACAAACATACCCACAACAACTAGCATGGAGACCCCATAATTCATAGCTGTGAGACGATAATTTAGCATGGATGAGGAAACACTGCATGGAAATCTTAGATTTTAGTTTGGGACACCCAGATTTCTAATTGTGAGCTCCCAGAACCCAAATGCCATGAGAAATACACGTATCCTTGATGTTAACTGACTAGAACAATATGCAAACACCAAACCTAAGATAAATAAGACAAAAAGCAATGGCACATTTGACACGATGAAGACAATCTTTTTCTTTAAATGTAGACAAAATGGATAGTAATGGATTGCACATATTATGAATGAATGTACCAAACGAAATAAGAATAATTACGGTTTTAAATATCAGTGTCGGTGAACTTGTGCATTCTATTTATGTGTAGTATGTGAACTGGACCACTCGAGTTCTGAATCAACAAATGCTCATGCAATGGAAGCATTTCAAATGTCCCATCGAAAATATGCCATGGCTATATGCCATGGAAGCTTGGCGCTGAGCATGATTTCATTCAGTTTTGTAACTTGTCATACAAGGAGAACATCTGAGTCGCAATCTTGAAGGTGTCTCAAATACGAAGTAATGATAATTAAAAATAAGTTACCATAGGAATTTACTGTTACATGTCTTATTGCCAGAATAATCAAGACATAGAACAACTACATGGCAAAATCGAATCTGTGGAAATTGTTTTCTAATGACCTGAACAATAACTCTACAGAGAAAATCCTGAACAACTGACTGAAAAGGATGTTGATTGAACAACATTGGACATGTTGGAGGAACTCTTTACAGAATGAAAAACTAATGAATCAATGACTCCAGTGTAGACACATATGAATGACGTGGACTTGCCAGAGGGAGGTCCTAGATTCTCAAGCCTGGATACAAAGTAGGAATGAAATGAGAGCTTAGTTAAGAATATATGCAACATCCTTCAAGGGCCTGTGTAACCGAGCCTCAGGAGGTAGATGCAGATAATAATTACTATAAATCAAAGCAGTGGAAGCAGATTTTAAGAGACCTCAACTGCACGAAGCATTCTCGCTGAGCACAGCAGAAGAGACGAGGACATATTGATCAGGAAACACAGTTATCAGAGCAATTTGCAAGCACAGTATGTAGATTATTTACACAAAACTATTTACAAGTGCCTTCGCCCATTCAGGAGTGTGCTTTCCAGGAACAGTGGAACCAAGCCACTTGAAAGAGAATAATGCTGTGCCAACATTAACCATCTGTTAACTGTGATCATTTTACAAGGATGCGGGAAATATTGATCTACGTTCCTCTCAGGTATGGACACGTGGGTCATGAATTGATAGGATGAGCCTCCATCAGGTGATGAACCCCAGATAACATGTAGCCATTGGGCCAATGTTGGTAACAGGTTGGCAGATCGTAGAACTTGGCTGTATCATTTGTTTGCCAACGTTGGGCCAACGTTGAGCCAACGTTGGGCCAACATTGGAAATTTCATAATGAATCAAACAAAATCAACATGAATTTAGCGTCATAAGAATTACCGAGACATGGTTGAAACCTGACTCACCACTGGACTTAATTAATATGCAAAATTACAAATTCATTGAAAAACACAGGCCAACTAAAAAAGGTGGTGGTGTAGGCATCTACATAAAGGACAGTTTACAGTATAATTTGAGAGATGACCTGTCAATGAATGAAGAATTTATTGAGACTATTTTTATTGAAATTCCCAATGAAAATACTAAAAATAAACTTGTCGGTGTCACATACAGACCTCAGGGAAGTGACAACGACAAATTTATGAAATCATTCGAAAAAATTCTAAATACAATACAAAATGAAAAAAAATCCGCTTATATATTAGGTGACTTTAATATTGATTTGTTAAAACAACATAGCTTCTACACTCAAGACCTATTAAATTTATTAAAAATATCTGGCTTTTATCCATTTATAACGAAACCAACAAGAATTACAGAATGCTCGGCTACTGTTATTGACAACATCATCTCGAATAATGCTGTAAGTGCCAAGAATCAAACATGTATCTTTGTTGTAGATATTTCAGACCATTTACCTATTTTCTATATAGAAAAAGAAAACAAAAAAGGAAAATCATTTGTAAAAGAAGCAGTAACTTGTAGAGACTTCAAAAAGGAAAATATAGAAATGTTCACAAACAATATGGCTAACATAAACTGGAACCAGGTAATTGAATCACAGTCATGTGACGATGCCTACAACACCTTCCACACTATATGCTCTAACATATATGAATCTGCCTTTCCACTTAAAAATATTAAGAAATTTAAACAAAATCCTACTAAACCCTGGATTACAAGAGGAGTGATAGCTGCCTGTCACAAGAAAAACAAGTTATATCTGAATTTTATTAAATATCCGACAAAGTATAATGACTCACAGTTCAAGAAATATAGAAACAGGCTAAATCAGATAATTAGGACAGCAAAAATAAATTATTTTCATAATAAATTTGATGAACAAAAAGATAATATAAAGGAAACATGGAAACTGATTAAATCATTACTAAATAAGAAAAAATCCAATACTGAAGCATCACGGTTTATTTATAATAATAGAGTCATTAACGACAAAAAAGAAATAGCAGACAAATTTAATGAGTATTTTACTAACATTGGTCCTAATTTATCACAAAAAATTCAACCCAGCTCGAACATACATATAAAGGACTTTCTAACAGGTAGTTATCAACACTCTATTTTCCTAAATCCAACAGATACTCACGAAATCTACAAAATACTAATGCAAATTAACACAGCTAAAAGTGCTGGAATCGATAATTTCAAATGGAAATCTTTTAAACACTGTGTAACAGAAATACTAACACCATTGGACCACATCTGTAATCTCTCACTTACACAGGGAGTATTTCCATCAAGATTAAAGGTTGCACGTGTGACACCCATATACAAAGCTAAAGATGTATCTGACATTACTAATTATCGGCCAGTCTCGATACTTCCACTTTTCTCAAAACTCTTAGAAAAGCTGTATTTTAGTAGAATTACTAAATATCTACACAAAAACTCAATCATATATCCTTCTCAATATGGTTTCAGAGAAAAACACTCTACTATGCTTGCCATTGTGGATATGATAGAAAAATTATCAACCTCCCTTGAGAATAATGAACGTACGCTAGGTGTATTCTTGGATCTTTCCAAAGCCTTCGATACAATTGATCATACAATTTTACTGCAAAAGCTGCATACTATGGAATAAGAGGTACTGCATTGAACTGGATACAGAGTTACCTGTCAAACAGGGAACAGTGTGTACAATTCAATGGGGCTATCTCTGAATACAAAATTATAGTTTGTGGTGTTCCCCAAGGTTCAGTTCTTGGGCCCCTGCTGTTTCTCCTATATATGAATGACATACCCAAAGTCTGCAAACATCTCTCACTAATACTTTTTGCAGACGACACAAATGCTTTCTGCAGCCACAAGGATATAGAAATTCTATACAAAAATGTCAATAATGAAATGGCGAAATTAATAGACTGGTTTAAAGTAAACAAATTGTCCTTAAATGTATCAAAAACTAATTATATACTATTCACAAAATCTAAGAAACTAAAAGAAATAGCTCTCCCAAATCTCTATATCGACAACCAGATAATTCAAGAAGCACAATATGCTAAGTTTTTAGGAGTATATCTGGACCAAAATTTAACATGGGAGAAGCATATTGAAATTATTACTACCAGGGTAGCAAAAAGCATTGGCATCATTCGCAGACTGAAACCCTATCTAACACCTAATATTATTAAAAACCTGTTTGCCCTGTAGGTGGGGCTTAGAATACACCTTCCGTATCCTCTGCATGTCGTACGAGGCGACTAAAGGAGGTAAGGATGAGGTAACCCTGACAGAAACCTCGAGTGCTGAAGACGGAGGTTCCAGGCCGCACGGCGCACTCTAATAAACCATGGATCCACGCACTTAACGCTTATGATCATGTGGATAGTCACTTACAGGACGTGCAGTATGATCAGCGAACGAAAAGAAGAAGAAGAAGAAGATTAAAAACCTGTACTGCACAATGATACTTCCTCACATCACCTACTGCAATGATATCTGGACTAATACATCTCAAGCTAGACTAAAAAAACTAAAATATCTGCAAAAGCAATCTATTAAACTATTTTCACAAACAGCAGGTGGCCAGGATATCTTTAAATCAGAAAAGGTCTTAAAACTTGAGGACATAGGAGGGCTCCAACTATACACACTCTTAAGGGACTTCCACAATGGCAACTTACCCTCATCCGTATCTAACATTTTTATGCTCAATACACAATTGCATCCTCACAACACAAGAACAAGAAATAACCTCCATTCAACACACCACCAAACAAAAGCAGCACAACAAAAACCCTCATACAAAGCAATTCAGTTATGGAATAATACAGACACAAGCAGACGCACAGACATCATAAAGCTACGGTACTTTAAGCGGAATATCAAAAAGAAGATTATAGAAACCTACTAGACTCTGGAAAACACTCACCATCATGGCATGCTATTCTAATACTTGCACCCAGTCACCAGAACAAATAATAATAATAATAATAATAATAATAATAATAATAATAACAATATTAATAATAATAATAAGAATAAGAATAAGAATAAGAATAAGAATAAGAATATCTGTCATAATGGTAACTACCAAACAACTACCTCTACCATCACAGCCTAAAAAAATATATATATAATATAGAATTATTAACTTAAGCAAGATAAGCACACATCCCTCTGTCATGTCTTTCCCTGTAAAAATGTAAATTGTCATACGTCTATTAACTGTTGGACTGCGGGAAGTGGACAATAATTCCAATTGGCAATGACTCTGGATTGGCTGAGTATTTTAGAAAAAATTTGACTGAAAGTTGCTTGTGGCCGAGCCACCGACAACGTTCGGTCAATTTTTTTTTTATTAGAGGTACTCAGCATACCCTGAGTTAGGCTCCATGGAAAATGTAGACTGCAGAGGCTTGGCAGCGAGACAGTTAACTATATGTATATATAGGACTATAACATGTTAACCTTATGTATTCAGTATTCTCATGTCCTATATTGTTGTTATATGTTATATGTAGGGGTCCACCGCCACATAGGCTCTGCCTTTGGTGGACTACCTGTTGTGAAACTGTAAATGTATATTCTATATCAAAATAAACAATCTTGAACTTGAACTTGAACTTGAACATAATATTCACCGTCTCTTAAAAATTATTAAATTATGCTCTCTGGTGTACTATTTAAATAGTTTTATAGATTTAAATAACGTGCCAACGTTGGGACAGCATTGGGCCAATGAGCAAAATTGCATTGGCCCAATGCGGATGTAAATGTTGAGCCAACGTTGGGCCAACGTTTGCTTGCTATCAGGGTCCTCTTTCACAGACCCTGAAAGTAAGATGAAATGATGGCCTCAGACCGCAAAGCCATCCACCATGTCGAACAGTGTGATGCTACACCTGTTAACGGTGGTTTCAGATGATGCAGGGTGGTGTGCAGTGCCAGCATCTGGTGGCTCCTCCTTCACTGATCCATGTGCTCTGGTCTGGCCATCTCTCCCGCACATGGCCCAACCTAGCTTTCGACAAGAGACATTGGCCATACATAATTGCTTTCAGACATGTCAGATTATGCACAGTGGTGTGCGGTACCTGGCAAAATATGGACCGACACGGCCAACAAAATACACTCATCAACAGGTGGCTCTTCTTTCACTGACACCAATGTCAGTCCGACAATCTCTACAGTACATAACTTGATCTTACTTTTGAGATGCTATGTAGGCTCTGTCGGCATGTTAATTTCAACACCAGATATTTTTTCGTTCACTGATCTTGATGGCAGAAGTGCTAGATCGAACCCTGGGAGGCTGTCTAGGTGTGTGGGCAATTGTAAGTCACATCAACGAGACCGCGTTTATTTATCGTCGAGATTGCGTCTGATCATTAAGAACGCGATATGATACCCTGCGCGATTCTTCTGTACTGGAGGCGTGATTAGTCCGAAGTTGACAACTCACGAAAACTGTGAAAATTTATCACACCTGTGAAAGTTTTGTTCTGAATCTCAAATAGTGTTTCAAATTATGGCGTAAGCGACGTTTAGTTACTACAATATTATTATTATATTTCATACGGAACACGTCTTTCCCAACTGTATGCCTACATGACTGGAATTGAACAGTTTCCAATAATTCCGGAAACGTTTTAAATTTCGTGGTATCCGTCACTCGCCTGCTTTTAACAACCTTTATCTTAACTTTATTTTCTGTATCTGCATATGTGTGGATAGCAGTCAAAATCCTATTGGACATCATAAGGGCATCTTGACTTATCCTGTCCATGATTCTGTTGAACTGAGAATGATGCGATCCATGCGAAAAAGGCAGCAATTTTCAACAAGAGAATAGAGGATAGGATAAGTAAAAATGTCCCATCATGCCTAGGTACGGGTCAGGCCATGAACATGGCTGGGTTGATGAATGAAATTTGATGAGACATTGTTTACATCATCAGTATCATTTTCGACGCTGGTAGCCTGTGTGGGCCTTTTGTCGATCGAAAAATTTGATTTTGAACGATTAAAAATATAAATTATATTTAGCCCTTCCACCTGTAAAATATAAATTATATATTGCCCTTCCGGTTTAGGTCATGCGGTATGTTAGCTCATCGGATGTAAGTCTTGAACTTCTCCGCATGATTATATATGTCTTCTTACCTCTACATGGTTATAATATGTCTTCTCTGGTATGTCTGACCAGATTATTCCATGGAAAGAATTAGAACTGGCTGACTGATATGGTTCAGGTTTGGGTTTTGTACTGTCCAAAACTAATTTTGAACAGACTTTGTCCAAAACCTGTCTAAAACATGTCCAAAAGGGTATAAACCAGTCCTAAACTGTCCATAAATGTCCAAAACTTATTCCATTAATAATAGGATTCTTGGATGAGAGAGTTAAATACAACTACCCTTCTGTCTGTAAACCCTATCAATGACACAGACAAAGTATAACAATTACTTAACAAGTAAGAAATATTCCATGGAATGTTTTGAAAATAATTGGACTGTAAGGTATTGCCGCCAACGTCAGCAAAAGCTTAGTCAAGTTATTTTCAAAACCTTTAACAAATTTTATTGTTCAGTCCATTTAGTATAGAGGAATTCACAGGGGTGAAAGGGTTAGCTGGATTAGTAGCGCCTAATTATAGGCTCATTCACCTGCGAATGTTATAACATAACATCTACAGAAGTCCCTGCTGGTTATCTGCACTTAGATCTGTTTACACACAAAGAACCCATTGTTAGTCCACCCAGCCAAGGTCTTGCTGCCCCAGTCAAGGAACAGAAGTTACAATTGAATTACAACCTGTAGTTAACACTTTCAATGATAATGACCAGCAATGGCAATATTCCTTACAATTTAAATGCTATACAGCAAATTTTCTGTTAAATATTTTGAAATTAATTTGCCTGGAAGCTGTTTCTAAGGCAGCAACAGCTTCCAATCAAATTATTCCCTAAATATTCAACAGCTTTCCTATTATACATACATTATTTTGCTGAATAAATAGGTGATATAGTATTATTAAAGATTTGACTGTATATGTACTTGTAGTTACACTCTCTAAGATAACTGAATTAAATTGTGTTCAGACTGATCTATGTATGTTAACTATTTCATCAATCATGAGTTACATACATCTCATTTTCAAAGGAAATAGCCTGGACTAAAATTTTAGATTTTGGACAGTTTGGGACATTTTAAGGTGTCGAAACCTATTTTGGGCGGATGGTTTAAACATGGATTAAACCATGGTTTAAACCACTGATGTCCAAAACTTGCCAACCCTGATAAGGTTATTGTTCGGAAATCATATAACTAATTGTGTGAATAAAGGCAGTTCACAGTCTTAGGTATAATCCGCAGAACTTTCGACTACTTGGAGAGGGAAATGTTTCTGAAACTGTACACGGCTATGGTGTGACCACATCTCATCATCATCATCTACGAGCTATACGCCATTGGCTTGTTATTGCCTCAGTGTGTTAGTTGTAGTATGGCTTGCTCAGTCCAATTCAAAATTCTATCTTTGAAGTCGATATCTAGTATGTTCTTGAATGAGTTGACTGTTGGCTAACTAAGTCTCCTCAAAACCATTAGATTTAAGAGTTTAACCCTTACCACTCCGATCTCAATATTCTATCTTCTGCTGTGTAAATAACAAAGAAACTGTTGTACACTTTTCAACAATTTGGTTGATGATCATTATGTTCGACAGCAACATCCTCCACCAAATTTGCCGAACGGTGAACACCAGGTCATCTTTTAATTTAATATGAAAATTTAAAATTCCGACCGGGGTGGCAAGGTTTAATGCTGATTTGTGGAAATGCTGAGGTGCAGATGGGTGTTCCCAACGTCAGTTGTGGTTATTCCGCCTACACTCATGGTTACACCCTGCTGTGTCTAGCATTTTGTTACATGTTGACTTGTGGAGGCGTAGTTGGTCTTATTACTGTTGGTTTCATTTTCTGCGCTTATTCTTATCTGAATCTCCTCTACGCTAGTGTCTCTTCATGCTACTACAAAATGCGGACGTGGAAAGCAGAGACCTATCTACCGCTACAGAATATGTTCTTGTCGACACACAGACTACCTTAAGATCAGTCCACTGTATTGGAAGAATTGCAGTATGACTTTGCGATGGGCTTGTATACGAATTCAGATGTTTTTTCTTTAAAGTAGATATCTAGTTTGCTCTTAAATAATTCAACTGTTGTTGTTTCGATGCAATATATATATATAGACTTCTCATAAGCATTCGATACTGTACCACACCAATGACTAAACAAAACTGATAAACTGATATTGGCAGCAATTTAGTGAGGTGGATAGGAAACTACCTATGTAACAGAAGCCAGAGAGTAAGGATAGATATGCATCCTGTATTAATGTCAGAGCTCTTGAGAAATGTCCATTTGCAGACCAAGAGAATACTGTTTTTGAAAATTTACAATTGGAATGATGGCTCGATAACCGAGCCAGTCATTCCAGTGGTAAATTTTTAACAGTTTTCTCTTGGTCTGCAAATGAATATTTTCTATCAGAAAGTTTACATTTTCTTGAATAAATTAAATGTTGACACCGAAATAACAATGTCGAAGGTCAAGGTCATTCCGACCTCTACAAAACTTTGTTATTTCAATGTTAAGTTTTTGGGCTTAGCAAATCTTATCGTGGAATTTTTCAGGATTGCTTAACCCTAATGGAACATAACTTGGGTACATGGTTGCTTATGCCAAGAGGATACAGGATGGTGACATGAAAGTCACCAGGTCAAAGGTCAAGGCCATTCTGTTATTGCTATTTGACCTCTGCTTTTTCAACCATAAGCTTTTCCATTCAGCAAATCATTTATATTTCAGGATTGTTTAATTCTATTGAATACACGGTTACCTATAATGTTAGGAAGCAGCATGAGAACGCGAGGTCAACGGTCAATGCCACTGTGACAAACAGGAGACAATCGAAACAATTAATTTCGCGGAATTCTTGTTTTGTAATATACCATCATGCTACTTTGTTTTGATAAAGTTTGGTCCATGTATCTTATGCGGTAAATGAACCCCGTTTGTGGCTCAAAGCGGTATACCGTGATCCAATACCGTGACCGTTGCCATTTCCAAATACCATGAATACCGTCCATAATGTTTGAGCAATATTTGAGAAATATATTCATAAAATCTGACTTGACCAAGGGTAAATAAGTGCTAATAGTGCCAAAAATACAGGCATCCCTAACTATTAGCCAAGTTGAGGTGAAAGGGTCGTTGTAAAAACAAACATCAAGACGTCAATTACAAAATAATGACAGGAAGAATTGTATGTCAAACGTACGTCTTGAAAGTCTCGCGGTAAAATCGCTTTATTTAAAACATCTAACATTCTCTGGCCGTCAGCCGGTAGTAATTACACTATAATATATTCCCTATTCCCGTTTCTATTATTTGTAATTTATTACTCCAAGCATTTTGTCACCGAACAAACACGCTAGAATAACAAAATAACATACGAACTGCGTGCTATTCAAACACAACAGCAATCTCGCAAAGACGTATCTGATTGGTTGGTCATGAACTAGACCGTAGGAAAATACATTACTACGCTGAATTTATCAATGAAAATTTACTAAAACGTATTTGCTCGCGCTGTTTTGATCATGTGCTACTTTCTTAACAACAAGCAGCGTTGAAGTCGTTATTTTTTTATTTTTCTGGCTTGTTTTAAGAAATTTCTTTAAGGATTAAATCCAGTTTAAATAACGACACCTAAAGATTATAGTGTTTTAGTTTTTGTAATTCATTTTTCGACTGGCTACACGTCGGAAGTTCGCGGAAATAGCTTTTTACACGCATTGTTCACGTGAAGCATGGCGAGTAACGAGTCTGCACATCGGGTACTCAGTAATTATCAGAAGCTTTCGAATCGGCTATATTCAATGTTGTGTTATATGTATGTGTATAGGCCTGTTTTCGTGAGTAACAGAATATACGACTCCAACAGAAATAAAAGAGTACAACACTCGCGGATTTTGTCTGGACTCTGTTTATCAAAGCGCTCGACTGCCAAAATAAAATTTACCGTTTGCTGGTCGCACGCATTAATAGCAAGAACACTCCAGATTGAAAATAGTGCCCCCCAATGCCTCAAACAGCGGGTTAAAATTAGCGAGTCGACCACACCCTTTGACCGATATTCCCGTGAATGATATTATGTCAATAAAAATAGTGACCTAATAAAATCGTGAAACTAAACAGTCGCAATAGCCATGTTTTTCTTCTCTAAATCAGGAAGCCGATTTATTTATTTTACCTATATTTACCGTTGATTGGAGATGGAAGTGAAAAGGAAATGGAAAAAATTGTTCTAATTTCATGGCATGCCTCAAGCTCAGATGACGGTATACCGTGGTACCGCGGTATTTTTTCATGGTACCGATACTGTCATGTAAATATCAATACCGCCCAGCTCTAGTGAATCTTCTAGTTCCTGTGTTCTATGTTGACCGTGAACTTCTAACCTTTGGCCTGTGTAAGTGTACTGGATTGTTTGAAAAGCTGATTTTTATCGATATCATAAATTCTTCCCTATTGAGCTTGTACATTTCAATTAAAACTCGAGGTGTCTGTTTATGTTGTCATGATTCTTTCAGGTAGCTGAGTGATTCAGTCCATCCATCTATCCGTCCATCTTCTGACCGTGTGGCGGTTCATCTGTGTGTGGATCTCTTTGGTTTTTGTTCTGATAACTTTACAAGGTGTCTTTGTTTATGTTGTCTTGATTCTTTCAGGTAGCTGAGTTATTCAGTCTATCCGTCCGTCTTCTGACCATGTGGTGGTTTACTTGTGTGTGCAACTCTGATTTTGTCTGATAACTACTTTTTAGCTCACCTGGCCCGAAGGCCAGGTGAGCTTATGCCGTGGCAACCGTCCGTCGTCCATCAATTTTTGCTTTAAAACACTACTCATTAACCGCTTGTCTGATTTTAACCAAATTTGTCTGGAAGGACCCTGTCATTGTAGGCTCAAGACCCGTCCATTCAGAATTTTGATTCGTCAATTTTAGATTAAAAATTTACCGGAAAGTGTCAAAATGCTTCCTTCATCTTACCATTTTGACCAATTTCCAGGGTTCCCACGCAGGTATGGAAGTCTGGAAAAAGTATGGAAATTTAAGAAAACCATTTCCAGGGCTGGAAAATCTATGGAAAATTTGACATTTCGTGGTACCGCTATGGAAAAGGTATGGAAAATTAAAATATCCGGATTTGTAATTTTTTCCGGCAGCCATTTTGTCAACAAACACTTCCTTGTTCCTGGTTTCGCAAGTCTGGATTGGGTACCGGTAACCGCCAAGCTCCAATACATTGCGATTACTGGGAACATTTCGCGCGTGAGCAATACGTGTCTGTTTTTTCCCCAAATGTCCACTGTTAAAATGTCTTTAAATGGCTATGGAAATTTTTTAATTTGGTCTGGAAAAGGTATGGAAAAATATTCTCCCCAAGGTGTGGGAACCCTGAATTTCAACCAAATTTAGCTGAAAGGACCCATTGGTCGTAGGCTCCGGAACTTCCATTCAGAAATTTGATTCCTCAATTTTTTGTGCGAAAATCCTAGATTTTATGAAAAATGTACTGCAAATTGTCAAAATGCTTTTCTCCTTACCATTGTGAGCGATTTCAACCAAATTTAGCTGAAAGGACCCTATGGTCTTAGGCTCTAGAACGTCCATTCATAATTTTGATTCATCAAATTTTTGGTTGGTAAATCTTATATTTTTATGAAAAATGCACCAGAAATTGTCAAATTGCTGCTTCTCCTTATCATTCTGAGCGATTTCAACCAAATTTGGCTGAAAGGACCCAATGGTCGTAGGCTCCAGAAAATCCAATCAGAATTTTGATTGATCAATTTTATGGGTGAAAATCTTAGATTTTATGAAAATTGTACCAGAAATTGTCAAATTGCTTCTTACCAGTCTGAGCGATTTCAACCAAATTTGGCGGAACGGATCCTGTGGTGATAGGCTCTAGAATTTCTATGCAGAATTTTGATTCATCAAATTTTTGGTTGAAATCTTAGATTTAATTTTAAATGTACTGGAAATTGTCAGATTGCTTCTCCTTACCATCTTGACCTGTTTTAGCCAAATTAGGCTGAAAGGACCCTATGACCATAGGCTCTAGAACATCCATTCAGAATTTACCAGAAATTGTCAAAACGCTGCTTCTCTTTAGCTGCTTGACATATTTCAACCAAATATGACACGAGTGACCCTATCAAGGTAGACTAGAATTTCGATTGGTCATTTTTTTGTGTGGTAATCTTGGATTTTCCGAAATTTACCATCATGAATATCTATTTAAATGCAAATGGTTCAAATGCTAATGGTCCAGGTGAGCGCCACAGGCCCTTGGGCCTCTTGTTCTTGTTCGTGGAGTATTTTATTCAGCGTAACTGGGGAATGCACGTATTGTTTTTGGCATGTTATACGTGTAGGACTTGTTGACTGTATGGTATTATTTTTGTCATTCACAGTTACAATGTATCAGAGCTCGATGATTACAGTCACTGAGCATCTGCTGGACTGTACATGGAATAGGAGAGAGGTCTCATATTTACCATCTTCTACTGACGTATTCATTCATCAACCTAAAATTATGTAAGGCAAATCTCAGTTAAAGGAACAATTGCATCAGTGCACTAGGTGACGTGTTACTGTTTCGTGTTGACCTGTGTTGTGGATGCCACAAATATGACAATGGGAGATGAGGCGTTATTTTCTAACATGATAATGCCAGTGCTGCTTGTCCCGATTCTGGAGAAGGTATGTGATTGATGTGAATGTTTTTTAGATAGATCACTACATATCTGAATTCTATTAACCTTATAACACTCATATCAGCCAAAAACAGCTTCTGCAGTGATCTTGAGAAATGTCCATTTGCAGACCAAGAGAAGACTATTTTTGAAAATATACTATTGGAGTGACTGGCTCGATGACCGAGCCAGTGATTCCAGTGGTAAAATTTCAAAAATAGTCTTCTGCAAATGGACATTTTCTATGAGAAAAATTGTTTTGAACAAATTTGAGGGTTAATGGGTTAAAATGTAATGTACCGGTACATGTCTTTTACATGTCTTTTACATGTCTTTTACATATCTTTTACCAATGTTAAGCTGTGAGAAAATGAGAAAATTATTAACAATGTATATAGCGACATATTGAACATGTTGAAGTTACTTTGACTAGACGCATCAGCTATAATTTTCAGTCAAATTAATTTCAAAATATTCAATATTTCACTCCCCACACAACCAGACTTTGTCCAACATTGCAACATACATACAATATATTGCGAGATTTATGCATTAGATATCGCGATGTTGTCTACCTAGGAATATCGTACACCAGAAGTTCCGGTTTCTGTGCCTGAAAAAACACGGAACCCAACGTTTACCATATTCTTCACAAAGGGAAATCACAGAAATGAAAATGGTTTCTGATGGTTTCCCAGTCATGGCCAGTATGAAAAAAACATGGAACCAAAAAATAGTTTCCGACAATTCCTGAAATCTGTATGCCTGTCCTATTTTATATCAAGTTGAATCTTACAATGTACTTCAAATCAGTTGTGAACAACATGTTTTTCATAAAATTATACAAGCATAATTCCACTTTGGTTCATCTGACATCTTAGTTTAACCCTTTAAACTCAAGCTGGCCAAAAATGGCTTCTGCAGTGCTGTTGGGAAATGTCCATTTGTAGACCAATTAAAGACTATTTTTGATAATTTATCATTGGAAGGACTGGCTCGGTAACCGAGCCAGTCATTCCAGTGGTAAATTAAAAAAAAAATCTATTTGTGGCCTTGTTGAGAAGATTGAATTTCCTATTAAAAGTTTTGGAGTTAAAGAGTTAAAATCTATTCGATTTATCGCCAATTTATCAGTAACTTGTTTCCTTTCAACTGTGTAGTTCCAATCTATTGAAAACGCTTAGGACTTTATGTCTAGCTTTGATGATTGTGTTGCTGTTATCTACATACATGCAGATGTTGTTTCTAAGACTGATTACCGTAATGTCATGATTAATCTTGATTTGTCTGTTGTTCTATCACAGCTGGAGCAGAATGATAAAGGTGCTGCGCAGACGCTTAAATCTGCTTTCTCCAAGGTATGATCAGTTATTGTTATGAATTACAGTACAGCTAAATAATGTCTGGACATGTTTCCAAAACATAACTAGAATGTGCAGTCGATGGCGTGCCGTCGCAAATCCTCACGCTTTCGCCAATTTTGACATTTGGCGCCATACAACCCTGCCCCTGTGGCAGTGCTTAATAGATCTTTCCGCTCTATGCATCCATCATATGACATCAAAATTAGCTAAGTGATGTGTAGAATGATATCATAATCTATGACATCATGAATGACGTAGATAAATATGTCACCAACGCATAATTGAAGTCGGTTACTGGGCTCTATTGCTGCCGAGGTGTGGGTGGAGCTTAATTATAGGTGTGCATGGCTTAACAAAAACTGGAAAGGGCCAAATGAGTAACTCACTCACGTACCAAATTTGATTGAATTCTGCCAAGTTTGACGTTCCTCCCCCACCCATACCTTGGGGGAAGCATCTAACAAAAATGTCGTCTTGCAGTCCACAATCATATAAGCAATTCGTTTAAATAATTTTATCGAATTCCACCAAATGGTTTTGAAGGAGATAGCTGGGCAGACATATGGAGGATAAAATGTAATCTTGAATATTTTAAACTTAATTTGATTGGAAGCCATTTCTGCTTGAGTTGGTAATGACTTCCAATGAAATTAAGTCCAAATTATTCAACAGAACATTTCTTACATCGTTTTCAAAATTGTACTATCTGACATGTTTTTGTTTTGAAAACATGTTAAGTTATTTCTGAGCTATGCTGTAGTTTAACCCCTCTTGTGTCAACAGCGCCTCAAAGCGCTCAAAATACAACTTGATATATCAATTAAACATTTTGATGGTCAATATTTTTCAAGATATAAGACTATTTTTGTAAATATACCACTGAATTTTTTTCACTGGCTTACCCATTAAAGGGGTAATGGTAAAGAAAATTAAAGTTTTTACTTAACCAGTGTCTATCTGCAGGCCGAGAGAAGCGTATTTTTGAAAATTTACCACTAGACTGACTGGCTTGTTTATCAAGCTTGGACGTTCTTTGCTCTAAGCCGTCACTTCTATTTTAGCCAATATTTGTAACAGAAATAAACCCAATATGAAATATACTAAGTGCTCTTACTTTCTGATCGGTAAGGGGACAAAGAAACCCCATATTTTGACACAAAGAGACAATCTTTTGAAAAAACAGAAGGGAAATTTACCGGAAATTGTGAAAAAGCAACTCCTCATTGACCGCTTGGCAAATTTCAATCTAGTTTGGCTAGAAATACCCTATGGGTTCAGGCTTCAGAATTTCTATTCAGAATTTTTATTGGTCAATCTTTTGCTGAAAATCTTCCATCTTGGCGTTTCCAAAAGTTTTGTAAAAACAGTTGGGAAGGACCCTAGGTGGGTAGGCTTCAGAATGCATATACATAATTTTGATTGGCAAATTTTTCTGGCAGCCATTTTGGATTTTCCAGAAATACTTTATATGCTAATGATGGCCAGATTTCAATGAAACCGGGGTGGAATGATCCTATGGTGATCGGCTTAAAGACTTTAATAAGTGTTTGGATTGGGGTTTTTTTCTGGCAGCCACCTTGGACGTTCCAAATTTTTTTCGAGAAGCCTTTAAATCGCTACCACCACTACTACTAGGGTCGATATCAAACACATTTGGGTGGAACGACCCTATGATGTTAGGCTTTAAGAAATCAAATGAGAATTTTGACTGATCAATTTTCTTGGTGGACATCTTGGATTTTCCAAAAATTGTCCATCATATCTATTTAAATGCAAACGGTTCAAATGCTAATGGTCCAGGTGAGCGCCACAGGCCCGTGGGCGTCTTGTTATTCAATGTTATCATCTTCCATTACAGGTGGAGAATACATACCCAGGATTTTCATATGACTTTGTGAAATGTGTGATGCGTAAAGCTGAGATTCACAATAAAGTTGATTTGTGTGAGAGTCTGCTTCGAGTTGAAGGAATTCACGATTCTGAGGGTAAGTTATCATGGCGATATTCCTTTTAACTGAGAAAACAGACCTGGCCTTTTTAAAGGTTATTCAGCTACGCATTTGAGTGAGTCATGCGTCAAGCGCAGAATGTCGCTAGATATCTTTGAAGGTGGACTTGATGTTGGTGGCATCATGCTCAATAATCTGAGATATGCAGGTAATACCACTCTCATCACTAGCAATCAGCAACAATGTGAGGAACTGATAGAAAGTGTGTGACATGAAAGTGAGAAGTGTGGTCTGTGGCTGAAAGAGAACAAAAATCATGATCATTGGCTCAGATGAATCTCCAGTCCAAACACCTAGAATGAGATTGTTGAAGAATTCAATTTCTCCTTCGATCAATACTCACCATTCTGTTACTTCTGATATACAGCGGGCCCTGACAGCGGCTCTAGGATTATAGACTTAGAAAGCTTTACCGACTCCTGGGAACCGGGTACCCGGCTCCCCACTGCCGAGTACCCGTTTACCATAGAGCTCATTCTTGTTTGCATAGCAACAAGAGCAATACATAGAATCTGGGACGTGTGCTAACAACGATATATGTCAGACGATCGCCTTCTTTAAACCCCAACAGGCGATCGGCAGATATGAAAATAGGTGTTTGCTACGGTATTTCTAACACGAATATCGGCTGACGTCGTTCTCCGTAGAATCCGAGCGGGTGACGTCACACCCGGTCGCTCGGATGTTTATGTGAAGAAAAATTTTTCATTAATTCGCGCATCTTATTCTGGGTGCTGCGTACTAAAAATGGTACCGGAAACTTTAGAATGATCAAGTTTACGTGTGATCACGATCGGTTTGCAATGATCGGTGGTTTCAAAATTCTTGAGTAGATGTGTGGTCTGCGGTTTTACCGTGTGAGACAGCAGTTTTGTTATACATTTTGTTGTTTTCTTCACATATCGTGCTGCGTTCGTTAGGAGTATAATTTATATTGATTAGTAAATATACCCTGAATGCTATGCGATATGATTCCTGGAGCCGTTACACATCCTGGAGGATCTATTATGGGTGTGTTGTGCCCGCCGCGTACTTGTCGTCATAATCAATGCGATCGTTGTTGTAACGTGGCGGGGTGGGGTGCGGGGAGGTTACGGTTAATTTATGAGTCAAATTATTTGAAAATTAATTGTCTGCCTTCCATCCGGGTCTCGTTCCGCTTGTTTATTGTAGGTTTGTGCTTATTTTATAGGCCAAGCCAGCCCCGCCATCATGTGACGACTGCCATAAGTTTGTCCGTGTAATGTTCAAGGACCATGTCTGTTTTATGTGTGCCCTGTGTAATATAGATCATAGGTGTAATGTTTGTGCAGTGTGGTCCGTCGAAACGATGGTTAAGTTCCTTGCCCAGAAGGACTTGGCTGGGTCTGACGCGGGGTCAGGCGGTCCGAGAGTAAATCGTGGAGCGCCTGGTTCGGCCGGTGCGGGTGCTCCACGTCCCCAGCTGGAGGTGGCGGAGATGGCACCGCCGGCGTGGTTTGGTCCGGCTCTGCAGGGTTTTTCTGCATAGCGTTCTGACCACGCTGGTGTCGTCCCTGCTACCAAAGGTTGGGGGGCAGTTTCTCCCCATGCCTGGTATGGATCCTGTCCTCGGACAGGATTCTGGACTGGTTACCGAGGGGGCCGTCTCGTACGGCCCCCTGGCAGTCCCGTCTGGCTTCGGCCAGGCGGGTTTCTGTTTCTCTGCGGCCACCTCCGGGTGGTCCAGTAGCGGTGGCCGGTCCGTCAGGTGTGGGAGCCGTCCGCCACGGTTGACTCGTCTAGTGACGACTCTTCGGAGTCTGAAGACGAGGAGGCTGAGGAGGAGAGGTTGCTGCGGCCCGTGAAGCCGCAGGTGGAGAATATGGAGGTTGATTCCGTCCTAGACGGAACCGGCCTCCATTTGTCTGGTTTGGCGCAAGCCAGGTCAGCGGCTCCGCCTGTGGCTGAGGCAAATCCGTTACCGTGCACCGGTTCCGTGCGGCTTGGTTTGGCACCAGCCGTCACGGGAACGGGTGTGCCGGGCCGGGCGTGGTACTCACCTATCTCGCCTGGTCCGGCAGTCGGACGTGGGGTGCCATGGGCGCCCGTGTCCGGCTATGGTTCCGTGACTGCTACGGGTCCGTACGGTTTTCCGTGTGGACCTACCCCATGGACCGGAGTGTTTCATGGGGTGGCGGCGGAACCGTGTGGTACCGGAGTGCCTGGCGTGTCAGCCGTGGCTCCTTGCTGGGAGGCCGTGGCTGGCAGACCCGTGAGCACGTCAACGGGTGACGTGTTTGCGGGGGTGTCTTCATCGGAGGTAGATTGGTCAGATGCTCTGGCGTGGCTAGCCAGGGTTGACCCGTCTGTGGTTTCGGCCACGGCCGATGAAGATGCGCCCCGTCCGTCGGTTGCGTCGATCAGGACGGGGATTTTGCCCGCGGCCCGGATCCAGTCAGTGGGACTGGATCCACGGTTCATAGAATGGTTGGATGCTATTTATAGCAAACAACTGATGACCAAGGGTCAGCTCCCTGCGGCCTCCAGGGAGGTGCGGGCAAGATGTCGTATTCCGCGGGGGGAATACGACAGGTATGGTGTAGTCCCGTCGGTCACGGAGTGACCGATGGGTACTGGGCATCCAGAGTGCCGTGCCGGGTCACCCCGGTCCGGCACTTGTGGACAAGTCTCAGGTACACCAGGAAGAAGTCCTGTCCCTATGCGATGAGGGTGTGAGGGCAGCGATGAGCGCTGTCAACCACTCTTATCGTCTCCTTCAGTCGGTGTGGGCTGAAGCGGGGCAGGCCACCCTGTGCCACCTGTGGCGCTTTCATGTGTCAATGACGGCCTGGTGCTGTCGATGGACGCATTGGCAAGGGTGCAAGCGCGTGTGACGAAATCCAGGAGGCAAATGGTCATTGACCATATGCGTCCGGCTACGGCAGTCAGGGAGCGTCTCCTTGGGACACCCCTGACAGGGCCTAGCATCTTCGGTGGCCAAGCGTGGGCCATCTTAGAGGATACCGCCAGTATCGCGCAGAATCGGTTAGCGGTAAACCTACAGCTAGAGCTAGTGCGACAAGCGCATGCACTAGGGCCTGTGGGGAAACCGCTAACGGGACAACCTTCAAAGGAGCAGAAGAAGCATAAGGGCAAGGCGAAAGCTAGGCCTGTTGCGACTTCTGCTTCAGCTGGGGTTTCAGAGCCGCCGCCGGCGAAGAAGCCCAGGAAGGTTGTAGAGGCGCCTACCCTCCCCAATGTTGCTCCTGACCGCCCTAGAGGTGGGAAGGGCAAGGGGAAGGGTAAGGGTAAGGCCTCAAAGGGCGGACAGAAGGGGCCGAAGCGTACCTGAGGGTACGAAAGCTCCCTTCATATCCGCCTGGACCGCGCCTGTGTGACAGGAACAGCGGTGCCAGTTATACCCGTTGTGCCTAGAACGAAATGGTTCTCTCTCTCTCTCGTTAAGAAAGAGTGGGGGGGCGGACTGCGAGCCGGACAACCCCGTTAGACGTCGAGGCGTCTATGGTGGGTGGAAGGCTCATGCGTTTCGTCGAGGCCTGGCAAGGTGTGACGTCAGACAGTCTGGTCCTGGGATGGTTATCCCAGGGTTACATGCCGGAGTGGTGGGACTTTCCACCACAAAATCTGTCTTTGGCACCTGTCTGGACACCCGTACCAAGGGAGCCAGACAAGTTAGAAGCCGTTCAAAAGGAAGTGTCGGGTTTGCTTCTGAAGGGAGCAATAAATCCAGCAAATCGAAACACTCCAGGCTTCTATTCAAACATGTTCCTTGTCCCCAAGAGCACAGGGGGATGGAGACCCATACTCAATCTCAGGCCATTAAATTGGTTTAGCCATACGCCTCGGTTCCAGATGGAAATGCCGAGGTCGGTAATGCGGGATTGAGGAAAGGAATGTGGTGTGTATCGATCGATCTGAAAAATGCATATTCCACATTCCTATGAATCGGAGTTGGCACAGGTTTCTGAGATTTGCGTTTCAGAATCAAGTAGGGGAGTTTACAGTCTCCCGTTTGGCCTGTCGACAGCTCCGAGGGTTTTCACAAGAGTGGTCCTTGCGGTGACAGCGTTTCTCAGAAAAGAGAACGTGGCGCTACACACCTACATAGACGACTGGCTGCTTAAGGCAGACTCGGCAGCCAGGGTGAACGTGGATACTGCTCTGACTCTGAAGTTACTTTCAGATCTAAGCTGCATAGTCAACGAGGAGAAATCCGAGTTGACGCCCACTCAACGTTTCGTTTATTTGGGGATGCGATTCGACCTTGAGGAGGGCAGGGTTTACCCATCAGAGCCCAGAGTGGTGTCTCTGTTAGCCATCCTCAAGAGTTTTCGAGCGGGAAACCACATTCAAGGCGAGGCGGTTCCTTCAGATGCTGGGCATGATGGTCTCCATGGAGCAGGTTATCCCGTACGATGCTCTAATGCGAAGGCCTATCCAGTTGTATCTGATGTCTCTGTGGAAACAGAGAACAGAACCCCTGTCAAAACTGTTGCCAGTTTTGGAGCCGATAATATCGCATCTTCTATGGTGGAAACAGCGTCAGAATCTCCTATTAGGGGTTTCGCTGCACCTACCCCGCCTCCAGCTGTCCGTCTACACGGATGCATCGTTGGAAGGGTGGGGTGCCTGCCTGGGAGAACCAGGTCTCGGGCACATGGACTCTCCCGGAGAGTCAGCTGCATATCAATCTGTTGGAAATGATGGCAGTGGAACTGGCGTTGGAAGAGTTCCTTCCGATGATCAGGGGCAGGGTGATATTGATACGGTCGGTCGATTCGACAGTAGTATCATATATAAATCGCCAAGGCGGGACCAGGTCGCCCACTCTGTGCATCAGGGTGTGGCACTTGATTCAATGGTGCAGGAATTACTCGGTTGTTTTGAAAGCAGCTCATATTCCTGGCCGATTGAACATTCTGGCGGATGCTTTGTCTCGCAGAATGGTCCCTCAACCCTCCAGTTCTGCGACGGATCTTCGAGCATTGGGGCAAACCCAATGTGGACTTGTTCGCCACAAAGGAAAATGCTCAAATCATGACATATGTCTCACCGATTACAGATCCAAATGCCGTCGATACAGACGCTCTGGCGATAAGCTGGAGAGGGATGCACGCTTACGCGTACCCACCCACCATTCTTCTACCGAAGGTTTTGGTGAAGGTCAGGGAGGAACCGTGTCTGGTCCTGCTAATAGCGCCGTATTGGCCGAGCAGGGCGTGGTTCACGGATCTTCTAGATCTGCTAGTGGAAAATCCTGTGCAGTTGCCCGAGATTCCGAACATAATCTCCCAGGCCAAGGGACGCTTCCTACACGAGTGTCCCGAAATGTTCAATGACTGCGTGGATGTTATCAAACAACGTTCCACGTCGGAAGGCTTTTCTCGACAGGCTGCTGATTTCATCGCGGCTGCGAGAAGGAGGTCAACCTTCAAGTCATATAACAACAAGGTTAACAGATTTGCAGACTGGTGTGAAGAAAAGGGTATTGATACCTTTCAATCCACTATCAGCAAATAGCAGACTTTCTCTGTGAGCTGTTCTTTTGAGGACTAGCTCCCGTCACAGTTGCTGGATACAAGTCAGCTTTGGCATCAGTTATCCCTTGTCTAGCCAACAGGGATAGTCCAGAGGTGGCCCAGTTAAATGTGATGTTGAAGGGAATGAGCAATCTCCGACCGAGACAACCGGTAGTCATTCCAGCCTGGAGTCTATCTTTAGTGCTTAATGTACTGGCCAAGCACCCTTTCGAACCGTTGCGTTCGGCTAGTCTAAAGCATTTGACTCTAAAGGCGGTCTTTCTATTGGCAGCTTCCTCAGCTAGAAGGCGCAGTGAGATCCATGCGCTTTCGGCAGAGAGGAACCGATTTATTGTTTCTGGAGAAGGTCTGCGTCTTCTGCCAAGAGCAGAGGTTATGTCAAAGAACCAATCTTTGAGATATCCCGGCAAACCGATCATTATACCGAAGTTAACTAGGTTTGATCGTGATGCCAGTGTCTGGTGCCCGGTCCGTGCTTTGACTAAGTACAAGAAACGGACTGACTCGTTACGGTCGAACGATAGACATCTGTGGATCTGCCATAAAAAGTCTTATGGCGCCGCATCCATGGATACTATCTCTCGTTGGGTGGTCGAATGCATTCAGACTACTCAGGAGATGGCGACTGGGCACCAGGTGCAAGGCGTTAGGGCAGACAATGTCAGAGGAATAGCCGCCTCGACCGCCCTTTACAATGGTGTTCCGTTATAGGACATCATAGCCGTTGCACAATGGCACTGTGAGTCCTCATTCACGGATTACTATATGAGGGATGTGTCAGACTCAGCCAATCCACTCGCTTTAGCTGTTTTGAAACGATAGTTAGTGACCACACTGCTTTTCACCCTTTTCTCACTTCGGTAAGAAAAGAACCTAAAGCAGGCATGGTCAGGCGAGAGGATGTCAACCAGATTGTGTCACTGATGGCCGAACCGGTGAATGGTTGGAGGCGGTACGTCTGAAGTCCAATTATCATAAGGTAATTCAATAGTGAGAGTTTTTTGTATTATGTATATGTATCATGTTCATTCATCTTATATATTCATGCTCATTCCCAGGCTAATACAAGCGATATGCAGGGAGTAGTTAACCCTCTTGGCATATTGGTGTTTCAGGCGAGATACATGTTCGTTAATTCTCTCCCTTTTCTTAGGAGGAAAAAGGGGGGGGGGCTGTGACGCGAATGTGATTCGGTTCCGTGAACTTGACGGTCCTTTTAGGTCTCCGTTAGTCAAGTTTGAAGTCTAAAATCTTTCTCCAAGGGGCAAAATTAGCATGTATGGCTTGCCCCTTCCCACCAGGTTACTGATCAAATCTGGTGTATATCAGAAGTAACAGAATGGTGAGTATTGATCGAAGGAGAATGCAGGAAATGTCAATTTCCCTTTCTCCGAGATCTAACAATACTCACCATTCTGTTACGGACCCAGCCTCCCAGCCCCACGGAGGCAAGCCATAGTTTTCTCTTGTTTGGTGGCTATGCAAACAATATGAGCTCTATGGTAAACGGGTACTCGGCAGTGGGGAGCCGGGTACCCGGTTCCCAGGAGTCGGTAAAGCTTTCTAAGTCTATAATCCTAGAGCCGCTGTTAGGGCCAGCTGTATATCAGAAGTAACAGAATGGTGAGTATTGTTAGATCTCGGAGAAAGGGAAATTGACATTTCCTGCATTCTTTGCTTCATACATGTATATAGATAGCGACTGTCAAAACAGAGTTCATCGATATATACCTATCTACAAAATATGAAACTAAAAAAAATGATGATCTGCTTTGTGGCAGCGAACCATGGAGGAAAAGTAAAATCCTGGGCTCACTGCTTTGCAGTACTGCTGACATTGCTGCACGCTGCGTCATGGGGAACATAACTTTCCAGTTCTTCTGGAAGCTATGGATTCGTAGATCAAAGATGCCCTTGATAAAATGCTACATTTATACAATGCAACTTGCATATTTTTGATGTTGTATAACTGTAACAGCTGGACAGTTCCAAAGGCAGCTCTAGACAAACTCGATGCCTGTGACTGCAGACACCTATGCACCATCACTGGACACTGCTGGCCAGACAGCATAATTTCCAAGGATGCACTGTACAAGATGTGTAATACGTCGCCGCTGTCTGTAAAAGTCGGCCAGCAAAGATGGTCTATGTTTGGCTATGTGCTAAGGATACCAGCATAGAGAGCCTTGGGATTTTCCCTACTTGGAATCAGCAAATACAGAGTCAGGAGAGGACGTCATTGCATAAATCTGCTAAGCGTGCTACGAGGTGACCTCAAGAAAGCAGGACTCTGTACTCTTGACTTGTAAGTCAAGAATGCACCTGAGGAAGCTAAGGATTTCATCTGAGGACAAGACACAGTGGGCAAAAGTGAAGGACTGATTGCAGCTGTAGGATGTTTCTACTACTACAGCTGCAGGATACAGTAATTATACATACTGTCATGGTAGCATTGAAATCAGACGATGCTTAGCACTAGCATGCACAACTATGAGTAACCTGTTAAAAATTTGGAAGAAGCATAGCATGGTAAATTCTAGGGTTGCACAATTATTCAATTTTCATAATCGCGATCATTTTATACAAATAATCGCGATCATACGATTAATCATGAACTACCGTATTTCGCTTAATTATAGCCTATGCTCTAATAGAAGCCCACCCCCTAACTTTGACATATGAGCTCCAATGATTTCTTGGCAGTTTCAAAACGGCAAAACTCTGTATTAGAAGCCCACCCCTAACTCAGCAGATTGTACATGACAAAATTTTTTATGAGCAAATTTGTAAGAATAGCGTGTATAATTATAACAATCGTGTCACTCAGGGTGTGTTTACTTCAGACCAATCTCTGCCCTCATACATTTCCGGCCCCTCTAGACGTCAATACAGGCCTCAGATTTGTAAATCTCGACCACCTATTAGATTAATACTAATAGTAGGCCATGCATGTTCAAGATATAATAAAGTTTATTCCACACTTAGTCAAAATGCGCTTAAAACAGTCTTGGCGTGATTAAATACCTTCCTTATTATAAATATAGTTTAAGACAAAATTTATGTACCAAACAAGCACGGGAGAAAATGCACATCAATTTTGTAATGCCGATCAACATTAGATGATCCAAATGGAATTGTTATGAACGACAATATAGCCGGCTTCTTAAGTTGGAGAGCCAGCGACTCTTTTGCGATGGGAGGCGGCGTGTTCTCGCGAGATATTATACGCTAACGGGAGTTTATCAAACGGGTACCCGTTATTCAGATCAGTATAATACTCAGTTCAAATCGCGCAATGATAATATATAGAAATTCCCGAATTCTGAGTCCCCGATTCTCCTTCGATCAATACTCACCATTCTGTTACTTCTGATATACAGCTGGCCTTGACAGCGGCTCTAGGATTATAGACTTAGAAAGCTTTACCGACTCCTGGGAACCGGGTACTCGGCTCCCAACTGCCGAGTACCCGTTTACCATAGAGCTCATTCTTGTTTGCATAGCAACAAGAGCAATACATGCTTTTTGCATTAAGGATTTTAGTGTTTTAAAATAATCTAAGTCTTTAATCAGTGATAGTTTGTGTGTTCTGAAAGGATTAACTAAGGACTATGGAGAATACCGCCCAAGACAACCAGGTTGTATTGTTCTTTATTATCCATAGTTAAAAGACTTAGGTCTCTAAATTTCGTTGTGTCGCATGTTCCAATTTCTGACCCCATAGAATCTGGGACGTGTGCTAGCAACGATATATGCCAGACGATCGCCTTCTTTAAACCCCAACAGGCGATCGGCAGATATGAAAATAGGTGTTTGCTACGGTATTTCTAACACGAATATCGGCTGACGTCGTTCTCCGTAGAATCCGAGCGGGTGACATCACACCCGGTCGCTCGGATGTTTATGTGAAGAAAAATTTTTTCATTAATTCGCGCATCTTATTCTGGGTGCTGCGTACTAAAAATGGTACCGGAAACTTTAGAATGATCAAGTTTACGTGCGATCACGATCGGTTTGCAATGATCGGTGGTTTCAAAATTCTTGAGTAGATGTGTGGTCTGCGGTTTTACCGTGTGAGACAGCAGTTTTGTTATACATTTTGTTGTTTTCTTCACATATCGTGCTGCTTTCGTTAGGAGTATAATTTATATTGATTAGTAAATATACCCTGAATGCTATGCGATATGATTCCTGGAGCCGTTACACATCCTGTAGGATCTATTATGGGTGTGTTGTGCCCGCCGCGTACTTGTCGTCATAATCAATGCGATCATTGTTGTAACGTGGCGGGGTGGGGTGCGGGGAGGTTACGGTTAATTTATGAGTCAAAATATTTGAAAATTAATTGTCTGCCTTCCATCCGGGTCTCGTTCCGCTTGTTTATTGTAGGTTTGTGCTTATTTTATAGGCCAAGCCAGCCCCGCCATCATGTGACGACTGCCATAAGTTTGTCCGTGTAATGTTCAAGGACCATGTCTGTTTTAGGTGTGCCCTGTGTAATATAGATCATAGGTGTAATGTTTGTGCAGTGTGGTCCGTCGAAACGATGGTTAAGTTCCTTGCCCAGAAGGACTTGGCTGGGTCTGACGCGGGGTCAGGCGGTCCGAGAGGAAATCGTGGAGCGCCCGGTTCGGCCGGTGGGGGTGCTCCACGTCCCCAGCTGGAGGTGGCGGAGATGGCACCGCCGGCGTGGTTTGGTCCGGCTATGCAGGGTTTTCTGCATAGCGTTCTGCCCACGCTGCTGTCGTCCCTGCTACCAAAGGTTGGGGGACAGTTTCTCCCCATGCCTGGTACGGATCCTGCCCTCGGACAGGATTCTGGACTGGTTACCGAGGGGGCCGTCTCGTACGGCCCCCTGGCGGTGCCGTCTGGCTTCGGCCAGACAGTTTCTGTCTCTGCGGCCACCTCCGGGTGGTCCAGTAGCGGTGGCCGGTCCGTCAGGTGTGTGAGCCGTCCGCCAGGACGGCTCCACGGTTGACTCGTCTAGTGACGGCTCTTCGGAGTCTGAAGACGAGGAGGCCGAGGAGGAGAGGTTGCTGCGGCCCGTGAAGCCGCAGGTGGAGAATATGGAGGTTGATTCCGTCCTGGACGGAACCGGCCTCCATTTGTCTGGTTTGGCGCAAGCCAGGTCAGCGGCTGCGGCTGAGGCCAATCCGTTACCGTGCACTGGTTCCGCACGGCTTGGTTTGTCACCAGCCGTCAGGGGAACGGGTGTGCCGGGCCAGGCGTGGTACTCACCTATCTCGCCTGGTCCGGCAGCCGGACATGGGGTGCCGTTGGCGCTCGTGTCCGGCTATGGTTCCGCGACTGTTACGGGTCCGTACGGTTTTCCGTGCGGACCTACCCCATGGACCGGAGTGTTTCATGGGGTGGCGGCGGAACCGTGTGGTAGCGGAGTGCCTGGCGTGTCAGCCGTGGCTCCTTGCCGGGAGGCCGTGGCTGGCAGACCCGTGAGCACGTCAACGGGTGACGTGTTTGCGGGGGTATCTTCTTCGGAGGTAGATTGGTCTGATGCTCTGGCGTGGCTAGACAGAGTGGACCCGTCCGTGGTTTCGGCCACGGCCGATGAAGATGCGCCCCGTGCGTCGATTAGGACGGGGATTTTGCCCGCGGCCCGGATCCAGTCAGTGGGACTGGATCCACGGTTCATTGATTTGTTGGATGCTATTTATAGTAAACAACTAATGACCAAGGGTCAGCTCCCTGCGGCCTCCAGGGAGGTGCGGGCAAGATGTCGTATTCCGCGGGGTGTATACGACAGGTATGGTGTAGTCCCGTCGGTCACGGAGGATGGCCGATGGGTACTGGGTGTCCAGAGTGCCGGGTCGGGTGGTCCCGGTCCGGCACTAGTGGATAAGTCCCAGGTACACCAGGAAGAAGTCCTGGCCCTATGCGATGAGGGTGTGAGGGCAGCGATGAGCGCTGTCAATCACTCTTATCGTCTACTTCAGTCGGTGTGGGCTGAAGCGGGGGCAGGCCACCCTGTGCCACCTGTGGCGCTATCGTGTGTTAATGACGGCTTGGTGCTGTCAATGGACGCATTGGCAAGGGTGCAAGCGCGAGTGACGAAGTCCAGGAGGCAAATGGTCATTGACCATATGCGTCCGGCTACGGCAGTCAGGGAACGTCTTCTTGGGACGCCCCTGACAGGGCCTAGCATCTTTGGTGGCCAAGCGCGGGCCATCTTAGAGGACACCGCCAGTATTGCGCAGAATCGGTTAGCGGTAAATCTACAGCTAGAGCTAGTGCGGCAAGCGCACGCACTAGGGGCTGTGGGCAAACCGCTAACGGGACAGCCTTCAATGAAACAGAAAAAGCATAAGAGCAAGGCGAAAGCCAGGCCTATTGCGACGTCTGTTTCGGCTGGGTTCTCGGAGCCGCCGCCGGCGAAGAAACCCAGGAAGGTTGTAGAGGCGCCTACCCTCCCCAATGTTGCTCCTGACCACCCTAGAGGTGGGAAGGGGAAGGGTAAGGCCTCAAAGGGCGGACAGAAGGGGCCGAAGCGTACCTGAGGGTACGCAAGCTCCCTTCATATCCGCCTGGACCGCACCTGTGCGACAGGAACAGCGGTGCCAGTTATACCCGTCGTGCCTAGAACGAAATGGTTCTCACTCTCTCTCGTTAAGAAAGAGGGGGGGGGGGCGGACTGCGAGCCGGACAACCCCGTTAGACGTCGAGGCGTCTATGGTGGGTGGAAGGCTCATGCGTTTCGTCGAGGCCTGGCGAGGTGTGACGTCAGACAGTCTGGTCCTGGGATGGTTATCCCAGGGTTACATGCCGGAGTGGTGGGACTTTCCGCCACAAAATCTGTCTTTGGCACCTGTCTGGACACCCGTACCAAGGGAGCCAGACAAGTTAGAAGCCGTTCAAATGGAAGTGTCGGGTTTGCTTCTGAAGGGAGCAATAAAACCAGCAAACCGGAACACTCCAGGCTTCTATTCAAACATGTTCCTTGTCCCCAAGAGCACAGGGGGATGGAGACCCATACTCAATCTCAGGCCATTAAATTGGTTTATCCATACACCTCGGTTCCAGATGGAAACGCCGACGTCGGTAATGGCGGGATTGAGGAAAGGAATGTGGTGTGTATCGATCGATCTGAAAGATGCATATTTCCACATTCCGATGAATCGGAGTTGGCACAGGTTTCTGAGATTTGCGTTTCAGAATCAAGTATGGGAGTTTACAGTTCTCTCGTTTGGCCTGTCGACAGCTCCGAGGGTTTTCACAAGAGTGGTCCTTGCGGTGACAGCGTTTCTCAGAAAAGAGAACGTGGCGCTACACACCTACATAGACGACTGGCTGCTCAAGGCAGACTCGGCAGCCAGGTTGAACGTGGATACTGCTCTGACTCTGAAGTTACTTTCAGATCTAGGCTGGATAGTCAACGAGGAGAAATCCGAGTTGACGCCCACTCAACATTTCGTTTATTTGGGGATGTGATTCGACCTCGAGGAGGGCAGGGTTTACCCATCAGAGCCCAGAGTGGTGTCTCTGTTAGCCATCCTCAGGAGTTTTCGAGTGGGAAACCACATTCAGGCGAGGCGGGTCCTTCAGATGCTGGGCATGATGGTCTCCATGGAGCAGGTTATCCCGTACGCTGCTCTAATGCGAAGACCTATCCAGTTGTATCTGATGTCTCTGTGGAAACAGAGAACAGAACCCCTGTCAAAACTGGTGCCAGTTTTGGAGCCGATAATATCGCATCTTCTATGGTGGAAACAGCGTCAGAATCTTCTAATAGGGGTTTTCGCTGCACCTACCCCACCCCCAGCTGTCCGTTTACACGGATGCATCGCTGGAGGGGTGGGGTGCCTGCCTGGGAGAACACCAGGTCTCGGGCACATGGACTCTCCCGGAGAGTCAGCTGCATATCAATCTGTTGGAAATGATGGCAGTGGAACTGGCGTTGGAAGAGATATTATACGCTAACGGGAGTTTATCAAACGGGTACCCGTTATTCAGATCAGTATAATACTCAGTTCAAATCGCGCAATGATAATATATAGAAATTCCCGAATTCTGAGTCCCCGATTCCAGAATATTTATATCCGAGTACTCGCTCTAAAATAAACTCTTCAATTGGAGGCGAATCATGTGATTTGTATTTTTTCGCGACGCTGTTTTATATGAAATTGTGGATTAATTTTGATTTAATAAGCGACCTTTATTAAAGGATACGTAATATTTAGGCTCTCAAATCAAATAATTTCACTTCCCCGGTGGTGTTTTGAGGTATACATTAAACATAGGCGTGGGCAGTGGGAATTGGAACAACACAAAATCATACAAAAAGAATATCAAGACAATTATTATAGAAACCTACTAACCCTTTCGCTGATGAGTTCTTGACAAAATTTATTGCTTATGATACGCATCTAGTTCTGTTGGATTTTTGAATTTGGTCTGACTGGAATCATATTGTTAGCTGTGGATGTAAATGGAAGGATGTACATCTGTATATATATATATATCTGTAATGTGCAATAGTTGGATCCTTCGAAACATGTAATTTAATGTTTGTATTGTTCATCGGTCAACTTCCAGTCGGAGTAATTTCAAAATATTCAACAATTTTCATAAAATGTTGCCTCTGAACTTGAGTGAGATATATAATACTCATCAGGGAAAGGGTTAATCACCAATAGGTAGACCACTTTAGAAGAACACATGAGGAGGGAGTATGGCTGTGGAAGTCTGATGGATTTACCAATCTCATTAATTTTAGGAAGATCACTACCACTATGGCGCATCATACATTATGGCTCATCATACACTATATTAGTATCAATAATAATAATAATATTAATAATAATAATAATACATCACATACTGGATTACTGCCTTTAAGCTTGTTGAACACCCCTCTCCGCTTACCCCCACCCAACCCCCACCCAATCCTCTCTCCATTACCTCTAGCAACTTAAAACTGCAGATCTTCTAGTACTAAACGTTAAAAATTTTAAAATAATACATATGTACTGTGGGTGCAAGTGGAAAAAATCCACATCTTATATTATTATAATTAACTACTAGTAGCTTAATTATGTTTTTGTATGCGTTACGCGTCGTGTTGTAATGTTGTTATTTGTAATATGTACAGTAATTTAATGTTGTAATGTCTCTCTGTGTGTCTTATATATGTTAGGGTCCATCACCACATAGGCTTTGCCTTTGATGGACTGACTACCTGTCCTTTGTAATATAAATGTGAAATACTACTATAAAATAAAAAATATTTGAATTGAAAAATTTTTACGTGAGAAAATGCGTTTCTGTGGTATCAGTTATAGAAAATTTTTTTGGGAAAACTAATATAAGCCCACCCCCTTTCTCAGAGATGTTGGGTTGGAAATTGAACACCTCTTGTCCTAATAGAAGCCTAGGCTTCAATTACGCAAAATATCATGGAAATTCAACGCATTTTCTCCCTAAGTATTGACTTAGTTAATATATAAACAAATCAGTTATTTATTTAGTTTATTTAATCATTCACACATTCGGCCGATTGCCGGATATTTGTTTCCATGATTGCTAATGCGAGCAGAGTTTCACAAGCGTAAAAGTGTCTTGACAAAAATTTCAACATGGCGATTATACGATTATTTAATTTTATAATCGTCCACGATCATTTTGAATTATATAATCGCGATTAATCGAATAATCGAAAAATCGTGCAACCCTAGTAAATTCTCTGGTATACTCTGTCCCACTCCATGTCTGTGAATGGATCTTTCCATTTTTAGCTCTGCCCCGCCCATCTCTAGCTAAGCTCCACCCACACATTGCTCATGTTGGGAACGATCGATCTCTGAACTCACTGACTATCAATTTTCTGAAAACTATCCAGGTAAGCTATTGAATAATTTGGAACTGATTTGACTGGGTGCTGTTGATGACTATGGCAGCAACACTGCCCAGTCAAATTAGTTTCAAAATATTCAACATAATCTTTATTAAATAGTAATGACATGAAATTTGTACAACAACACATAGTCCGTCTTCAATTATGCGTTCGTTACAAACTTATCTACATAATTCATGATGTTGTAATGATGTCATTGATTATGATGTCATTTTACACATCACGTAGTTAATTATGATGTCATATGATGGCTGGATAAAGTGGGAAGGTCTTGTAGCTGCTATCCAGTGCAAACTGTATAAAGATAGATACATTCGAGCTGTGGTGCTTATGTAAAAATGTTAAGCATCTCTGGGATCGAAAACAGAACAAACATATATGTCATCACCCAGTTGAAGCAACCGCAGTATCTTGGACACATGTGCGGATGGTGCAGAAACAGCATAGGGAAAAGTCTAATGCTGTGAAGCACACCTGGAAAGAAAAGAAAGGTTGACCCAGGCTGAGAACTTGAGATGTAGGTGGTGTGATAACAGCACCCAATGGACATTCAGTAAGCTGCCAGAGATACTTCAACAGTCACAATAGCGTATTGAAGGAGGATTGCCATCGAACTCAGCAGTAGAGCTGGGCGGTATTGATATTTACATGACGGTATCGGTACCATGAAAAAATACTGCGGTACCACGGTAACCGTCATCTGAGCTTGGGGCATGCCAAGAAATTAGAACAATTTTTCCCATTTCCTTTTCACTTCCATCTCCAATCAACGGTAAATATAGGTAAAATAAATGAATCGGCTTCCTGATTTAGAGAAGAAAATATGGCTATTGCGACTGTTTAGTTTCACGATTTTATTAGGTCACTATTTTTATTGACGTATTATCATTCACGGGAATATCGGTCAAAGGGTGTGGTCGACTTGCTAATTATAACCTGCTGTTTGAGACATTGGGGCGCACTATTTTCAATCTGGATTGTTCTTGCTATTAATGCGTGCGACCCGCAAACGGCACATTTTATTTTGGCAGTCGAGCGCTTTGATAAACAGAGTCTAGACAAAATCCGCGAGTATTTAAACGGGCCGAGTGTTTTACTCTTTTATTTCTGTTGGAGTCGTATATTCTGTTACTCGCGAAAACAGGCCTATACACATACATATAACACGACCTAGAATATAGCCGATTCCAAAGCTCCTGATAATTACCGAGTACCCGATGTGCAGACTCGTTACTCGCCATGCTTCACATTAACAATGCGTGTAAAAAGCTATTTCCACGAACTTCCGACGTGTAGCCAGTTGAAAAATGAATTACAAAAACTAAAACACTATAATTTTTAGGTGTCGTTACTTAAACTGGATTTAATCCTTAAAGAAATTTCTTAAAACCAGCCAGAAAAATAAAAAATAACGACTTCAACGCTGCTCGTTCTTAATAAAATAGCAAATACTACGTTTTAGTAAATTTTTATTGATAAATTCAGCATAGTAATGTATTTTCCCACGGTCTAGTTCATGAACAACCAATCAGATACGTCTTTGCGAGATCGCTGTTGTGTTTGAATAGCACGCAGTTTGTATGTTATTTTGTTATTCTAGCGTGTTTGTTCGGTGACAAAATGCTTGGAGTAATAAATTACAAATAATAGAAACGGGAATAGGGAATATATTATAGTGTAATTACTACCGGAATGACTAGATGTTTTAAATAAAGCAATTTTGCCATGAGACTTTCAAGACATACGTTTGACATACAATTCTGCCTGTCATTATTTTGTAATTGACATCTTGATGTTTGTTTTTACAACGACCCTTTCACCTCAACTCGGCTAATAGGTAGGGATGCCTGTATTTTTGGCACTATTAGCACCTATTTACTCTTGGTCAAGGCAGATTTTATGAATATATTTCTCAAATATTGCTCAAACATTATGGACGGTATTCACGGTATTTGGAAATGTCAATGGTCACGGTATCGGTTCACGGTATACCGCGATCCTCATGGTACTACCGTCAGACCGCCCAGCTCTACTCAGCAGGTGTAGGCTCACGACCTGTGTCAAGTTCGACTTCTAAACTATAGCTAACTAGATTCCCAGTTGAACTTGAAATAGTTGACTAGCTAATCAACTATAGTCGACCGAGCACCCGAGCTTGGTTCCAAATGGTTAGTACGAAATTGCTGTAAAATCCAAAATGGCGGATATGCTTCGCTTGCCAGGGTAAAATGCACATAAACATGTTAATATTTCCCTAACCTGTGTAAGTTTGATGCAATTATGATGCTGTACGGTAAATCAATGTTCCCAAGCCCCATTTCCATCCTCCTTTACAGTATTTGGAAGTTTTCTAACATCTTAGAGGACAAAAGTAACCCATTTTCATAGGCCATCAAAACAAATGACAGAAAGGGTTAATGGAGACTGGTACCAGGCTCCTAATTTTCTGCAATAGTAATTCAATGGGGAACCTGGTACCAACGAACTATAGTTACATGTAACTATTTAGTGTCCGACTGGGCATAGCAACTGCGCATGTTCAGTAAACCATCAAACTGACTATAGTTAGCGAGTCGAACTTGACTCTGATGGAGAGTCAGTGTCACACTGTGGTTACCGATATGCGGATGTTATCGATCATCCATTATGATATCATATGCAAACTCTTGGTAGAGGAGAACGTATGCATGGAAGGATTAGCTAAACAGATTCCAAGCAAATTAGTTTTAAAATATTAAATTCAGACTCCTGTAGCTGATCTATGTTTGTTATTTAACGCTTACTACATTGATGTCAATATTCTATCTTTTAATGAGTCAATAGCAAGGAAACTGCTGTACAGTTTTCAACACTTGCTGTTGGTGAAAAATGTACATCAGTTCATCTCTTTATTTAATTTGCAAATTTAAAATCTTTACATCAGAGTGGTAATGGTTAAATGTGTTGCATGGTAGTGACCATTTGGCATTTACTTAAAACTCTGGCTAAAATAGTTCAGATTTGGCTAAGAACATGTGCAATGGATGTATCTATCCATCATATCAGATCATATCATATCACCCAGTCAAATTAGTTACAAAATATTCACCAACTTACTATAGTTTTCATGAAATTGATAGTCAGGGCATTCGGGGATTGATCAATCCCAACACGATGAAGTGTGGTTGGAGCTTAGCCTAGTGATGGGCGGGGGATAGCTAAAACTGCAAAGGTCCATTGGTTAATAATCTATTGACTTATATTTTATAAAAAGACAGATCTGTCCCAGTTTTACATGTTTTTAAACATTTACAACAGGCCAATCAAAATGATAGAGGGCACCATTTCTAGCTATGCCAACTTTTTAAAATGGGCGTTGGAATTGATTTTAAACTTAGAAACCTGAATTCCAAGAATCTATATTTCAAGGTAATCTTTTGAATATCTTGAAATTAATTTGACTGGTGGGTGAACAGTTCCCAGGCAAATTAGTTTCAAAATATTCAACAGAATGATTATTAAATTGTAGATTTACCAGAAACATACAATTTGTACACAAGTTTCGTGACTAACTTTTTCGAGTTTCATGATTGAGTTACTCCATTTTGATTGTGACTTCGGTTAACTAGTGACGTATTTGATTATGACATCATATGCTTGAGCGACAGATCAGATCACTCCATTACACACTTTAATGGTCAAACCGACCAAAACCGGCCTCTACAGTGGTCTTGATAAATGTTCATTTACCGGTGTAGGAAAGATTATTTTGGAAAATCTACCACTGGAATTGGCGCGACAATCGAGCCAGTCATTCCAGTGATAAATTTTCAAAAATTGTCTCAGCTTGTCCTGGAAATGGACATATACTGAAGAAAATATTTTGTGAAAAATCATGACTGTCAACGTGTTAAAGTTCCTGTTGACTTAGGCACTATAGCTGGCTTCGGTTAAAATAACTTGTTTTTTAAATTAATACATTTTAACTTTCACATAGATGAATTATAATCCTGTTGTTCCCACTTTCAGATTTGCGCATTACCCGTCCAGAACAAGCCTTCCAGGATTTGAACGCTCGGGCACGAGGTCTAAAGAAGATTTTGGGCACAATGCCGGACCAGATATCAGATAGAAGACAGTTTCTAGAAACAATTAAGTAATATATTATATATTGGAATACATGTATAAGCTTTCTTCTTTGAATTTATTTTGTAACTGTCACCAATATAGACCAAAAAACTAATTCTTTGTGAGGTAGGTACTATTCTGTTGTAGCATTTGTTTATAGCTGCGACTTGCAGTTAGTCTGTCAGTCATATTTTTGACAAAGCAAAATGTTGGAGCTGTGCTGTGTAAAATAAGATTTGCATTTTCAAAAAGCATGAATTAATTATTACACAGTGTCGATGTAGGTAATTATTATTTGTGTATGGTATATTGTGTATTGTACCTTTGTACTAAGTGCTATATCATGATTAATATTCTTTGAATGTTCTAGAGAAATAGCCAGCGCGATCAAGCACCTGCTGGACTCTGTAAACAGCGTGATAACCCACATTCCTGAACACGACTACAAACAGGTAAGCATGACAATGTTTGCAATGATTAACTGATAACTATGTGCTTGAAAATAGCTACAAGTGGATACGAACCCAGGAAGTGTTCAGGCATGTCAGGTATTTGTGAGAGGCCGTGAACCCTATGGAGGACTCCAGTTTATCCATCAATCATACGACATAATCAACTACAATGTACGTGACATGTAGGATGACGTTATAATCAATTACGTCATGAATGACATAGCCAAGTTCCTCACTAACGATTAATGAATGATTGACTAAGCATTGCTGTACTAATTGTATATCTACTATTTAATAAACATGCTGTTGAATATTTGAAAAAGTTTGTATAGTTTTCTGGAAATTGATAGTCGGGAGTTCAGGGATCAATCGATCCTAACACAGGTGAAGTGTGGGTGGAGCTTAGCTAAAGATGGGCGGGGCATAGCTAAAACTGGATTCCTCCATTGTGAGCAGCCTTAAACACTATTGTAATGTCAGCTTAACCATTGTATGGTCAGGCTGGTCCAGACTGGTCTCTGCAGTGGTCTTGACTGCTGACCAAGAGAAGACTATTTTTGTCGAGCCCTGGATAGCGAAGTGGAAGATTTCAATATAGCGATCCAAATAACGTTTTGCGTGCACCAGGAATTAGGTTTAAATGGACAATTAACTCATCATGGACTTATCCGATCTTAATAAAACTTTTACAGATTTGGTCTATACCATCATTGCATCTAGTCTCCATCATAATTCAAATGATTTTCAAATTTGTTCCAAATTTTTAGGGGTGTTTGGACTTAGTTTATTTTGCACCAAGAATTAGATAAGTGTAAGTTTTTCAATGGACATTTAATTCATCATGGACTTATCTGATCTTAATAAAACTTTAGAGATTTGATCTATACCATCGTTGCATCTAGTCTGAGCAGCATTGAAGTGATTTTCAAATTGTTTACATTGTTTTATGGTGTCTGGATTTATCTTATTTTGCAACAAGAATTATATAATGTGAAAGTTTTTCAATGGATATTTAATTCATTAAGAGCTTATTCGATGTCAATAAACCTTTAAAGATTTGTTCTGTACCATCATTGCATCCAGACTCCATCATAATGAAAATAATATTCAAATTGTTTACATATTTTTACGTGGTTTTGATTTAGTTTATTGAGGACAAGTGATGAGAGGAATGTTAAAGTTTTTTAATTGTCTGTTATTTATCAAGGACTGACCCCAACAAAACTTTACAGATTTGTACTATTATCATCATTGGATTCCGTTTTTCAGGAATTAAAAAAATAGTAGTTTTTCAATAAATATTTCATTCAACAAGGAGTTATACTATTTTAAGAAATCCTTATTATCCATGATGTGTGATATGTAGAGAAACTAAAGGGCTCAACACCCGGGTCACAGTACATCTAGTTGAAAATTTACACTGAAATGACTGGCTCGATAACCGAGTGGTAAATTTTCAAAAATACTCTTTCTTCACTTGCCCTCTAAATGTACGCTGATTATAAACAAAATGTTGGACTTTTTCACCATTATCAATTTGATGGTTAAACTGATTATCGAGCCAGTCATTCCAGTGGTAAATTTTCAAAAATAGTCTTCTTTTGACCTGCAAATGGCATAAAACGGTTAAAAATGTATTAAAAGAAAATTTATTTAAAAAAAATCATTTCTATGGCATAACGTTCGAAGACCTGCATAGATTCAGTTAACATTTTGGACATATATGCGTTAGACCGTGTGTGGGATTACGTTTCAACAAAATTTATTCACAATCCCCGTATTATTTCCCCATAGGATAATACAGTATCCATGAAAAAAATGTCCACTGGATTGTCCATTAGTATGCATGTTTTAAGCGAACACCTTAAGGACGACCAGCAATAGAGGGCTCTACTTCTTACTATGGCATGCCCAGTTCTAGTTAACTTCCGGCCGCTTTGTATGCGTGTTCAGGAAACGTTTTCAGACTTTGTGACAGACTCGCATCATTTTGATTGTGACGTCAGCAAACAAGTGACATATTTCTGTTTAGCCCATAGCATCACGGAGGATCTCGACATAGTGATCCAAATGACATTCGGTGTCTGACAAGAATTATGTGAATGTTAAAGTTTTTGAATAGACATTTAATTCATCAAGGACTTGTCTGATCTTAATAAAACTTTAGAGATGTGGTCTATAGTTTATACCATCATTGCATTTAGTCTCAACCATAATTCACCTTTCCAAAGTATCCATCTATCACCTAATCTCAAATACTCAGACACATTGTATGTGTTTGTAATTCTTTGCTATTTAGTAAACATGCTGTTGAATATTTTGAAACTAATTTAACTGGTCGCTGTTGCCGCCTTAGGCGGCAACAGCACCCAGTCAAATTGGTTTCAAAATATTCAACAGCTTAAATGTGTAGTTTTTTGGAAATTGATAGTCAGGGTGTTCAGAGATCGATCGATCCCAACACGAGCGAGGTGTGGGTGGAGCGTAGCTAGAGATGGGTGGCGCTAAAACTGGAAAGACCCATTGAAATGAGTCCAAATTTTTCCATATTTTTACGGGGCTTGGATCTATTTTGCAACAAGAATTAGGTAAATGTTAAAGCTTTTCAATGGACATGTAATCCATCAAGAACTTGTCTGATGTTACTAATACTTTACAGATTTGATCTATATTGCATCTGGTCTGTATCATAATTAAAATCATTTTCAATTTTTTTCCGTGTTTAATGGGGTTTGGACTTAGATAATTTTGCGACAAGAATTAATAAATGTTAGTTTTTCAATGCCCATTTAATTCATCAAGAGCTTATTCGATCTCAATAAATCTTTAAAGGCTTAGCCAATCACAATAAAACTGTACAGATGTGTTGTTTAGCCCCATCATTGCATCCCGACTCCATCATAATGAAAATGATTGCCAAATTGTTTCCATATTTTTATTTGGTTTGGACGTAGTGTGGACCAAGAATTAGAAGAATGTTAAAGTTTTCAATGTTCTTTTAGTTTATCAAGGGCTTATTCAATCCCAACAAAACCGTACAAAATTGTTCTATATCATCATTGCATTCGTGTGTGATATGCAGAAAAAATAAAGCCCTCGTCATTACCCACAATGCTGATTCAGACATGCCTTAGTTAACACATATGATATAAATTTCAATTTTTCTAAGACACTTATATACATTTTCAATATCATATTTACCAATTTATAAAAGGAGATTGAAGGATTTTGATATTTTAAGAATTTGTGTTGAAATTCGCTGTTGGGCGTTTATCACTAAAACTCTGCAACTATAAATGAAGTTCTGTTTTTGTATCCAACCCGTTTATGTCATTACAGTTGGCGATATACTCGCCACAGTAGATATTACAAGATTACTCAGACTCTATCTGTAGACCAGGTAGTTGATATTTATAAGCGATAAGTTTATTTTAGGATTTATTTTTATTTCAATGCATGCTTATTTCAATGAATGTGTGCTGGTTATGAAAATCGACAGCATTTGTTGATAAAATTCCCACTTTTATATAAACGTGTCTAAAATGGGCTTAACACCTCGATAATCAATCATGTGATGCTATTTCATTTGGTGCCAAAAGAGAGTGATTCATTAAGACAGGTTATCTTTGGACCACCTGTCTTAACCCTTTAACCCTCGTATTTATTCAAGAAAATTTAAGTTTCTCATAGAGAATGTCCATTTGCAGATCAAGAGAAGACTATTTTTGAAAATTTACCACTAGAATGACTGGCTCAGTTATCGAGCCAGACATTCCAGTGGTAAATTTTCAAAAATAGTCATCTTTTGGTCTGCAAATGGATATTTCTCAAGGCCACTGCAGAAGCCGTTTTTGGCCGGTGTGACTAGTAAAGGGTTAAAGAGTCACTGGCTCATGGCCTCAATATACAGTTTGCACGGTACTTGAATTTGTTGTATTACATGTTTCCTTTCAGAAACTTGAACACCGGAAGAGAGAATTTGTTCGTTATTCCAAGCGCTTCAGTGATACATTAAAGGAATTCTTCAAGAAAAACCAGTAAGAATATGTTTTAGGGATAATTAGAATGTGTAATCGATAGTGCACCATTGCAGATCTCCCATGCTTTCGGCAACTTTCACATACTTTATTTCTCCTCACGTAACAAATTTGGTTGAATTCCATCACATGCTTTCAGAGGCGATTGCTAGCTAGATGGACTGACAGAGGTGATTGCTAGCTAGATGGACTGACAGAGGTGATTGCTAGCTAGATGGACTGACAGAGGTGATTGCTAGCTAGATGGACTGACAGAGGTGATTGCTAGCTAGATGGACTGACAGAGGTGATTGCTAGCTAGATGGACTGACAGAGGTGATTGCTAGCTAGATGGACTGACAGAGGTGATTGCTAGCTAGATGGACTGACGGAGGCGATTCCAATATCACCATTTTTCGCTCACCTGGCCAGAATGGCCAAGTGAGCTTATGGCATGGCGACCGTCTGTTGTCCAGCAACCTTTCTTTAAATGACTTCTCAAGAACCACTGCCGATTTGAATTATATTTGGCAGGAAGCATCCTTAGGGCATAGAGATCCAAGTCTGTTCAAACGGAGCTGTTTGCCAATTTGGCTGGCGGCCATTTTAAAGATTTTGGCCGATCTTTAGAAATGTGTTTAATAATCTCTGAAACCGCTTGGGGGATCCATTCAAGACTCATGAAATATCATCTAGGGAAGGAGCTGAACCAAGTTTGTTAAGGGAACTTGATTGGCCAAAGAGTTCGCTGGTCATCTTGAATGACCTGGTTTTCGTGAAAATGACTTCTACAGAACCACTAGATGGATTGGAACAAAATTTGGCAGATATTATTAGGGAATATGGTCGTTTAAAGTTTGTTCAAGGGAAGTTGATACGTAAAAAAACCGTCGCCGCCGTGAACCAATCAAAATGTAGCATGTTTGGTGGCCATATTGGATTTTCTTTATTTGATGGGTTTTGAACCTAATATTGGTTTTATGCATGTATATGTTCTATAATATAAATTTTCACTTTAGAAACCGTCGGATAAACGACGGCCGTCTTGGATCTTTTTCCCGCCTCCCATACTAAAACAATTAGAAATTTAATGTGTCTTCTCGTATACCACTGGGCCAGTTTCAATTATATTTGGCAGGAAACATCCTTAGGGGATAGAGATCCAAGTTTGTTCAAAAGAAGCCCATCATCTAATTTGACTGGTGGCCTTCTTGGATTTTGACCGATTTTTAGAAACATCTTTAAAAATCTCCAAAACTGCCTGGGACATTGAATCAAAAATCAGGAAACATCATGGGGGTGGGGGCAACAGCTGAACCAAGTTTGTTCAAAGGAACTTGATTGGCCAAATGTATCAGCGGCCATCTTGAATGACCTAGTTTTCCTGAAAGTGACTTATTATCCAGAGCCATTAAACAAATCAGGCTGAAATTTGAGAGATGTGATTAGGGACTAATGGGCCATTAAAGTTTGTCCAGAGAAAGTTGATACATAGAAAATAAACATGGCTACCATTGATCAATCAGAATTTAGCATGTTTGGCAGCCATCTTGGATTTTCTGAAAATTTCTGAGAAAGTCATAATAGACTACTTATTAACCACAGGGCCAACTTCAATAAAACTAGGCTAAACCTTCACAGAAATTAGGTTGGTAAATTCTTCCAGTGGTCATCTGAATTTGTTCGGTTGTGCCAGTGGCCAATAATTCCTGGTGAGCGATACAGGCCCCTTGGGCCTGTTGTTTTCAAAACAATAATATCAAACAAGCCACTGGCGTGGCTAGTATGTTAGTTAAAGCTGTATCACAGTAAAGGTTTGATAGTTACAGCAGAGGCCAGTAAAAAGCTAGGTGTACAGGTATATACATCTTGATAGATAGTAAAATTGTTTAAAAAATGAGAACCAAATACAAGATAAAGTAAAGTGGAAGTTTGGTCAGCATACATGTCATAGAATTAACCCATACCACTGTGGTGTCAAAATTGTATATTTTCGAATTAAATTAAACGATAAACTAGTGTTCATAACGAGCAACATCTGTCACCAAAATTGTTTAAAAAACATACACCAGTTTCTTTGATACTGACACAGTAAGAGATAGAATATTGACATCACTGTCCTAAGAGTTAATTAGTAAATTATCATATCGTACACGCCCACCACACCACTTTAAAATGCCTGCATAGATGTGCTTCAAATTTGTATGTCTATACCTCATGATAGGCCCTCATTTGTTAGTGTTCATTTAAAATTTCGTTTCAACGGTGTTTTCTATTTTTATGACTGAACTATGTTATTTTAATTGTGACAGCAGCTAACATGTGACGTATTTGATTGTAAATGGGATAACTTTCAAATGACTCGGGCCACGTGCTGGGCCTCGTTGTGACTCGGGGGGGGGGGGGGGGGGGCCACGTGCATCATACTAACATAGGGCCACGCACATAGCTACGCTTTTCATGGCCGTTCTTGCAGTCCTTTGATCTCTTGCTAGGTTAAATAGCCTTACAACTGTGGGCTGCTGTCCACCAATCAGATTTCAGCTTATTTCGCTCGATAGGCGAGACTTCATCCGGTGACCTAATTTACAATCATAACAACAGAAACGATGGTGATACTGTTGAAATGGAGAGATATTTGCAAAAGTTTGCAATCGTTTTGCTCTAAATGAGTTATCTGAAGAACAGATAATGTGTAGATTGGTTTTCGGTAACAAAAAAATCCTAGTTTGACTTACGCACACCTGTAAATTTGTGTACTTCCTTATTTGTTATCGAGCAATTTCATTGGCGGAAGTTGACTGACCCCAGCTCATTAATATTTATGAAGTTTCATGAACTTAGGGCAGATATCAAAAGTGTGCAAGCACGGTACTCGATATGGGAGCGGAGTGGGAGGGCGAGGATCGTGCAATAGGATGATGGATCACCTGTGTCTCGCAGTGGATCATAGTGAACCTTTCCAGATTTAGCTATGCCCCTTCCATCTCTAGCTCAGCTCCATCCACACTCCCTGACTATCAATTTCCCGAAAACGATACATGTAAGCCATTGAATATTTTGAAACTAATTTAATTGGGTGCTGTTGCTGCCTCAACAGCGCCCAGTCAAATTGTTTTCAAAATATTCAACAGCATGTTTATTAAATAGTAGACATAAAATTCATACAACCTGATAGACTATTAAGCGTTTAAGACAGACTAAATCGAGTTATTCATGGCGTAGTGATTATAACGTCATCCTACACATCACGTAGTTCATTATAACATCATATGATGGATGGATAAACTGGAAAGGGCCATTGTCAAGTTGTCGTCGTATATTTCCACAGAAACCATGATGTCTTTGTGAGTGCTGATTACCTCGTTCATCAGACGAATCTTATGTTGAGGGAAGTGAAGAACGTCTCCTGAGTTGTGCCGGTGAATAACTACTAATATCATACCCAACTGTTATGCATTATTTAATTAATTAACAAGTTTGTGCCGAGTGTGTTACTTTACCTGGATACATTTTGAAAAAGAGATGGCTGGTTTTCATTCTGATGTAGGGATTGAAATTCACGTGGATCAGCCACTAGCTAGCGGGACTAGATTCTACTTGCCCTACTGAGTATTTACTAGCCCTTACACGGCGATTATTTTTAGCCCTTCTACTACAGAATGTTAGTCTTCAGTTATTGCATGTTGTTCAATTATGCTTTGTATGAAAACTGGTGTAACTAAGTCCTTTAATGATCAGTTCTGGTCACGAAAAAACTTTAATTTCTTTCTCATAGAAAATGTCCATTTGCAGACCAAGAGAAGACTATTTCGATTGTTGAGCCAGTCATTCCAATGCTAAATTGTCAAAAATAATCCTTTCTTGATCTGGAAATGAACACATGTCAAGGTCACTGCAGATGCGACTCTAGCTGCTTTGACCATTAAAAGGTTGAGATATCAAATTATTACTAGCCTACCTGGCTGGTCAGTCCACAAACTATACTAGGGCTGGTCTGTTTCCACTGGCCTCTGGTTAGCGGTGCTACTGTTAATTTCAAACTATTTTTTACCATTTAACTCTCAAGCCGGCTAAAGATGTCTTCTATAGTTGCCTTGAGAAATGTCCATTTGTAGACCAAGAGAAAACTATTTTTGAAAATTTACCACAGAAATGACTGGCTCGATAAACGAGCCAGTCATTACAGTGATAAATTTTCAAAAATAGTCTTCTTAGTCCGCAAATGAATATTCTGTATAGGAAAATTGAAATTTTCTTGATCAAATTTTAGCGTGAAAGTATTAATAATGTTGAAAGCTGTTGCTGTATACAAGGCAGCAATAGCTGTCAGCAGCTCCCATTATCAAAATAAACCATTTAGCGTACGATGAGCTGGTATATGATCTTGACATTTATAGTAGTAAGCTAATTAATGCTTTCACCGACAAATGTCTGAAAAAGTATATTTTTAACGATATAAAACATATTCTGCTGAATATCTTGAAATTAATTTGACCAGAAGCCTTAGACAGCAAAGTCTTCCAGTCAAATTAATCTCAAAATATTCACCAGTTTTCCTGTGTGGTAGCGTTGATAGTGAGATATGGAGAATTCATCAGTGAAATTGCATTATGCATTAAAGTTATCCCGATTCAATTAATGTATGCAGATCAATATTCCATAGTCTGTCTTCTGGAAACTGAGACCTCAATTACTGCCTTAACTCTCACAGGACCAAAATAACAAATTCCTTATGATGTACGGAATCTTCTGTTGAATATTTTGGAACTAATTTGACTGGCAACAGCTCCAGATCAAATTAGTTTCAAAATATTCAACAGAATGTTTATTAAATTGTAAATTCATCAAAGAAATACAATTTGTACAATTTTGTGACAGACTTCAATTTTTGTGACGGAACTGCATCATTTTGATTGTGACATGTGATGCTTTTTGATTATGATGTCAGATACTTGAGTGACAGATTCGAGTATATTGTTGTCTTAGAAATGAGTCGTCTTGATTTCAGAATCTGGGAACAAAATACAACATGAGCACATCCTTTTATTGCATGGGGATAACTTTAAGACTACACTTCCTAATAATTTAACCATCACTTAATATATTGGTGTAATGTTGCTGGCAAAGAATTTTATGTACCTTTTACGTTGCAAGCTTTATATTTTATCATTCTTAGATAGTTATTTATTCATTATAACCATCTCACTATGTCATCTGATAGGTAGGTAATGAACAAGTTATTTTACATAAAGAAAGGATGATTGACTGTCTGCCTACTGAATTTCTGCAGACTACATTTTCCATGGGTTTTTACTCTGGTTATACAGAATATTTTGAAAACAATTTGACTGAAAGGTGTTTGTGGCTACACCACAAACAACTTTCAGTCAAATCCTTTTCCAAAATATTCAGCAGGTCCAGAGTTATTGCCCATTGAAATTACTGTCTGGTGGCTTGCAGCAGTCAGGCAATTAAGTGTTCTTTGCCTAGGGACTGTTCATGCTTAGACCAAGAGAATATTTTTGAAAATTTGCCACTTGAATGACTGGATCGCTTACCAAGCCAGCCATTACAGTGGTAAACTGTAAAGAATATCCTCTTGTTCTGCAAAGATATTTCTCAAGACCACAGCTGAAGACCTTTTTTGTCCGGCTTGACTGATAAGAGTTAAAACATGTATGCAATTATTGTACATTGGTCCGAGGTTTGGTTACAGTGTGAGCATAAGAATTGTACACATATTTCACTATGTGTACATGACCACACCTTTTTTGTTATCCCCACGCACGCGCACTCACGCACATGCATGTGCACAAACATGCACACACTTGGGTGAACATTTCTATGGCACAAGTTTCAAGTTTTTGTCACCTGTGTACCATTACGTACACTGTACACAACACAATAATGCCTCGAGCACACGCACGCACGCACACACTAGAATTGCTCGATTATTCCTTTCAGTAATCACGATGGATTATTATTATTATTAGATTATATAATAATAATCACGATTACTCGATTAATCAGCTTGAGTACAAATTACCCAGATATAACAGCAAAAAAGGATATCAATGACGAAAGCTGCAATGGTTTTGAGAAAAGTGCATTTGCAGGCCAAGAGAAAACTATTTTTAGAAAATGTGTCACGAATGCCTGGCTTGATTCTGGAGCCAGTCATTCCAGTGATACATTTTCAAAAACAGTCTCTTGGCCTGCAAATGGACATGCATTCGCTGAGCAAAATGTCAATTTCCGTGACCGATCACATTAAAGAGTAATTAAAAGGTAAGTTTTGAAATGTTTTATGCTGTGTAATTATTCACGATTATTTAATTTTTAAGCATATAAATTCACGATTTATAAAATAATCGTGATTTTCGATGTAATCGCGCAAGCCTAGCACACGCATACACGTATGCATGCACGCGCGCGCCTTAGGGACGTAGTGAGAATATTGTAGTTTATGAATTTTTGTTTTCGTCTATGCGTGAATGTATAAGTGATTGTCAATATAAATCTGATTTCAAATTAATGTAGCTTTTCTGTTTAAATTTTGCTGATTTTCTTTGCTTTTGTGAACAGATGTTTACCTATCATTGCGTTAAAGTCACATTGACATTTGTGTGTGAATTCACATTTGGTATGAGCACACATACATTTATATATTGACTCTTGCCACATTGGCAATTATGTTTCTTTTAAGCACCTGTCCAAAGACACATTTTCATTTCACAAATATATATATATATATATATATATATGTTATAATTTTGAGGATGAATCGGAGGGTGACCTGACTTAGCAATCCAAATGATGTTCCGCGCACTTCGGATGTCATCCGCTCTGACAAAGAACCTTTCCGTTTTTATCTATGCCCCGCCCATCTCAATTTAAGCTCCACCCACATCATGTCCTTTTGGGGACCGATCGCTGAAAAATATACATGTAAGCTGTTCAATATTTTAAATATACGTGTAAGCTGTTCAATATTTCGAAACTAACTTGATGGGGCACTAACAGCGCCAAGTCATATTAGTTTCAAAATATTAGATGCAATGTTTATTAAATAGTAAAGACATACAATCCGTACAACGTGTCAGACTATTAAGCATTTAAGATGGACTGTATGGAATCATTCATGACGTCATGATTATACATGTCATTTAGTTAAATATGACGTCAGATGATCGATGGATAAACTGGAAAGGTGAATTGCAACACGTATGGTACAGATCATGAATAAGTTAACGTGTTTCGAAAATAAGAACAAAAACACTTTAGTTAGTAAGTAGGGCTGGTCGGTATGACCTAAATGAAAACCGCTGAATGCCTCACTGAGCAAACTTTCATGTCATGATAGGAATATTTTAGAAAACCTATAGCAGGAATGACACCTCAACTCCAAAGTGAGTTTGACTATATAAAGTCGATATTGTTAGGTATTCTTTGTATAAGAGATTGTTTTAGAAATGTATCTTTACGCCAGACCAATTTAATGTTTTGTTTTACAAAAATTCCCGCCCATAACACAAGATCGGAGATGGAGGAGAAGAAATTAAAATAATGAACAATTTCAAACTCAGAAGTTGTAAGCTATTACAGTCTTAATCTTTTCATCATGTTAATTGTCAAGATTTATCTGACAAGAAAATCCCCAAACGCTTTCTCAGTCAGTGTCCATTTGCAAGCCAAGAGAAGACTATTTTTGAAAATTTAGTACTGGAATGGCTTGTTAACAAAGCTACAGAGACCAATAAGAGTTACAGAAACTTTTGAGGAATTCTGAGTGATAAGGATTTGGCTGCAAAAAATTGCTGGATGGAAAGAATGTTGAAAATAAACTCTTAAAATTCCACCATTATTTCTAGCTATGGAAAGATTAATTTAGGAGGGTTTTTGTAAAACCAAAAAATAACTCGTTCAACGTCAGGCCATAAAATTTCAAAATAGACAAATTTTCTAGATCAGCATAATGAAATAAGTATTTGCTTAGTTATACCAGTACTACTTGTGTATGTAACTTTATTTTTTACGCTGAATTTTAACCTACTGTATACTAACTGATATTATAAGTACCGGTAATATAACGATTTTAACCCTTTATCCCTCATATCAGCCAAAAACAGCTTCTGCAATGGTCGCGAGAAATGTCCATTTGCAGACCAAGAGAAGACTATTTTTTTTAATTTACCACTGGAATGACTGGCTCGATAACCGAGCCAGTCATTCCAGTTGTAAATTTTCAAAAAAAGTTCTCATGGTTTGCAAACGGATATTTTCTATGAGATAATTGAAATTTTCTTGAACAAATTTGAGTGTTAAAGGGTTACTGCATGTGCAGTTTTTGGTAATGGAGGAATCCAGTTGTAGCTATTCGCCAGGTATTTATATGTAGTCAACGCCCATCTTCTGCACGTGTTACAATCGATTGTAATCAATTACGTGTTAGCTACCATCACAAACAATCCACCATGAAACTGGAACGGTCTGTCATGAAATTGTCTGAATTGTATGTTAATTTGCAATTTAACCCTTTAATGGTCAAATTTGATCAAGAAAATTTAGGCCAAGAGGATACAATTTTTGAAAATTTTGCACTGGAATGACTGGCTCAATAATTGAGCCGGTCATTCCAGTGATAAATTTTGAAAAATTGTATTCTCTTGGCCTGTAAATGGACATTCAATAAGAAAATATTAAAATTTTCTTGATCAAATTTGACCATTAAAGGGTTAAATTGCAAATTAACATACAAGTCAGACAATTTCATGACAGACCTTTCCAGTTTCATGCTGGATTGTTTGTGATGGTAGCTAACATGTAATTGATTACAATACTTGAGTGGCATATGAGATCTGTTCCATCCAGTGACCATTATGATTCCATCTATTGAAAATTTGACCTTCGAGCTAGATGAAAATGACCTCTGTAGCGGTCTCGAGATATATATATTTTTAGGTTAAGAGTAAATTATTTTTTAATATTGGACAGTCATTCTAATAGTAAATTCTCAAAAACAACCATTTTTTGAATGCCACTTGACATCGATTTTGATTTTATTGACCAATCTTAACTATTGTAGGATTAACTGGCTACAATAACTCTGGTCCTGCTGAATATTTTGAAAATAATTTGACTGAAAGTTGTTGGTGGCTATGCCACCAACAACCTTCAGTCAAATTATTTTCAAAACATTCAGCATGTCCAGGGTTAAACCCCATGGAAAATGTAGTCTGCAGAAATTAAACAGCAGTTTGTTAAGCAAGACCTGGCTATCATTCCTCACAATACCAGTATCATCTTTAGCCAGCAGATCTGGCAGTAAGTCTTAGAGACGCAAAGTAATACATGATCACGGTTCTGATAGCACGTGTCAACAGTGTTTTACATTCTCAAGAAAATTGGAATGCCAAAAGACTATTTTCAAAAATTAACATCTGGAATGACTGGCTCGGTTATCGAGCCAGTCATTCCAGTGGTAAAGTTTCAAAGATAATCTTCACGGCCTTCAAATGTGGAATTATTTTGACCACAGCGGTGGCTGCCTTGACCATTAAAGGTCTAATGTCAGCTCTACATTGTGGACATTCCCTGAAAATATTATCAGTTAGGGCTAAGTGTCTGGCTGCTGAGTTTTTGCAGACGACATATTCCAGGGGTTTTATCACTGGACCCGTTAAATATTTTGAAAACAATTTGACTGGAAGTTGTTGGTGGCATAGCCACCAACAACTTTCAGTCAAATTGTATTCAAAATATTCGGCAGTTCAAGATTTTTTTGCCCATTGATGTTATTGTCTGGTGGCTTGCAGCAGTCAGAGAGTTAAGTATTTTCCCTCTCCCCATAGGGGAAAGATAATATTGCATTTCAGTCTGTCTATTTGTTTGTCTGTGTCTGTTTGTGATTAAATCTAAGAAATGACTGTTCTAATTTTGTTCAAATTTTAACACAAGAATAAGTCTGAAAATTCTGAAAAAAAATAAAACAGAATTTTAGAGAATGTTTCCGATTTCTGAATGCTCATGTTTATAGCATCTCATGTCAGCTTTAAGTTTTTGGGAGACTATTTTTTAGTTCCTGTCAAATTTATTTTCCACAAACTTGCCATAGCTGATGTATGACCTCAAACAGAATGTACAGGATGATAAACGGAAGTCGGTTTATAGTGCAAAATAGGGGACTGCTTCACTCTGATTGTTGTTATGGAAGTTAAACCAGCAGTAGAGCAAATGTTGTATGGTTCGCTGCTGTAAACCAACAGACAATAATTTCAATGAGCAAAAACTCTTGACTTGCTGAATATTTTGGAAACAATTTGACTGAAAGTTGTTGGTGGCTAAGCCACCAACAACTTTCAGTCAAATTGTTTTCAAAATATTTAGCTGATCCAAAGATATAACCTCTGGAATGTCGTCTGCAAAAACTCGGCAGTCAAACGGTTAAAAAATTTTATATAAATATATATACCAGTTTATAATTAGTGCGAAAAATATATGGTTTAGGGCATGGTTATTCTCATTATTATTGTATCAAATAATTTATAAGTTATAGTATGCTATTATATTATATATGTATAGTTAACCGTTTGACTCTTGCAGATCCACTAATTAAATTGCAAAACAATTGTCAAGGTAATCTGTTGAATATTTTGAAAATAATTTGACTGGAAGCCATTGGTGCCATAGTCAAGTTAATGTCAAAATCTTCGGAAGATATTTGTTATATTGTACGAAAATTTTGTTCTTTGGTCTTTTGGGGTTAAAAGGTTAATTAATAAATTAATACCGTAATCACCTTTGCTGGTCATTATATCTTTGTTAATAACTAATCACCATTAAAGATTTAAATATTATTTAACAAAATAAGTGATATAATTTGTATATTTGTAATATAGCATATAATACACAGAAATAATTTTCATGAAATATATTTTCATGTTTTTTGTTGTATATGTTAACTCAGAGGCCTTTTAATATTTTTTTTTAACCATTTAGCATTCAAACCGGCCAAACAGCTTCTGCACTGATCTTGAGAAATTTCGTTTTGCCGATCTAGAGAAAACTATTTTTGAAAATTTATCACTGGGATGACTGGCTCGATAACCGAGCCAGTCATTCCAGTGATAAAATTTCAAAAATAATTTTCTCTTGGTCTGCAAATGGACATTTATTTAGCAAGACCACTGCAGAAGCTGTTTTCGACTGGCGTGAGATGTTAAAGGGTTAACATTCCCGTAATTATTGGCCAATGGCCACCCACACCCACTCTTGTCCACTTATCTAATAAGTTTAAAAGCAGGCCTTAGACAACAACAAGATTCAAGATTCAAAACTTATGATTCAAAATTATTTATTTATTAAAATATGGCTTTACAAAGAAATTGATAACAGCCAAGGCATCTGCCAGAGGCATTGTCTATAATTTGGCATATGCTGTAACACAAAATATGACAGTACCATGAAAATATACCTTTCCCACATTAGTGTATATTGGGTAAATACCTTCCCACAATGCATTGCGCACACCACATCTGGCTTGTAAATGAGCGAAGCGAGAACTGTATTATTTTACCATTAGGCTCGGATACAACACACTAAGTCGCATTTATGAAGAAGTAAGTTAATGATTTTGTTGAAGTCATATATCATTGGAAAGCGCATCAAATTTCCTTTACATTTCTCTATTAGTTTTTAGATTTTTGTAAAATTGTATCCATTTAATCGTAATTTTAAAATACCCCTTATTGTCCACTTGATTTAATGAACCTAAGTATAATGGTGGATTTTATATATGCAAATATCTAATTGAAAATTTTACAAAAATATAAATAATAATACAGTAATGGTTAGGCAATTGAACGCGCTTTCCAAAGATGTATGACTTAATTCAATGATATTGTGATTTTAGTTTATCATAGAAATGGTTTAAAGTGCGGTGTATTTTAGTGCGATAGTGACTTGATTCGGGTCAGCTTCTTGTCGGCGACGTTACCAGCCAGCAGTTGTGATTTGAGCATTGAATTAGGGGAATCCCGGCGTAATGACGTCAGTGAAATGTGTCACAGTAACGCATCGATTGAGGATCCGGGGAATAGCTGTAGTTGTTGGTCACTATGGAACATGAAAAAGATTTTCCATGGGGTTTAACTCTGGATGTGCTGGCTATTTTTCAAAACAATTTGACTGAAAGTTGTTGGTGGCTAAGCTTTCAGTCAAATTGTTTTCAAAATATTCAGCAAGTCCAGAGTTCTTGCCCAATGAAATTATTGTCTAGTGGCTTGCAGCAGTCAGACAGCTAAGCAGGGCCCATGTTCCCAAATCTCTCATTACGTTAGCGATATCGTTACACCGTACTAAAGCAATGGTGTCACAATATCGCTAGCTGATGATAGCTGCGGGAACATGGGCCCTAGTTTGTATTCACTCTAACTCTAACTATAGTACATCTCAGAAATCACTGAGCATGTTTCCAAGACAAACTAAAACATACTGTTGAATATTGAGAACATAATTGGATTGGAAGACATTGCTGCAATGCATTTATGTTCAAATTATTCAACCGAACATTTCTTACATCGTGTTCAAAATTGTCCTAGCTAACACATGTCTGTACTGTAATACGGTTGTCTGTACAATGTCATTATAGCAACCCAATATCTGAATCGCATGGTTAATCATTGGTCTGGTGAGCGAGGAGAGTAAGAGGAGGTGGGTGGAGATGGAGAGGAGAGGGAGTGAATGAGAGAGGGAGAGCGAGAGGGAGGGCGGGAGGGAGGAAAGGAGTTAGAGTGATTGAGTGAAGGAGGGAGGGGAGTACTGTATGAGTCATACAATTCATTCATTCTTCAGGTATTTCATTTTGAAAACCCATGCCCACTGACACGGCATGCGATACCAGGGGATATCTGGTAATACAATCTCGATGCCCTGCATTCCTCTTGTTATCCAACTAAACTCGTCTGGATAGCCGAGAAGAGTCACTCGTGTTTGATAGCCAGGAATTGGTGATCCTAGTAGAAGGTTGCCATTTGTAGGCCATTCAAGTATGATCGCATAAACAGCCTTGTCTTGAGCAGATAGTGTCCGAGATGTGTACCTGGAAATAACCATGTTAACCATTTAACAGTTAAACTGTCCAAAGACTGACCGCTGCGGTAGCTTTGAAGAATGTTGATTTGTTGGCCAAGAGAAGACACGGACCAGTCAAATTAATTTCAAAATATTCAATATCTTTCGTGTACATTTGTATTGAAATTAAAACACTGTCCTTTCAATGATTTTTAACACCTGTATCAGCCAAAAACGGCTTCTGCACTGGTCGTGAAAATGCCCATATGCAGACCAAGAGAAGACTATTTTTGAAAATTTACCACTTGAATGTCTGACTCGATACGTGAGCCAGTCATTCCAATGGTAAATTTTCAAAAATAGTCCTCTTGGTCTGCATATGGGCATTTTCTGTGAGAAAATTGAAATTTAAAAAACCAAATTCAATGGTTAAATGGGTAATGCGACTCATTACCCTGGCCATATCAGTGGACGACAATATTGTCATCCAGGGGCAGATACAAGAATCTTTTAGTGCAGGGGTGCAGCAAAAAAATTCATCTCTCAAAGACCCAGGTCAGCGGTACCGAAAGCAGGGGTGAGGTGGGAGGGAGGGGTATAGTAGGTTGGGGGGGGGGGTCTGGAGGTACTCCTGTGGAAATTTTGAAATCTAGGTGCTCTCGGATGGCATTTCCAGAGATGAATTTGGACCATTATTTGGCCACTAAATTATGACATTTTTATCCATTTAATTATAATTTAAAATTTCGGTGGACGAGGGTGATGTTTTTCTCCTTGGTACATCATATCATGGTCGTGACGGTGCTAAGAACATAAGCATCATAAATCTGAAAATTAATTATCAACAGTCACAGATTATTCTTGACCTAACTGGGTTCAAGGTGGTTGCTGTCTTCTGCTGGGAGCTATTGCCGCATAACTGCCCAGGGCAGAAATTGCTTAACGTTTTTGCTCACCTGGCCGCTTACACATATGGCTTCCAATATAAGGCAGCAACAACTTTCAGTTCGATTGGGCTAGGAAATATGAGTAATCGATTTCAGTCCAAGTAGTCACTAAATATATATGAGATGGATTGTGGCTGGATGTATAGCGATAACGTACTATGAATATTTTGAAGGTAATGTGACTGGAAGCTGTTACTGCAACAATACCTTGTAATTATTTAGTTTCAAAATATGATGACACTCGCGTTGGGGAATGACGAGCCGGCGACCAGGCCCGAACCTAGGACTCAGCCAGCCAGCCCCCGCCGTGTAAACTTTCTGAATTCTTACCCTCGGAACTGCCGTTAGGATCTCAAGAAAGCTAACATCCCTTTTAAACTGTAATGCCACTGGGGGACCCTGAGGTCGGAGGGCTGTGGGATTTGACTATATCAGTCGTATAGGCGTGGCATCTATACGCATTTAGCTTGAAGTTACGCCAGGGCCCCAAAAATTACGACAAAAACATTTTGTGTCACATTTGGGGGGCCTTGATATTTGAGGGCCCTGGGCAAAGTAGTGGACAGTTGCATATATCTTAACCCTGTAGTACTCATATCAGACAAAAAACTGCTTCTGCAGGGGTCGTGAGAAATGTTAAGTTGCGGACCAAGAAAAGAGTAATTTCTAAAATTTACCACTGGAATAACTGGCTCGATAACCGAGCCAGTCATTCCAGTCGTAAATTTACAAAAATAGTCTTCTTTTGGTCTGCAAATGTACATTTTATATGAGAATGAATTTTTTGGGAACAAATTCGAGGGTTAAAGATTTAACTAGAGATTAACTATGGATGTATTAGAATGTGTAGTGACTGTGGTGCTACTAGCGCAACAGTTGAGATGTGTTGGTAGAAGAAATGGCACGCCAGGTGGAGCAGAGTACCTCTCCCAGGTGGGTTTGGGGAGGGCATTTTCAGACTGGCTGTGATCCAGATAAGAGAACCTGGATCTGACTTTGGCTGTGATCCGGATAAGAGAAACTGGATCTGGATTGAATAAATTTCCAGATCTGTGGATATCTGGGAAACTGCTGGTCCGCTTTGGCTCAAGTTTTTACCTCAGAATGGGGGTGGCCATACATGACTATTTGACAACTTTGGGTTTGATCCAGGAAAATGAAAAAAACAACCCCAGAAAATCCCTAAAAATCTGAAAATGGTTTACAGTGTGACAAAATTGGTGATGGTTTGTAACTCTAATGTCTAAATTTGGTCAAGAAAATCCAGATATTTCCTTATTGAATGCCCATTGGTAGGTCATGAGAAGACTATTTTTGAAAATTTACCACTAGAATGACTGGCTCGGTAAACGAGCCAGTCATTCCAGTGGTAAATTTTCGAAAATAGTCTTCACTTTGCCAGCAAATGGGCATGCAAAATGAGCACTGTCTGAGGCTAGTTATGGTCGGATTCGGCATGAAAGGGGGTGTAATCTCTGACTTCTCGTGTTTGCTATGGTAAATAGCTTTTCATTGTCAAATGGTGGTGGTTCTTTAAAACCACCCATCTTAAACAACCACAATCCTTTGCCCACAAAATCACGTAGACAGGTTTAATGATAAGCAGTTGAGTAATACCGATGAATTCTCTGTATCTCAATTTCATGGCGAGCATACAGGCAGCAACAACTTCAATTCATATCAATTTCAAAATATTCAACATAATATACTACAGGTCGTAAAGAATGTACTTTTCAGAGATTTGTCGGCAAAAAGGGCTAATTACCTAAGTTTGCGTAACAATACGTTATTAACCATTGAACACTGACTTGCCAGAATCTCAAACTGTAAGCTGTTGAATATTTTGAAACTAATTTGACAAGAACCAGTTGCTACTTGTTGTTTTGGCGTTTCGGGTATAAAGAGTTAAATGAATACTATTTAGTTATGATCTGAAATAGATTCTCCCTTACCACGCTGTAGGATTGATGGTGTCATTTTGATACTTCCACGGGTGACTGGCATATATGGCCTCGCCATTCACTTTAAGCCATCCTCCCAGCTGACGTAATCTTTCCTCGAATATTGGTACAATTCTGCCATCAGATGTAGGGCCGACATTAATGAGAATATTCCCGCCACAACTGTAACAAACACAATGATATTAATGGACTTTTCTAGCTTTAGCTATGCCCCGCCCATCTCTATCTATGCTCAGCCACACCACGCTCGTTTTGGGATCGATCTCTGAACTCCATGACTATCAATTTCGAGAAAACTATGCAGGTAAGCTGTCGAATATTTTGAAACTAATTCGACTGGGTGCTGTTGCTGCCTATGGCAGCAAAAGCGCCCAGTTAAATTAGTTTCAAAATATTCAACAACATGTTTATTAAATAGCAGACATAAAATTCGTACAATGCGTCAGACTACTAAGAGTTAAAGACTGACTATTTCAAATCATTCATGACGTCATAATTATGACGTCAGCGTACACGAGACTTAGTTGTTTATGACGTCATATAATGGATGGAAAAACTGGAATGGTGAATTAGCAGTACATGATGAACTCCCAATGAATCCGATCTGTCAATCAAGTATATGACGCCACAATCAGTAACGTCACATGTAGGCTGACGTCACAACCATAATTGAGAGGATAATACTCCATCATGAGGCTGGAATAGTTCATCAAATGTACGAATGTTATGTTTTTGGTGGATTTAATATTTAATAAAAAATTCCGTTGAAAATTTTGAAACTAATTTGACAGGGTACTGCAACATCACTCAGTCAAATTAGTTTTAAAATATTCAATAGCTTACCTGTATACCGGTAGTTACCTTGAAAATGGGAGGCTGGGAAGTCAGGAATGAAAGGATATTAATCTATACCTATGCCACGCCCATTCCTAGATAAGCTCCGCCTACACTTTATCCGTGTTGGTATAGATTGAAAACTGAATCTCAACTTCCAGAAAACAATACAAGTATTAATACTAAATATTTTGGAACTAATTTGACTATGGCAGCAACAGCGGTCCGTTAAATAAGTTTAAAAATATTGAACAGAAAATGTATTAAGTAGTAAAAACATACAATTCGTACAACCTGGCGAACGATTAAACGTTTATAACGGACTTAATTACGCCATTCATGACGGAATTGATTATGATATCATCTTACATGTGACGTAGGTTATTATGACGTCATATGATTGATCTATAGATTAGATTCGTCTATTTCATGGGTGCAGTGATGCTAATAAAAGGTTCTTTTGAGGGACCCCTGAAAAGCCGTTTGGAACCCCACATGTAGTGGCAGTGGATCTAGAAGTGTATGTTTGCTAAATACTAATTACTTTGATAGGTTTCTACTCAAAATAACCTATATTACAATATTATAATAAAATTTATAGCTGTGAGTTCCTGATACCTGCCATTTTTAGTACGAATGAGAACACACTACCAGACACCTCCAGATTTCAGTTTGGGACCACCAGATGTCATGGTGTGTGGGCCCGTGGCCCCAAAGTTTATGCCCAGTGCAGATGGAGAAATCTGCATTCCTGTCTTAGGCCCCATTCCACAAAGCAATGCAGGGAATTGACCTATACAAGTTATGACTGGAGTAACCCAAACGGAACTGGCACACTTCAAATCAAGTTCAATGCAGAGGTTGTTTGCTTACTTATAGTTGCCTAATGTGTTCAAATATAATTTCAAAATAAATGAAAGAAATGAAAATGATTTGTATTCTACCAGGAAATATTCTGTTTTAACTAACCGTTCTTCAAGCTAGAAGCGCTTAACCGCCTGATTGCTGAAGACATATTCTAGGGGTTATATTTATGGATCCGCTAAATGTTTTGAAAACAATTTGACTGAAAGTTTGACCAACAACATTCAATAAACTTGTTTTCACAATTCAAGAACTTTGGCTCATTGAAATTTGCTCATTGAAATTATTGTCCGGTAGCTTGCAGCAGCGAGTCAATTAAAAGTAAACCGAAATACCTGATAGTTGGGACCAGTGTTTGAAGAAGTTCTTCAGGTGTTAGGAATTCTGCTAGATTAGCCTGTATTTTGTATCCCCATGCGGAACGGTCCAGTGTCATAGCATCTTCCCATTTACGTTTTAGCAGGTGACCTGCAGAGGATGAGTAAGCGACATTAATAATAGACTATTGTATCATCTATGCATATTTCGAAGGCCTCAATAATTTAACTACAGAAGTTTTATAAACTATCTAAGCTTGATAAATATCATTGCGGGTTCTGGCCAAGTAGTGCCTAGGATTGTTCACTATCTTCAACAGTATAATGCTTTGTATCACTTGCATAGTACTGGTTTTTGCAACCGCAACACACGCACGCACGTACACAGACACATGTTGAAGATAGTGGACATTCGTAGCAATTTTAATAACGATACTTAGAATATATTATTAATTATTTATTAGAAATATTGTACACAGCTTCTCTATAACACTGTAGTAGTGTTTTTATGAGAATAAACTTAATTAAGTATGTGCTAATTCCGGTGCGGAAGCCCTATAGTAATCACCGCCTCCGTCTGCCCATCCGTCCATCCACAATATCTCATAAACAACATATCGTACAGAACCATTTCTGATATTTTAATGAAACTTGGTATACGCCTCAGTTAAGATACGCAGATGTACTTTTTGACGAATTCACCTGTATATGGCCAAGATTTTTGGTGAAATAAAGTTTTTTAATTCGATAATGTCACTATTTTTGTGAGTTCTCGTAAACACCATATTATACAGAATTGCTTAAAATAATTTAATGATATTTGGCTGGTAACTTCTTTATGATGGGTAGATGCGCCTTTTGAAGGATTCACATTTATACGTCCAAGATTTTGACTGAAAATCGGCTTTTTAATGTTAATGCTTTTAATTTAAACACACGATTTTTTTTATTAATGTTCTCGTAAACATTATATTGATTAAAATAATTTAATGGAACTTGACAGGTCAATTTCACCTAACATCTTGGACCTATAAGCGAATCCTTCAATAAATGATGGGTAGATGCGCCTTTAGAAGGATTCACTTATAGGTCCAAAATGTTAGGTGAAAATTGACGTTTTGATGCAAAAACACACAATCTTTGTCAATTTCATTCTTTTAGTATTTCTTTGTGTTTAAAATTAAATAATAATAATAATATGAATGCTTTGAATAAAATTGCTACTTACTACATAGAGAAAGGTATTTTCAGTGATTGCGGAGCCCTCTAGGTCAAACTAAGTTTTCTAGTTGGTCTGACCACTCACTGGTATTCAGTTTCAGTTTTCTTTTATTCACTCAGGCCATTACAAAATGGCATGTGAGGAAAATAAAGTATGGTACGTTTGTGGCGATAGAAATATACGTACTATTATCATTATCATTATTATGCTGTTGTTGTTGTTGTTGTTGTTGTCGTTGTTGTTGTCGTTGTTGTTGTCGCTTGTTTACTAATTTGTTTGGTTTTGTTTGTGTCTATTTTTCTTCTTTGAGTCTGGTATTAGTTTACATAACTTATACAACACAGGCTTGTTGCATATCTGTAATAATCCCTTAATTTTGTCGTGTGTATAATTTCTTGTATAATAATCGGGAATAAATTTTGGTCGTTCGGTTTCAAATTGTGGGCATTCGAAAAGGAAATGAATTTCATCTTCTAACGCATTGCAGAGTTCGCAGACTCGCTCATTTCTCTCAATTCCCACCCATCTCTTGGCTTCTATTGCTAAATAATGATTTAGAGTTCGAAAATGTCAGAGTATTAGGGCTTCTCTGTTCTGTAGATTCTTTAGGGATGGTTCGAATTTAGTCTTGTTTTATCAGCGTGTAAAATGTTAACATGTTCGAGCTGTTGATATCATCTCTCCAGTTGTCTATAAATTTGTTCTCTGAACATGTTTTGTTTGTCGAACAACGTGTTTTTGGTTTATATGATCTAGATTAAAAAGGTTGCCTTGCTCCCTTGTGTTGAGGATTGTCTTGCCGTTATTAATCCATTTGGTATTTACATTATATTTTTCTATATATTCCAACGCGCAAACATATAGAAGTGATGACAGCTTGTTATAACCGGAATTCACTAAACTGGCCCAATATCGGATTATATTACATTGAATAATAATTTTCAGGGGGAATTTGCCAAGCTCACCGTAAATCATTGAATTTGGCGTGCTTTGCTTTAATTTTAACAAAACTTTATAATATTTTGTTTGACACTTTTCAAACAGGTCTACATTTTTGAAACCCCATACTTCTGATGCATACAGTAATACAGGTTGGATCATTGAGTCACAATATACATTGTAAGTCAATGGGGGATATTAAACTGTTTAATCTTTCCTGTTTTCCATTACGTTTCCTGCATGCAAAGAAGTTTCCTTTGTACTTCAATAGAACGTCAAGAAAACTATATTCATCTACTATTTCTATTTCCTGTACCCCGAGTTGAAAGCGTGGCTGATTCTTTTCTTACGTTTTGAAAAAATTATTATTTTAGTTTTGGTACGATTCACCTTTGATCTTTTAATTTGGCAATAGGCGTGTAAAGTATTTAAAGCTTTCTGCAAAGATTCCGATGAATCTGCCATAAGGAGGGTATCGTAGGCATAAAGCAAATCTAGTAAGTATAAATGTATATGGAGGTCATCAGCCAATTGGCTTAATGATGTAAGTCCTGGGTTTCCGCGTTCTTTCAAATAGTTTTCTAGATCATTGATAAAAAGAGAGAATAATATGGGTGAGAAAATATCTCCTTGCCTCACTCCAATCTTACAGGGAAAATTTCCAGATGACTCAAAATTATGAAAACTTTTTTTTGAGATTGATTTATACGTATTAATAATTATATTAGAACATTTCCAAGCTATGCCACTCCATGGACCAACTCTCCAAACGGTATCGAATGCTTTTTCGAAGTCTACGAAGCAGCAGTACAATCTTTTTCTTTGTAAAAATAATAATTCAATAATAATAATAATAATAATAATAATAATATGTAGCGCAAAAATATTGTCTAATGTGGATCTACCCTTCCTAAATCCGGATTGCGATTCTGTAATAATTTCATGTAGTTCTGTAAATGTGTTTAACCTGTCATTTAGTATAGATGTAAACAGGTTTTCTGAACAGCTTAATACTGTTGTTGGTCGGTAATTAGATGGTTCAAGTTTGCTTGATTTATTTTTGTAGATTGGTATAATTTTACCAATGAGCCATGTTTCAGGGATAATTCCGTTATTAAAAATTTGGTTGAATAACTTCATATATAGGTAACATAATATCAATTGTAGATTTAATATACTCATTTACTATATTATCGGGATCGCTGGCCTTATTATTTGCGGTTTATCGTATAGCTTTCCTTATTTCATCTTCAGATATTGGGATATTACGCTCGGGGCATGCTGTGATGTCTAGTTCTACCTGGTCGTTTTCGTCTTCGTTCTCACCTTCATTTACTTTCCTAAAGTGTTGAAACAGAGTGTTTAAACTGATGTTTTCACCGTCGATCCGAAATCCAAGATGGCCGCCAGCCACCGACGGCCATCTTGAAAAATGGTTTCTGGATGATAATTTCGTTACCGTTTGTCGGATCGCTTTGAAACTTCAAAAGGTGGTTGGACTAGGTCTGTGGAAGAAAACTATCGAAATCGACGATAATCCGAAATCCAAGATGGCCGCCAGCCACCGGCGGCCATCTTGAAAATAGTTTTCCGGATAACTTCGTTACCATTTACCGGATCACTTTGAAACTGCATAGAGTGGTTGGACTAGGTCTGGGGAAGAAACCTATCGAAATCGACGATGATCATAAATCCAAGATGGCCGCCATCCACCGGCGGCCATCTTGAAAATTGGTTTCCAGATGATATCTCTGTTACAGTTCATTGGATCGCTTGGAAACTTCATAGGGTGGTTGGACTAGGTCTGGGGAAGAAACCTATCGAAATTAACAATGATCCGATATCCAAGATGGCCGCCAGCCACAGGTGGCCATCTTGAAAATTAGTTTCCGGATGATAATTCCTTAGCCGTTTATTGGATCGTTTTGAAACTTCATAGGGTGGTTGGGCTAGTTCTGAGGAAGAACCCTATCGAAATCGACGATGATCATAAATCCAAGATGGCCACCAGCCACCATCTAAAAAATTGGTTTTCGGATGATAACTCTGTTCTCGTTTATCGGATCGCTTTGAAATTTCATAGGGTGGTTGGACTAGGTCTGGAGAAGAAACCTGTCGGGATTGACGATGATCCGAACTCCAGGATGGCCGCCAGCCACGGGCTGCCATCTTGAAAGTTGGTTTCTGGATAATATCTCCGTTACCATTTATCCGATCACTTCATAGGGTGGTTGGGATATGTTTGGTGAAGAAACTTATCGAAATTTACGATAATTCGAAACCCAATATGGCCGCCAGTCCGGTGACGATCTTGAAAATTGGTTTCCGGACGATACCTCTTTAACCATCGCTTTGACACTTTATAAGTGATAACTGGTCTGGGTCGGAGGAAGAAATAAATATTTTCTGAAAGCTCTCATTCATTGGTTTGTCATCATGCCTTGTTGTTGTTGTTGTTGTTGTTGTTGTTGTTGTTGTTGTTGTTGTTGTGGTGGTGGTGGTGGTGGTGGTGGTGGTGGTGCTGGTGGTCGTGGTGGTGCTGGTGGTCGTGGTGGTGCTGGTTTACATGGGTTACTATATTCAATGCAGAGTGAATGGCTGATAATATCGGATCAAAATCTTCCACAAAAAATTCCGCTATCTGTTCAATGAATTTACGGTTTCCGATAAGGTAATCGAGAACGCTATTATTAGTTGTAATAGGTTTACCAACGGCGGAATCGCTTCCAATTCTTCCATTTACTATGAACAGTAACATGTTTTTGCACAGTTGTAGCATCTTTCCCCTCATCATTTCTGCGACCAGCACATTGACTAAACCGCTCTCTGTGGGGACCCCTATCTGGTTTAAGGAAAGCATGTCCCCATTTTCTACGTTATCCACAGCGAAATGAGCCAGAGTAAAGTTGTCAAATTCTTCAAAATCCTTTTCTATTCCTGTTTTCGAATTAAAGTCGCCCAACAAGCAAATTACTTCAAATCTTTCTTTAAGAGTTATAATATCCTTTTCAATTTCATTAAACTTCATTTGAGTGGTATCTTGATGACTCACATGGGACATAGACCGCTCCCAATAAAAGATTTTCATCACAATTAGTTAAGCCTTTCTGGACGTGTAGCCACAGAACGAACTCATTTTCTGTATAAATTACTTTACAAAACTTTGAAATATCTTTTCTAATTAAAATTGAAATCCCTCCCGAGGCTGTTCCCCATTTCGTTATTTTGTTTATCGATAGGGACCTGTTCACATTCGTTCAGATTTGTTTCAGTAAGGCATATTATATGGAATCCGTCCAGATATTCTTTTAATTCAGGAAAGTTTGATTTTGATTTTAGTCCGCATATGTTTAATGAGGCAATATGCAACAAACCTGTTTGTATATTTATATCGTTGCTGGTGTTGTCGTCGTTGTCGCTGCTGCTGCTGTCGTCACCGCTGCCACCGCTATTGTTGAGTTGTTGTTGTTGCTGTTGCTGTTGTTGTTGTTGTTGTTGTTGTTGTTGTTGTTGTTGTTGTTGTTGTTGTTTGTGGTGGTGGTGGTGGTGGTGGTTTTTGTTGTTATGGCCTTGTTGTTGTTGGTGGTGGTGGTGGTGGATGTTGTTGTTACTGTGTTGTTGATATTATTGTTGTTGCCACAGCTGTTATTGTTGTCGTTGTTGTCGTCGTCGTCGTCGTCGTCGTCGTCGTCGTCGTCGTTGTTGTTGTTGTTGTTTTTGTTGTTGTTGTTGTTGGTCGCGATAGTGGTAGTGTTTATCATTGACGCAATGTTGGATTTCGATACTATACTCATGTTCATCTTCGTTATTGCTTTGTACATTTAGAATACCATATATTTATGGACGACCATCAGGTTCATAAAATAAAATTTATACTCGTACTAATTCGATTTATTACGCGTATTGATTCAATTTATTATGTGTAATAATAATTCAACCAATCAGAGAGCTTAAATAGCTATAAGTATTACGTGAATTCCTACACGTCTGGAAAAACCATTATCTTTCGACACAAAACCCCATTACTCACAGAAAATAAAATAAAGACAAATCACATGTATTAAGGGAAAACCTGGCATTATTGAACACCCATTGAGGACACTAAGGCGTCTGTTTGACTGTATATGTTGAACCAGCTGATTCTGAATCTATTTTAAAGCAAATCCAGTTGTCTGTTTTTGTATTAAAGGTGCTTATTCACACCAGAATGCTTGAAAATAAAATTGTTAAAATTGTATACTCTTTAAAAGGTTTACAATGTGACAACCGGTAGATCTAATGAAACGAAATTAATCTTAGCATATCTGATGATTGCATTCCGTATAAATTAATACAATTTCTTAAGTTGTAAAATTAAAATAGAGGCACGAGTCTCTAATTCAAATTCACAATGTAAAGCATTATATTAATTTATACGTAATTAATTCATCATATGCTAAGCTTCATTTCGTTTCAATACAGCCAGGCCCACAGTTTAAGGCTCTAAATGTATACAATTCAGTCATTTTGCCGTGAATATGCACCTTTAACTGCCTGCTCGCTAAATTTCTTCAGACTTCATTTTGTCGACAGCAACTTTCAGTTTAATAGTTTTCAAAATATTCAGTAGATCCAGAGTTATTCCCAATTGAATTTATTGCCTGGTGGCTTACAGCAGTCATACAGTTAACGCGAATGTAATTATATTGTTCAGCAGTCGTCGTCGTCGTCGTCGTCGTCGTCGTCTGTACCTGGATTGTATCTATCGACGCATGTTAGGTATCCGCCATGGTGACAAACATCGTCTTTGCCCCAGCGATCGTTTACTAAAACAGTGTCTTTAACTGGACTGGAAAACACAAGAGAATAGACAATCAACGCTGAATTTAGCTTAATAATAATAATAATAATAATAATAATAATAATAATAATAATAATAATAATAATAATAATAATAATAACTAACATTTTGACAATACCTGTATAAACAGGACAAGCTAAAAACGGGTAAATAAAAATACGTAATTTATTATCTGATGGTGGCTAAGTAATTTATATATAAAACTGCAATTCACCCCTGTTAATGCGGGTAATTGAGGAATTCAGTTTTAGCTATGCCCCGCCCATCTCTCGCTAAGCGCCACCCTCACTTCGTCTGCGTTGGTATCGATCGATCCCTGAACTCACTGACTATCACAATCCAGCAAACTATACAGGTAAGCTGTTGAATATTTTGAAACCTATTTGACTGGATGCTGTTGCTGCCTATAGCATGTTTATTAAATAGTAAAGACATACAATTCGTACAACAACGTTTAGTGCGCCATCAATTATGCGTTCGTGAAGAACATAGCTACGTCTTGACGACGTCATTGCTTATGACCTTAGCGTACAGGTCAGGTAGTTGATTATGGCGTCATATGATTGATTGAGAAAATGGAATCCTCGATTGGGCCGGATTGGGTCTAGTACCGGCCCGCAAGCTGTGCTATCAGGGTCTTTATTATCATGACCGTGTACCCTGGACAGATATGTAGGCACATTCTTGCCAGAATGGAGGGTGTGTACAGGATATTGGGTTTATGTTTTCCTGTGCGACTATGGTGCGGGTCCGGGTCCGAAAAAAAAAATCAGTGATACCAACTAAATCACGTGGTACAAATTGCGGTATATATTTGGCTGTTTCATCAAACATGTTTTACGCTGTCGGGACGAAAGTTGAACATTGTCTGACGTTTTTGCGTGTATGATTAGAAAGGTATTATACACGATCAAACGTGGTCCGATTTTGTCCAATTATACCTGTAGAATCATACATGTTGGATCGTCTGTCATAGGCTTGGACTTAGGCCTACGTTGTACAGGATTTTTCGCACTATGTCCCAGAATCTAAGGGAATACATGTGAATTACTGGATAAAACTACACGAGTTTGCCGTTTTAGATATGAAAACGAGAAAACAAAAATACGAAAACACGGTACTACTACTACTTTTTTTTTTTTTTTTTTTTTTGAAATACCGACGCTGACGCAGTCGGACAAACTTCACGGAGGAACTCCTTTAAAAAGGCTTGCAAACCCCCAGAAAAAAACCTGGTGAACTAGTAATCTTGATTAATATTACACCAAAACAATGATAAATAATGAGCATTAATACAATCTATAAATACATATGGCTTAAAAAGTATAGATACAAAACAATATGCTGATAAAGCTCCGATAGCAAAACAAAACTTAACAAAGGCATTACTATTCAACCCAGGTGTAGTAGTAGACCCGTGTGGCGAGTGCAACTATCCAACAAATGAAAAGTGCCTCGTCAATCTATGACAAATAAGTCAATCATTGACGCCAGTGGGCTGATTCTCTAAAGATCAGCGGGCGTAGTAGCATTTGGGTAGTATAATACATATAGTCGGCAGACAAATTCCAGAAAAATTGATGACCCTCTTGTTTACATTTTCAATTTACTTTATTGTAAGGTTTTGTAAATTACCATTCAATCCATGTGTGGTAGTAGTCACGTGTGGCGAGTGCAACTATTCCACAAATGAAAAGTGACTCGTCAATCAATGACAAATAAGTCAATCATTGACGCCAGTGGGCTGAGTCTTAAAGATCAGCGGGCGTAGTAGCATTCGGGTAGCATAACATATATAGTCAGCAGGAAAATTACAGAAAAATAGATGGAAATAGATGGCGCTCTTGTTTCCATTTTTGATTTACTTTGTTGTAAGGTTTTGTAAATTACCCTGGAACAAATAACCCTATAAAACTCTGTGCAAATTCCTAAAATTACCTGGGACAATTTTATAATTCAATGGCAAATTACTTTATCGATTGATTATTAAATTACCCCAGTCTGTTTATTTCTTAACATGAATTATTAAACATAACAATATCAAAGTGCAGACTAAAATGAATTACAGATTAATTAAAAGACACAGATAAATCAGCTGTAGTAATTAAATGATTTAAGCTAGTGCAGGCTCATTTATTTTTACAGCTCCCAACTCTATTGAAACTATGTTTGTTTTGCACCATATGTCCTTGAATACTTTTTCTTTACCATGCTGCTTTAATCTAAAATATTCGCAAGGAATATGATTCAGCAGCAATGAACGAAATATTGCCTTTATTGCTCTATTGTGATTGCCCATAGATGGATTTTTCGTCTGTGCACACCGATGTTTCCAAATGGCCCAAACACCTATGGTTAGTATTGTTATTAAAATAGTCCTTTCAGACTTTATGATATTTACACCGCTTGATCCAAATTCTCTAAATAAGACTACATGCGTGTCTAGAACAATGGGCTTCGCTCCAAATTTTGCCAAGATTTGGCTGATATAGTCCCAAAATTGTGACGATATTGGACATTCCGCAAATAAATGCTCGATTGTTTCCTCGTCTGTTTGACATAAGTAACACCTATCAGAAGTCGTAATATTGCACTTGTATGTCAAGTGTCCCACCCATAGCCGTCGATGTAGTAATCGCCACAATAAATCACGAGCCATATTTGGTATGGATGGAGAATGTAAGATTTTCCATACATTTTTGCAACTGGATGGTTTATAGCTTGAGTCATCCCATCTCCTAATTGCTATGGGAGGTGTTACTTGTTTTCGTCTCATAATATGGTACCATTCCTTGGATCTCATCTTGTATTTTAACATCTCATCATCAAGAACTAATGCGGGTTGTGGAGTCAAACTATTATTATTTACATTTGGCAGACGAAACCATTCAATTGGTACAGCATGTTTTATTTTATTTAGCAACCGCTGGACATCTATATGCCTCATATGTGTTTTTCTAGCTACGTCTTGCATTGAAATCCATCTACGTGTTTGAGGGTGTATCATATCCGATAAATGTTGAATGCCATATTTTGCAAAGGACGGTAGATAAAGTACTGCATTGTTATAACATATATTACTATTGCCCCACAATTGCTGTTCTAGTACTTCCTTCCAGCACGTAGGTGGAGGCATGTATCTGTCAAATATTTCTAACCCCTTAACTTGATCTTTAAACACATCTGGTATCATTTGGCTATTCGGAGGTGGCTTCTTTGAGGTAAAAACATGCTCCGCCAGAAATGGTTCTACAATTCTCTCCATGAGAGCTCGTGAAACACATGCCCACGTCTCATCTGATGTAATAAGATCATCCAAAAATTTTAACCTTAAAGAAACACATTTCACTTTAATATCAATTAAATCAAGTCCTCCTTCTAACTTAGCATTATTGAGAACACGATGGGAAACTAAATGATTCTTTTCTTCCCATATGAATGACAATATCAACTCATTAACCTCCTTTTCTACATGTTTTGGCATGTGTACAACAGATGCTGTATACCATAACCCAGATAATGCCAAGTTGTTGACAACAAACACTCTACCAAAGATTGAAAGACGACGACGCTTCCAATTTGCTAATATTCTCTTAAGCTTAGATACTCGTTCATTCCAATTTTGTATTGTATTCGGTTTCCTGCCAAAATAGATGCCTAAAATCTTAATGGTATCATTAGACCAATTGATTTCAAGTGGCTGGTCATTCCGCTCTTTCCATGGCCCCAGAAATAATCCTTTGGATTTTCCTTTATTGATTTTCAAACCAGATGCATTTTGGAACTTTTCTAGTACGTGGTTTAAAATTGCAAAATCATTGTTTGAACTGGTAAACACAGTTGTGTCATCAGCATATTGTGACAGCTTAAGTGGTCTTTCTATGCCACGAATACATATGCCTTGAAAGTTATTATTTTGCCTCAATGCTATGCCAAGTGATTCCATCACAATAACAAATAATAATGGCGATAGGGAACACCCCTGTCTAACCCCACGTTCTAAGACAATTTCTCTGGATAATTGATTGTTCACTAAATAGCTACTCTTGATATCCGTATATAAAATCTTTACCCATTTAATAAAGTTTGAGCCTAACCCAAACGATTGCAAAGAATTAAAAAGAAAATCCCATTCCACACGGTCAAATGCCTTTTCATTGTCCAAGGCAATCACAGCTGAAGGGATGCTATCCTTCTCAACCAATTGTATAAGGTCTCGTATTACCATGGTATTGGTTAGAATTGTCCTCCTGGGTACAGCACATGTCTGCTCTGTTCCAATGATTTCTCCTAAAACACTACCTAGTTTCAATGTTAGTGCTCTGGATATTATTTTGTAGTCTACACATAGTAGAGAAATTGGTCTGTAGTTCTGAATTAGACGTCTGTCATTTCCTTTATATATTAGCCTTACGTATGCCCTAGCCATAGTTGGTGGTAAATGGCCTTTCTCAAATATTTCAGTGCCTAATTCTTCCATTATTGGACCTACAAGGTGCCAAAACGTTTGGTAAAATTCAACTGGAAGGCCATCACACCCCGGTGATTTTTCTAGTTTCATACCTTTAAGGGATTTAGTTAAATCTTCTAGTGTTAAGGGTTGATCACAAAATGCACTGCCTGTGTCTGACACCTTTTTGTCTATATTTGCTAACAAATCCAATTTTGCATCTTCATCAATTCCCTCTGACTTGTACAATGACTCATAGTAATTGCATACAATAGTACTCATTTCATTGTTGGTAAAGACGGTTGAACCATCCGGCATGTTTAATGAGCACATCACCTTATCTATTGCCCGTGCTTTTTCTAATGCGCAAAAATATCGGGTTGGCTTTTCCCCTTCTGCGTGCATCTGGGCTCTTGCTCTAATTTTTGCACCCTCAAACTCATAGTGTTCTATATCTCTTATTTTACTTTTAATTTTAACCAGTAATTCATAATAATTCTCTTCACCATTATTTACTTTAGCATTAATTTTCATCAGTGATCGATGAAGTGTTTTCTTGCGTTTGCGTATTTCCTGTGCTTTTCTAATAGCATACTTTCGGGAAACATACTTTAAATCCAGTTTAACATCCTCCCACCATTGCAATGTGCTCTTATATGATGCTTTCCTATTAATCCAATGTTGCCAACAACTCTCTATATTATTCTTATAAAATTCTTCTCCCAACAGTGTTGTGTTTAATTTCCAAAACCCGACCCCTTTTGTTACCCAGTCAGCATTGGCAAAGGTTACACAAACCATGTTATGATCGGAGAATGCAACTGGCTTAATATTAACATCTCTCCAGTACCCTGTTAACAAACTATTCACATAAATTCTGTCTATCCTTGAACCAACTTTACCATCTACCGAAAACCATGTAAGATCTTTACCATGAGGTTTTGATATTCTATAGGTGTCCACTAAATTTTCATTATCACATATTTCTTTTAAGAGTCTATGTGATGTATCAGTATAAGTTGAAGTTGCATTCCTGTCATTTTCTTTGTCTAAGACACAATTAAAGTCACCACCCATTACTAAGTTTTCAGTGATGTTATCTAGTGCTGTTTTAGACATCTCCTTAAAAAAATTACGACGTAGTTGATGAGATGTAGGTGCATATATACACAGCAACGTGATACGTGTTTGTTGTATATCTAGCGTGACTCTCACCCAGCGACCATTTGCACCTGATACTGAAGAGATTATATTTACATAGGCTGAACAACGAGGGAGTATAACAATTGCTACGCCTGCACTATTATCTTGAGATAACGAATAAAATATTCTGGATCCAGAAATCTTTTCTAAATTATCGTATAATTCTGACTTCTGAATTTTTGTTTCCTGTATCAAAGCAATGTCAATCTGCTCATTTTTCAGAGTCTCTAGTAAGTGACGTTGCTTTATGTCACTATTTAAGCCTCTACAATTGAGTGTGCAAATTAGCATAAAAGGTAATAAAATGCTGTGTAAAACCGCCATTATTAAGCTAACTAGATTTTGTTTTTTTCGACCCTCTCTTAGACCATTTACCTATTTTACTCACAAACGCTGCATTACTTAGCTCAACTTTTTCCAAATGCTTATATTTTAATATATCTGAATCATGACGCAGATGCCTATATTTAACACCATTTGCCGTCACATATGGAACTAACACCTCTCCTGCCTCTGACCTGTACATGACCATTTCATCAGGTGATTTAGAACTCTGTGTTTGAATGGATATATCAGATTCAGCGACTGACATATTATCGTCTTCTATATCACTTTCCTCTATTTCTGATTCAGAACTCTCTCCATCTTTCTGTCGCTTTGTTCCACTCAATCGATCCGAGACACCAATTACTTTCTCTATATTATTTAAATCGTCTAGATTGAGTGTACTCAGTGGAAAATCAAAGTTAGTTTCAGTATCTTGCGACCTGAATTTTACTTGTCCTAAATTAAAACTCTCTTCCAGAGGGTATTGATCATCATCTTCAACTTGTGTGGAATTAGCCTCTCTGTCATCAAACTTGGATTGACTTGTTACTGGATCAAGACTTAGCCCCTCATCTAGAACCTCTATTTCATCGCCTGCAACTACAGCGATTGGATTCTTAGTTTTTTCCCCATGCTTCTCATTAACATGGACTTCAGCTACAATCTCAGCAACTACTGGTTCGATGACATTTTCCTTAGCAGCGTGCTTCCCATTAGTATGAATTTCCGCTACAATCTCAGCAGCTACCGGTTCTATGACATTCTCTTTAGAGACAACTTGCTCTGCACTTTTATCAGCACCCTTTTTGACATATTTGTTCTGCGGGCATCGCCACTTAAAATGATCAGATGATCCACAAACTAGACATTTGTTTTTGTTAGGGCAATCTGTTGCAAGATGTTCTGTGCTTAAGCAGATTCTACACTCTTTGATTTGACCCCTGTACCATAATGGCAAGATAAATCGACCATCTATGGTGACCTTGCTTGGGAGAGGTTGTTCTACCTTTTCAAACCAAATTCTTCTGATGCCATTTTCTAAGGTTCGATCAAATGGATAGGTCTCGTGTTCTACTTTGTCCACTTTGCCATACTTGATCAATTCAGTTATAACCCGTTCATCTGGGATCTCTAATGGAACCTTCATCTTGACTAATAGACGATCAGAATCTATTTCCTCCACATTACACACCTCACCCTTCACGACAAGGACCTCGTCGAGCAACTTTTCCTTCACACTTTCATTAACTACGGTGACATTCCATACAAATTTGGAAACATTAACGAGACCTTGAAGGACCCGTGGCCCTGCCCCAACTACATCCTTCAACCCATGATACACCTCAATTGCCGAAATACCCCAAGCCTTTGTCGTGATTTTAAGACTCAGGGTACGCTTATATGAGGTTGCCATGGTGTTTTATAAAAAGAGTAACCCCATACTACTACAATATATAATACAAATATATAACACCAAGACGTCGGGGAAAGAGCTAAACACTAAATAAATAACCCTGACGTCTACCAACAAATATACGAATAGAGAGTACAGTCGTATATTTGTTAGTTTGAACCACTTTCTAAGTGGTTCACTAACACCTAGCCGATTAAAGTATGCTAACAAATATATGATTAAATAGTCAAGTCATATATTTGTTAGTCTGTTCGAGTTGACCGGGGACAGCCAACTGACTATAAGGAGTAATATAGTTAAAGAACTAGGCTTGTGCTTACAAATGACAAAGGAATTAAATCCACTCACTCAAGCGATCTTGCCAAATACAATGCGCTAGCCTACGATCTATAGAAATAGCAGACCGGCGCGAGGAGAAATGTATTGCATTGACCACAGTAAGAGGAGCCCTATTAAATGGCGAAAACCGCCAGCTAAGAGGAATGCCTTTAGAAAATAGAGACACAAAATGCGCTCCAACCAAGACAAGAATTTACAAATTAAATATAAAGTTTGAAAGGAAATACTAATACGAAATATATGTATAAAATTTATCTACAAAATCGCGCTAGAAACTAGCAAATTCGGGCAGCAATTGCAGAGCTAAATAAACGCGTGCGTTCACTTCGACTACTACTACTACTACTACTACTACTACTACTACTACTACTACTACTACTACTACTACTACTACTACTACTACTACTACTACTACTACTACTTCTACTACTACTACTACTACTACTACTACTACTACTACTACTACTACTACTACTACTACTACTACCCAGTGCCGGATTAATCCCTGCCAGGGCCGGGGGCTAAAAATATTTGTTGAGTTGGGTGGAAGCGAAAGATAAACCCAAAAAAAACCGAGAAAATTTTGAAATCTAGATGCTTGCAGATGGTATCTCCTGCATTTCCAGAGGTAAATATGGACCATAAGTTGGCTGTTGAATTATTCTTTTTTAGCCATTTAATTTCATTATTTTTGTTCAGTCATGTTTTAGCCGTTTAGTTGTGAAAAAGGACTGGATAAAAAACTAAATGAACAAAAGAATGGAATTAAATAGCTAAAAATAGAATAATTTAACAGCCAATCGAAGGACCATATTTACCCCTGGAAGTGGAGGTGGTGCCATCTGAGAGCATCTAGAAGATAAAAAATAATATTAAACTGTAATACAACCATGAACCATCTGACTCCTAAAACATCAGAAAAGTCTCAAAACAAAAAAAAACCCCGTTAATAAGAATAATACTGAAACAATATATAATAAAAATAAGTAATTATAACTATAGCTATTCTATGCTGCAGAGCATAAATCTTTTTCCGAAAATGTTGGTCCCGATCCCAGGATGATTCATGGTCACGAAAGCCACACTCAAACAATTTCTACATCCCAGAGAGATAACTGATATTTCTTTATTATAACAAATCTAGTAACACACGCGCAGGACTGATCTGTTCAGTAGACAGCAATTTGGTTTCCTCTCTGGGAGGTCGACAGGTCTGCAGTTGCTTAAGTTGATGGACGAGTGGATTAGTATTCCGGACAGTGGTGGCTCAGTCGACACAATTTACATGGATTTCATGAAGGCATTTGATATAGTGCTCCATCGTCACTTATTAGGAAAATTAGAAAGCTTTGGTATCAGCGACAAGTTAATCACATGGATATGTAAGAAGTTTCCTGACATGCCGAACACAAAAGGTGGTGGTGAATGGGATTGATTCAGGAAGCACAGATGTTAGTAGTGGAATTCCTCAGGACAGTGTCTCCACAATATCTGGTAAGTCATATATATATATATATGACTTACCAGATATTGTGGAGACACTGTCCTGAGGAATTCCACTACTAACATCTGTGCTTCCTGAATCAATCCCATTCACCACCACCTTTTGTGTTATATATATATGTATATATATATACCAGATACTGTGGAGTCAACAGCTTACTTACGGATGGCACAAAGCTCTACAGAGAGACAAGTAGCACAAGTGATGAAGAGCAGCTGCAGAAGGACCTTGTGATACGTTGAAGGGATGGTCAGATACTTGGCTACTACTCTCCCACCCAAATAAATGCAAACTCATGACTGTGTCAAGCAGGAAGCAAGATGAGAATAAAGGCAATGAATATCATCTATACCACCCAACTAAAGAGAAGGTGTACTCGAAGGACATAGGTGTGGTAGTGGACCAATGTCTTACATTTAGAACCCACATACAAGCACAAGGCAAACAGTATAATGGGCCTGATTCAGAGAAGCTTCACATATCTAGATGAGGATATGTTTGTCTATCTATTCAAGGCGCTGGTACAACTTCATCTTGAGTATGCAGTTCGTGTGTGGAGCCCGAAGTTGATAAAGGATATCACATTGTTAGAAAATCTGCAAAGGAGGGCAACCAGACTGGCACCATCTTTAAGGGAAATGGATTATTCAAGTAGACTGAGGAAATTAGGGTTGCCTACTCTCAAATATAAAAGATTGAGAGGTGATGCGATTGAAGTGTTCAAGATCATGAAGGGAATATATGACATTGAAGTTACTGCAGATATGTTGGAGCAGGACACTTTTAAGGCAACAAGGGTGCACGACATAAAGCTGGATTAATGGTCACATGCTTGACCTAATTATCGCCAGACCTTCAGATGACATCATCAGCAATGTTCGTGTGAAGTCGTTTGTTACAGACCATGCTGCCATCCACTGTAGCCTCAATCTGAAGAAACCCCAATTACAAACAGGTAGAACCACGTTTCGGAAGCTTAAAGCCATAAATCATAGCGATTTTGCAACAGACCTCAAAGGCAGTGAACTATTCTCCAATCCACAGTTCTCTCTTCATCAGCTGATTGAGCAGTACGATTCCGTGCTTGGTCAACTACTAAACAAACATGCTCCTGAAAAAACACGTACGATTGTCTTACGTTCCTCTGCACCATGGTACAGCTCCGATATTTCAGCTGCAAAAAAGGTGTCTAGGCAACTCGAGAGAAGATGGAGAACTACTCGCTCAACATCTGATAGATTGTCTTTTCAGGCTCAGAGAACACGTGTAGTTAATATGTTTCATACAGCCAAATCAGACTACTATTCGAATCTCATCGAAACATCACCAGACCAGAAATCACTGTTTAAGGTCATTGATGAACTCCTCCATAGGAAAGCTAAACCCAAATTGCCCACTCATATGGATGCTGTCGAAGTAGCAAATCGGTTCAATACGTTTTTCTCTGAGAAAATTGCTAACATCCGCAATAATCTTGACAATCAAAAGCCAGTAGTTATGGATGACAATGAGGCAATTAATCAACCGCCAATACTCGAAAGCTTTGCACTAGCTACTGAGTCTGAGATCACTAATCTCATTGTGTCATCCCCAAGCAAAACGTGTTCACTAGATCCTATACCAACATCAATAGTAAAGCAACATGTGCACATTCTTACACCAATAATCACTAACATCGTGAATATGTCTTTAACAGACGGTGTTTTCCCATCTATCATGAAGAGTGCCGTAGTTACGCCATTGCTGAAAAAATCTTCACTAGACCCTGAACAATTGAACAATTACCGACCGATTTCGAATTTAACATTTCTGTCTAAGCTCGTTGAAAAGCTTGTGTCTACCAGAATAACTGTGCATATGCAACAGAATAAATTGTCCGAAAAATTCCAGTCCGCATATCGAGAGAACCACGGTACGGAAACTGCCTTGTTACGGGTCCAAAATGATATTCTAAGATCATTAGATAATCATAACGCAGTTTTTCTCGTATTATTAGATCTCTCAGCCGCGTTCGATACAATCGACCACGAGATACTATGTGAACGACTGAGGAATAACATCGGCATCAGCGGTACAGCCTTAGCCTGGATAAAATCATATCTTACGGACAGACATCAATCAGTGTGCATTGACAAATCATTAAGTTCCAGCATTCGGCTAAAGTATGGTGTCCCTCAAGGATCGGTCCTCGGTCCCAGATTCTTTACTGTTTACTCTGCTCCTATAGCAGATATAGTGCGGCGACATAACCTTCAGGTGCATATGTACGCAGATGACACGCAGCTTTATCTAACATTTAAGCCTAACATACCTTGTCAGGAAACATCAGCTCTACAACAGGTCCGAACATGCGTCGCCGATATTAGCCGGTGGATGACCAAGAACAAGCTAAAACTCAATCCAGACAAGACTGAGTTCCTTATCATAGCGACAAATCAACAACGCAGCAAAATCGGCACTACGGAAGTTCAGTTAGTTGACAGCGTGATCCCGGCAACTACATCCGCTAGGAACTTGGACGTGTATCTAGACCAGGCTATGAATATGGATGCACATGTAAGCTCTGTGTGCAAATCTGCGACTTACCATTTGCGTAACATTAATTCCATCAGAAATGTGCTGACATATCAGACCACAGAGACACTTGTTCACGCGTTTATCACATCACGATTGGACAATGGAAACAGTCTCTTATATGGCATCACCGAAAAATCCCTTGATAAACTGCAATATGTGCAAAATGCTGCGGCTCGTCTGGTAGTCAAGGTCGAAAAGCGTCATCACATAACACCAATTTTGAAAGATCTTCATTGGCTCCCCATCCGGAAACGGATTGAGTTCAAGATTCTGCTCTTGACTTGGAAATGTCTAAACAACAACGCTCCCGACTATTTGCAGGAACTTCTCTTGACATATGATCCATGTCGCAGACTTCGTTCTGTGGATAAGCTATTGCTCCAAATTCCGCGATCGAATTTACGCTCCTGTGGGGACAGAGCCTTCAGTGTTGTGGCTCCGAGACTATGGAACCAGCTACCTGTCCACATCAAATCCATCCAATCAATTAATGATTTCAAACAAAAATTAAAAACACATCTCTTCACAAGCGCCTTTGAAAATTGACATTGACACATGGCGCTTTACAAATGCTGTATTATTATTATTATTATATTATTTATAAAAGAAGAGAGGTAGACTGGATCTGAGAAAATATGCCTTTACAAACAGAGTTGTGGAATTGTGGAATGGTCTACTGACAGCACTGATAAATGCGGAAACAGTGTTTGCATTTGGAGTAGGATTGGATGCTTTTTGGCAGGATCAAGAGGTGAAATATGATTACACGGCAGACCATAAATCGCCAGGAAGTCAAACGAAAGAGAAGTTTAAGCTAAGGAAGAATGAAGATGTGGACGAAGAGGCAAAAATGTCTAAGTCGATAATTCCTTCCTAAGACATCCCAACACAAATCGCTAAGTTTATACCATATCCTGTTGTCCTGATATCTCTCTTTACAAACAAAAATAGCTCTCTGGACATCATGTCCGGACAGATATTCTCATTTGTAAAATGAGAAACTCCATAAAACTCATTAGGCTATGTCCGTATTCTTACCCCTCACAAACAGTGGTGAGTCGCGTTTATTTATTTTGCTGCTTTCTTCGCTTTATTCGTATGACTAAAAATCATCATAGAAGTATTGCCTTACTTATTACAATAATTAATAGACATTGAAAATATTATAGATAATTTTATTTATAGTGTTTTAACCAGATTTAGTGGCAACCCGAAAGCCCATAGTAAACCTTTGGGAGGGGTTAGAATCAAGATATAGCCACACATGGCTTACTAAAAAAAAATTGGATAGAAAAAATTGGGGGCTTCTCAAGATCTGGGGCCGGGTGGGGTGGGTGTGGGGTGGGGGTGGTGGTGGGGCAAATGTCCCCGCTGCCCCTATTATAATCCGCTGCTGTTGCTGCTGCTGCTGCTGCTGCTGCTGCTGCTGCTGCTGCTGCTGCTGCTGCTGCTGCTGCTACGAATATATAGTGCTACCTGGTTTTCGTATTTTTGTTTTCGCGTTTTCGTAAATAAAACGTCAAACTCCTGTGATAAAACCAATGGACCTTTCCAAGTTTATCCATATATGATATACGTCACGTACCGTGTAGGATGATGTCATAATCATGACGCCATGAATGACTCGATATAGTCAGCTTAGTCCTACACATTGTACAAATTGTATGTTTTTGCTATTTAATAAACATCCTGTTGAATATTTTGAAACTAGTTTGACTGGGTGCTGTTACTCAGTCAAATTAGTTTCAAAATATTCAACAGCTTACCGGTATAGTTGACGGGAAATTGATAGTCAGGCAGTTCAGAGATCGATCGATCCCAACACGCGCGAGGTGTGGGCGGAGCTTAGATAAAGATGGGCAGTGCATAGCTAAAACTGGAAAGGTCCATTTACTGACCTGTCATTATATAACCAGGCGAGAAATTCCTTAGACTTCCAATATGTATCTGGCGCCTCCCAGTCACCGTCTGACCAGATCACCTCTGGGTGATAGCGTTCAACTAGCTCATATAGTTCAGGCAAGGTTTTCTCCTGAAATATCAAAGTTATCGTATTAACCGATTAGACCACCAACTTAAACCAAGAGACCTGTTGCTAAACTTTTAGCAAGTTGCGACGTCAAACCTCGACTTTTTTTGTGGAAATCAGGTTGTATCTTATGAATCTGGTGCAAACGCACCAGAAAACAAAAATCTGTAGCCGTAGGCCTATATATGGTGCCTGGAAAAGCTCGACTTATATTTCGGACTAGCCAGATAGTGCAATTTTGTCTAAGGATGTGTTCTCGCTAGAGAGTTAATCGGGAATAACGCCATACACCAGTATGGCGTTATTCCTGATTAAGTCTCTAGTGAGAACACGGCCTAATTCACGTTTCAGGTTTCGGGAGGATTCGAGATTTAGAGACCCGTACTATGATTATTTATAGTGTAGGTGACACGACAGGTATAACTTTGTGTCAATATTTCAGAAAATACACACCGATTCACTTGAAGCGTTCTCAGTTAATAACAAAACAACTTTTGTTCCAATCTGACAGACTTCCAGCAACGCGCTGATCGATTCCCAACTCAAAATGTATTTGGACGCAAATCACCCTAATTTATTTGCTCAGACTGTTCCTATAAGACGGTATTTATCTCCCTTTCACAATCAGTTAAATGAAAATTAGCCAAATTAGCTGGATTTTCAAATATCTCTAAACTTTGATAACCAATTTAGGAGAAATCAGTCTGTTTAATAAAAGTTCAGCAGGAAAAACTGTATTAGAACCAATTACAAACATACTGAAGGTAATTTGGGCGACACCACTTTCGATATAGGCCTTGTTTACTATTGATTCCAATGCAAGGCTCTGTTAGCCGTCACTGGGGTGGCGGAGAGGGAGTTAGTTACTTTATCGATTGCCGAAATTGTAAAAGTTGAAATCGGATTTTCCGTTTTGCGCTTTTTCAAACTTGCATTTCTTGATAATTTCTTACTGTATATGCTCGGACAATTTATATGTGCGAGACGGATTTTGATTGTGTTTCAAATATGTTATATAAATGGCTATTAAAATTGTGTTTGCATACGGACTTTAAGTTATTTATGATAGTCAATACGGTACTTTTGATATTAATGGAGAAATCCAGTTTATCCATCAATCATATGACGTCATAATCAACTACGTGACGTGTTTGACGATGCCATAATCAATTACATGAATGACGTAGCTAAGTTTGTGACGAACGCTTAACCCTTTAACACTCAAATTTCTTCAAGAAAATTTAAATTTTCTCATAGAAATGTCCATTTTCATACCAAGAGAAGGGTATTTTAAAAATTTTATGACGAATCACTGCCTCGGTTATTTTTTTCAAGACCACTGCAAAAGCCATTTTGACTGATATGAGGGTTAAAGGGCTAATTGATGATGGACTAAGCGTTGTTGTACAAATTGTATGTCTTTATTATTTAATAAACATGCTGTTGAATATTTTGAAACTAATTGTACTTAATGGGTAGCAATAGCACCCAGTCAAATTAGTTTCAAAATATTCAACAACTAATCTGTATAGTATTCTAGAAACTGATAATCAGGGATCAATTTAGTCCGAGTCTGCTCTGACCCAACCCGCCCCTGTGACAGATATTTTGACAGACTGACGGGCCTCTCCCCGGCCCGTCAGTCTGTCCAAAATATATGTCACAGGGGCGGGTTGAGTCAGAGCAGACTCGGACTAGGATCGATCCCAACACTGGTGAAGTGTGGGTGGAGCTTAGCTAAAGATAGGCGAGGCATAGATAAAACTGGATTCCTCCACTGTACGCACCTTGACAAAATATTGGCTTGTGAAGTTAGCCGCTTTGTCTTTTAAGTAGAGGGGGTTGAAGAATTCAAACATCGAGTGATAGACGCCAAAGCGCAGATCTGTCTTGTTCCTGATTGCTGACGCTAATTCACCTGTAACAACAGATATACCAGAGGATGATTATATATTAATTCGTGAGTTATATATGTCCCACTATCCCTCTTTTAGCTTTAGCTCAAATTATCCTCAACAACGAAGTTGAACATCAACAACACACCGTACAACGGGCAACGAGTAACACGGAGATATCGAGGGACATCGAGAACACTGATAAAAAATAGGCGCGGAATTTAAGGTGTTTTGATAAATCATAATTTATTTGGCACGTGCTTATTATTGATTATAAATTATGGCGTACACCTTCTAAGGAATATTCTTAGGTTGCTCATGTAGATTTCATGCAGTCAACACGTTGTTATTAATGTATGCTATGTCGTCAAGTTGAAAGTTCTCAGAAAATACATCAAACTTTGACACTTAAAACTTTAGTTCTCGAGTTTGGCCTGCCTACCGGAAAAGGTAAATATACCTGTAGGAACGTTGGCCTTTCCTCTTCGTATTGACCGAAGAACAGGCACCATCCTTATTAGGTTTTCTTAGAGAAGTATTCCAATACATGAATAGTGTAGGCAGCAATGGCAGTCAGGAACAACATATACATTATTTTGAAGCAATCTGATACCACAGATTGGTGACACCTTCTACACAGATATAATGTGATGTTTTTGACAAGAATATCATTTTTATTTTTCAAGTTATTCTGAAATCAGATGCCCTCTGTGAACTCCAGTGATGTAAAAATTATCATTACAATCTGATGCGTTGCAACGGCGCAAAAAGTAATTAGTTCAACAAGAATGTATCTCGAGGGTTGGCTAATTCTATTCAATTACTACTGAAAGCATGAGTTACCAGAGAGGCGTGACGTAGCTAATTAAATATGCGGATCAAAAGTAGAAAGTTTTGGTGTGGATACATCACTTTTGCATTATGATTTAACTCTCCTATCACGCTTGGCAAAGTCGCGGTCCTTCCAGGTAATAAACGTTCTCATTAGTATAATTTTAGTCCCATGCATTGCAATTTTACTTAACAAATACATAAGCAGAAAGTGTCGACAGTTCTTTTACGATACCATTTTCTAATTCTTGATAAACAGATATACATGTCTACTACAGAGTGTTTTAGGTGCTTTCTGTCGATGCATCCGATATGTTTACATATTTACCAACATCTTTAGCAAACAAATGCAATGCACACAAGTTTACGCCCAAAAAATTTAACCAAACTCTCATATCCCACAATAGACCCTATATGTGCTATTTCTAATAATGAATACAAAGAAACACATAGACAGACATACTAAATCCTTGACACACCCTAACATCTCTTGGACACGCGCGTCTGTGTTGCTAGAAACTCCCATCCTCTCCCCCCCCCCGCCACCACCCCGTTTGAAAGGGTGATCTAATAAAATTTCGCAACTGGAGTCATAAAATATGTACCTTTTAATGTGTCAGGAGTTTTCAAGCGAATTTAAATTTTTTCCTAGTGAATGACCATTTGCGGGTCAAATACGTTGTATGTGTATGACTGCAATTCAGGAAAATCGTTTTTTAAGAGGTGGTCTTTTTACCGGTTTGACTTATGGTTTGATTTATGGGTTAAAGGTCAAGGAAATCAAAATTTTGCATTAGTCAGTGTCCATTTGAAGGCCAAGAGAAGACTATTTTTGAAAATCTATCACTGGAATGACTGGCTCGGTAAACGAGCCAGTCATTCCAGCGGTACATTTTCAAAAATAGTCTTCTCTTAGTCCGCAAATAGCCAGTCCTCAAGACAACTGCAGAGGAAGTATTGGCCGGTTTTACCATTATAAACCACAAGTTGACACAAGAGGGGTTAACACGATCGTTAAAAGAGAGAGATATTTCTAGTTATGCTCCGCCCATTTCTAGCTAGGCTCCACCCACAATTTACAGCTTTTGGGAGCGATTTGAAACAGTGAAATCCGAATTCAGATAGCAAGTAAGCTGTTGAATATTTTCAGGGCCGAATGTAGGACTCGGAACTGGAGTTAGGATCGTGAGAAAGTCCCGCTTCAATCGTAATGTTACTGAGGACCCTGAGTCAGAGGACTATGGAATTTGGTCAGTGACGTAGTAAGCGTGACGAGGTTCTCCCCCCCCCCCCATCAAGACGTATGTAAAAGACCAACTTGAAGACAATCCAGAGAGTTGGGGGTCCTCCCCCAGAAAATTTTAAAACCAGATGCTTTCAGAGGGCATCGCCTACATTAATCTTTGGTCCGATGGAAAATTCATCTAGTTTACCTAATATATTTTTCTTTCTATGATCTACTTAGAAACCGGTGCCCAGTCATCTAATGCCATACAATACCAAACCGTGGTTATATTAAATAATTAGGATGTATTGTAGGATGAATTGTCAGCCACCATAAAAGTACGCTGTAGAATCTTTTGGCAACTAATTGGACTAGATGCTGTTGTTGGAGGCAGTCCAGCTAGTAACGCGATATATCAACCAGTATTGCTTATTATACTTCTTAGAATGAACATTCCTAATTTGTTAAAATAACTAGGCTGTGGGTCACACATGGCCACATACACCAAGTAGAAGAATAAATGGCTTGGAAGGTTAGCAGTGCCGCAAACCCACCCAGAGAATTTTGTATTTTTAGCCTTCATTTGACGATTTCTGATGCAATTTTGGAGATCTACAAAGGAAAATCTTTACAATACATGAATGACGCTTGAATCTGTATGAAAACCGGAACATTTCTCATAATAAATATGACGTGTCATCAAATCCTAGAGGCTGCTATATTAATCAATTCCAAGTATGTCTACGTTTATAACAAATCCAGTCACAAAATATACAGCAATGGTCATTGCGTCATTTTATACAGTCAGGCCTATTAAAGATATAGCAAGTCACTGAGGTGTAGAAGCCCGAAAAATTCACCCTCTCTCCCTCTCTCTCTCTCTCTCCACTTTTGTTAGTTTTGACATCTATTTCAAATTCACGTAGTTACACATCCTGGCAACGTTGTGATATATGGACCACATAAATGTACATTATTTACAGAGTACTTAAAATATTAGTATTCGTAGAATTACGTTTAAACGTCATTTCCTGGCGTTGTTTCAATGGCATTTCACTACGTTGCTTTAATGCCATTTCCTGACGTTGTTTCAACGTCATTTCCAGACGTTTCAATGCCATTTCCTGACATTGTTTTAATGCCATTTCCTGACGTTGTTTCAACATCATTTCCAGACGTTGTTTCAACATCATTTCCAGACGTTTTTTCAATGCCATTTCCTGACGTTGTTTCAATGCCATTTCCGTACGTTGTTTAATGCCATTTCCAGACGTTTTTTCAACGTCATTTTCAGACGTTGTTTCAATGCTAATTCCTGACATTGTTTCAATGCCATTTCCTGACGTAGCTTTAATGCCATTATTTCTAGACGTTGTTTCAATGCCATTTCCAGACGTTGTTTCAATGCTATTTCCTGATGTTGCTTCAATGCCATTTCCTGACGTTGTTTCAACGTCATTTCCAGACGTCGTTTCATTGCCATTTCCTGACGTTGTTTCAATGTCATTTCCTGACGTAGCTTTAATGCCATTTCCTGACGTTGTTTCAACGTCATTTCCAGACGTTGTTTCAATGCCATTTCCAGACGTTGTTTCATTGCCATTTCCTGATGTTGCTTCAATGCCATTTCCTGACGTTGTGTCAATGTCATTTCCAGACGTTGTTTCATTGCCATTTCCTGACGTTGTTTCAATGTCATTTCCTGACGTTGCTTCAATGCCATTTCCTGACGTTGAAACACGTCATTTCCAGACGTTGTTTCAACAGCATTTCCTGACGTTGTTTCAATGCCATTTCTTGACGTTGCTTCAATGCCATTTCCTGCCGTTGCTTCAATGCCGTTTCCTGACGTTGCTTCAATGCCATTTCCTGACGTTGTTTCAACGTCATTTCGTAACGTTGTTTCAATGCCATTTCTTGACGTTGCTTCAATGCCATTTCCTGACGTTGCTTCAATGCCATTTTCTGACGTTGTTTCAATGCCATTTCCAGACGTTGCTTCAATGCCATTTCTTGACGTTGTTTCAATGACATTTCCTGTTGAAACAACGTCAAGAATCTGAGGTTGAAAGAGCACCAGAAATCTGACGTTGATTCAATTTGCAAAATCCACCAGTTTTCAACGTCTGTTCAACGTCAAGATCTGACGTTGATTCAACGTTAAAACAACGTTTTTTGCTCACTGGGACAGGCCCATTGGAATGTTTTGGCCTCCCCGCCGCTGGTGGGGGGGGGGGTTTGGGTGTCTATTGTTATAAGTGCTACGCCCCTGGATTTGGTTACACCTGTCTTATAGGTGTGTGTGCGTGCGTGCGTGCGTGCGTGCGTGCGTGCGTGCGTGCGTGCGTGCGTGCGTGCGTGCGTGCGTGAGTGCGTGCGTGCGTGCGTGCGTGCGTACGTGTGTAATTTGAGGTCATGCAGGGGCCACAAAATTAAGGAGAAAAATATTTGCGTGAGTCAGTTTTTGGGTCCCCTAAAAGTTTGGGGTTCCTGTGCAAATGCACATGTTGCACTGACTTAAGTTCGTCCCTGAATATTTTGAAACTAATCTGACTGGGGTGGGGGGGGGATGTTGCTATCTATGGCAGCAAAAGCTCCGACTCAAATTAGTTACAAAGTAATTAACAGAATCTTTACTAAATGGTAAATCCATCAAAGGCACAAGTCATTAATACGTACACCTTCGTGAAGAACATTTCAGTTTTCATGACGGAATTACGTCACCTTGACTGTGACGTCAGCTAACATGTGACGCAATTGATAATGGAGGCCACCAGAAATCGCGTCCCTTATGATACAGGTTGACATTAAATTCCTACTCGCCTGTTAGGTCGCGTCTTGGACCAACGTCATATGAATTCCAGTTCCATGAATACTTGGAAGGCCAGTTAGTAAAGCCTTCATGGTGCTTGGTGACAAAGACTACATACCTGAGGTTAAAAATATAGAAATATAAAGGAAAATATTGTTGATGAATACAGCAGCCGATATAGACGTGTGTTTAAACCTAAAATCTCATTTTGGGCCAAAGGACGCTGGTGCTTTAAGACGGTTGGCCATGAAGACCATCTTAAAGACGCATCCTCATTTGAACACAGAATCTCTTTACATCGTCGGCGTTGCCCCCTCCCACGCGGGCTGGGACGAGGTGGGGGGGGGGTGCAAAAGGTCAAAATTGGCCAGTAATTATCGATTGTAACGCAACTCCTCCTAGACCATTTCAGATGGAAACGTGAAACTTTGGCTATGATTGCACATATGGCTAGGGATGTGCATGACACTTTTGGAATTTTGGTATGACCACCAGAGGTAATTTTCCAAAGGTTGTTATATCGCATACCATTTTCAAGCCAATGATGAATAGACTACAGTACAAGGAATTATTTTGATCTGGGGTCAAACTTAGGGTAGGGAACGTGGGCAAAAGTGGGCACCAATCGATTGTAACGCCACTCATAAGTAGTATAGGGGGTATCTGGTCGTTATTGTTCTTCACAGCAGGAGGTCTTCGAGAACAATGGCGACCAGCCAGCGCACACAGGGATTTTTGGAGAACAATGGCGACCAGCCGGCACACAAAGGAAAATGTATTTCGGGAACAATGGTGACCAGCGGCACACGTTTTCTAGTTTTTGATAACAATGGCGACTATATTCACATGTTATTGAGAAGCATCAGCACTGTGGAATGTTCTAGTATTCTGAATTAGTTAACCCTTAAAAGTTGTGTATTTTACGTTTAAATGTAGTGGCAGCGCACCCCCCTCTGTGGTTATCTACCGTGGTAGTGGGGTATGTAAGGTAAAAATAATAAGAGGATGTTTGATAGAGTCTAAGAGGTGGTCTGATAATGGAGGTCGTAGGAGTATGAGGTTGAGGATGTATGAGGAATTACGGTAGGATATTGATGTATATTTTGAAAATAATTTGACTGTTTCGTCGATAACGTTAATTTATTAGTAAACTATTTTGTAGAATATTTAGGGACTAATTTAACTGTAAGCTGTTACTGTCTTAGTAAGCAACATCTATCCGACATATTAGTAACAAAATATTAAAAATAATCTTGTATTAATGGTACGTAGTGTTCAGTTGGAATGGTTACCAAGACTTGGTGGTGATGGATTCATTGGATTGTATCAGGGGTTAAAAAAAAGAAGTTAACCCTTTCACCGATGAATTCCCCATATCTCATTTTCATCGATACCATACAGGAAAACTGTTGAATATTTTGAAATTAATTTGACATTGCTAACGTTAATTTATTAGTAAACTATTTTTGTTGAATATTTTGAAGGCGTATTGACTTTTAACCGTTATTACGCACAAATTGTTTTTAAATACTTAATATTTCAATAACGTCAGCCGTTTTAGATGTTGCACGATGGTTAAAATGTTGCCATTATGTCTCTAAGGGTTCCGTGTGTTTATAGAAGTGTATGTCGAGCGTACTTATGCTAAAAAGATTATTTGTTGCGTATGATTTATCCATACGTCTTGAATAGCCGTGAGATCAATCTTGAATCGAGATACAAACATACCATGTGTTAATAATGAAAGAACGTGTTAGTACCTCACATCTTGTACTATGTGTTTTTTTTAGAAATATTCAAAATTACTATTGAATTATCACCTATGTTGCTCGCTAGGAGATTTTTCACTTTATATTTGCGAATGCGTATAGCTTTGTGCTCTGGATACAATATCGTATCGTTTCCTAGTTCTTAACCGAGTGGACATATGTACTAATTCCCTTGGGCAATTATTAGAATATCACGTGTTGGCACGTTAGTGCTTTATGCATATTTATGGTGTTTTCGCGCATTACTCATATTAACATTAAACATGTCTGCTTCATTCGCTTTAAGGTCATGTGATGTTAGATTTTGTCTATGCCTGTTTCCTCGCGAACTAATAATGTCGTTGGTATGTACCATGACAAAAGGTTTCGCCCATGGTGGAATATGTGGTTGAATGTGTCTGTATTGATGGAAATCTGTTACTGATCCATCATCCACAAGGGTGTCCTACTTTTTTTTGCATACATACCCACACACACGCACGCACCTGATGCACCAATACACGCACATACACCGCATACAGAATATTTTGATAATTTGTTGCTGAATATTTTGATAATTTGAGTGGTAGCTGAATATTTTGATAATTGGTTGCTGAATATCATGATAATCAGTTGCTGAATATTTTGATTGGTTGCTGAATAAATTGATTGGTTGCTGAATATTTTGAAAACGATTTGACGGTGTAAATTTTAATTTCTTATTAGGCGATGTTAGGTAAGAGAGAGGTGGTCTGATAACAGAGGTCGAAGGAGGAGGGAGGAATGCTATCTCAGCCACCCTCTGCTCGGCATTGTTCTCCGCACATGAGCGTGCCTTTATTCACCTGGTGGTACTTTAAGAAAATGCATAAAGGTGGTCGCTCGTAGAGGTATCACGAGGCATGAGGAGGATGGCTGACGTATGCTAGCGTATTCCCCGAGGCAATGTCTTGCGCGATATCTCTGTATGAATATTTTGGAAATAATTGATTGTAAGCCACTGTTGGTTTAGTCACCATTAACCTCCTCCTTGGTTTAAGTCATTTAAAAAATGGCAGTCATTTAATTATTAAATTTTCAAAATTGTTATGGAAATGGTCATCGTTGACGATCGATGTTGTATAATATTATATAGATAGTTTTATCTACCATATTTATGTCTTTAAAGCGTCAATCATTTAATTACTAAATTTTTTTTAAATATGAACAAACTCCCAGTCATTTAATTTTCATAAAAATCAGAGCATTGCGTTACACGGGTTATAGTGATCTACGTTGTATATATATATATAATTTTATCTTATGTATTTAAGGCGATTCTTTAAAGTGGAAGTCATTTAATTATTAAAATTTCAAAAATATGAGCAAAATGTGTTCCCCAGTCATTTAATTTTCAAAGATCAGACACGTACACAGTAATTTTTCCTATCCTATTATATAGATAGTGTTATCTATCGTATTTATGTCTTTAAAATGGCAGTCATTTAATTATAAAATTTTCAAAAATATGAACAAAATGCGTTCCTAGTCAATGGCAATGCATTAATCGATCACGAACAATAGCGTACAGATGCCAATTTAGAACAGTAGCATCCATCGACCACGTTTGATGGATCAGAATGTGTGCTTGCGTATGCATGTGTGAAGAGGGTTGTTGTGTGTAAAAACTTTATTACATTATTTTATTTTTTTGAACAGATAAAGAGTTCTCTTTCAAATGATTTGTGGGCCCTGAAAAGGGCCATGTTTTGAGATAGGTCTCAGTCTTCGCAGATCCGCACAGGCGTGGTTGTCAGTTTGGTAACAAACTGTGTCATGTTTGCTTTTTGTATATCAGTCAGAGTATCACCGATTACAGGACACCCATGCGGATACTGTTTGATTGGTAAAAGACAATAGCACTCCTTGCAGGTGTACACCATCTGTTTAGGTTTTCTTGATCATACGCCTACAGACCCTCTCGTGTTTCGACCGTCGGCATATGGTGTCGCGGTTGTCAATGGAACACCAATAACATCGCACATACCCAGTGTCTGATCCGTCAAAGTTTGTACTGCTGGCCATGTTAGCCAAATGTAAATTAACATTTACATTTATGCCACAATGCTCTACTACAAAAAAAAAGAAGGAATATCACGTGAGATGAAATCTGACTGCCTAAGGCTACCTAACTACTCTGCAGTTACACATCCAACCACTTTGCGATGTTTAAATTGGAATGAGAAAAAGGATTGAATTTGTACCGTTTATAGGAATATATGTACTGCGGTCACAAATCCGCAACACATGCCCGCAAATCCGCAACACATGGCCCACATGCAGCCGCACATGTACGCATACATTTTGGCGTGTATGCGTGTTCAGGCATGCACATATACTTGTTGCCATCTGCAACACGCGCCCGCAAATCCGCAACACGTGGCCCTCATGTGGCCGCACATGTACGCATGCATTTTGGCATGTACGCATGTTCAGGTATGCGCATATACTTGTTGCCATCCGCAACACGAGCCCGCAATTCCGCAACACGCGCCTGCACATGTACGCATGCATTTTGGCGTGTATGCATGTTCAGGCATGTGCATATACTTGTTGCCATCCGCAACATGCGCCCGCAAATCTGCAACACATTTTAGCCAAATGTACATTAACGTTTACATTTATACTACATCGCTCTACTACAAAAAATGTAAGGAATATCACGTGAGATGACTATCATCCTATCAAAAACTGTTGCGTACTGGCCTCCATATAATGACACATACATGCAGGTGAAAATCTTGGATATGTTCATGGGCTAGATGCGATGGATCAGTTTGTTAAATGGTTTATGCGCATAAAAATCTGTGCGTGTTAAAAAAGTATCCAGGGAAATATGTTTTCTCTGACCACTTCGTTATTGTGTATAAAGCATCTATGATTAGCTTTTAATCCTTCAATTTGTGTGCAAATGCGTTAACCTTCATCTAAAACCCTCAAACATGAAACTAAGTGGCTTCTTACCAGTCATTTTATTATTTTAAAAAGATAGCAAAGTACATCTCTATCCGGGTAATATATAGCTACGCCAAGCGATGTTGTATGCATAATATTATATAGATAATAATCATGCATCTCGTATTTAAGGAGTGGTCTTTAAAGCGTCAGTCATTTAATTATTAAATTTTAAAAATTGTTATAAAAATGGTGGGAACAATGTCCACCATAGTCATCGTTGACGAATAATGACGAGCACCCTTGTATCGTTTAACATATTAATTAGGTGGTCAATGCGGCCCCTCATGGTTGTAGTAAAAAAGTATTTTGAAACTAAGCGGAATTGTGGCTTCCTATGTCAAATTGTCGCATTGAACAGCACTTTTTTAAGAGTTTGTGCGCACGAAGGCACTAGTGCGAATTGTAGCTTCCTATGTCAAATTAGTATCAACACTATTCGCTTAAACTACCAATGCGCCATGATTTAGGTTTGAAAAATCAGAAAATACCATCCCTGGAATGAGTGTAGAGGTGGTCGCATAATTGAGGTCGAACGAGTGAGGAGGAGGAGGGATGAGGTATGCTAGCACGGTGCTGCATGGCAAGAGGGATGAGGTATACTAGCGTACTTGTTTACAAGGCCAGCAATGTGCGTTGTACGAATATTTTGAAAATAATTTGACTGTGGTATTAACAACAACTTTCTATCAAATCGTTTCCATGATATTTAGTGAATATTTTGAAAATAATTTGACTGTCTGCATCAACTTTTGCTCAAATCATTTCCAAAATATTTTGCTAGGAAGTAGATCCCTGGAATGTCTGAAACACCTCACCAGTCAGCCAGTTAAAGGTAATAAAACTAGGAAAAATTACCATGTCCGGTACACACAGTATGAATGCATTATGAGTACCTAGTCAATGAGACCCCGACAACAAAAATAATATAGTTGGCTAACCATTGTCTAGACATTGTGGCCGCAACCACCTACTACCAATACCGACCATCATCACCACCACCATCACCACCACCATCACAATCATCACCATCCCTCTATCACCACCAGCACCACCACCCACTAAGCACCAAGACCCACCACCAAGCATTAACCCCACCCCACCATCCACCACAACACCTATTTTCATCAACCGCCAATCCCACCACCACCACCACCAACAGTATCAGCACTCCGATTTGTATATTGAGGGATGTGGGGGGACCTGGCAGGGCAGCTACAATCATCAAATCAACACGCACATAAAGCACCAATGTTTTATTTGTATCCATATTTTTACATTGAAGTAAATATTACATATGATAAAATGTATAGTTGCTGTAGCAGAAACAAATAGTCAATGTTCTGGAGATCCATTTTATCGATGACTGATTCCTTATGGATCAGATCTATCACCGACAGAATCATCATCATTATCCTCAGCATCTAAATGGTTCCTTATGTACTTCTTGATCAGAAACTCTCTTTTTCGAAAAGCTGAGAAGACTGCTTTGTCGTATGCATACCCCTCGTCGATAAAATCCTTAATTTCCTGACGAATTATTTTAATGAGTGTAGAGTTCTGTAATCTTCTCGACTGGAACATTATGTCTATACACTTTGTAACTAAAGCATCAGCATATACAGAAATAGACAAATTGCCTACACCATTTGGGTCTGTGTCCACTTCACCATCCTCATCTTCTAAACCTGATTGTTCAGCGTCTAAGACCTGCTTAATATTTTGGAATATGGTAAATAGTTCCTCATTGCCTATGGCTTCTTTTTCATCTTCACCTTCATCTTCACTCTCAGACTCCGCTGAGTCATCACTGTCTTCACTCTCCAACTCCGCTGGCTCACCATCTTCACTCTTCATCTCTGTCATTTCTTCATCTTCACTGTCTAGATTTTTGCTATCTTCATCATTATGGAATCGGATCTTATGCCGCTTCATGTCATTTGACTTATTAAAAGTTGAACCACATTCAAAACATTTATGTCTCGGCATATTGATTATAGGATAAATCTAGCAAGTATTCAAGTTACAAGGTTCTTCAAAGAAATCTGACTGCCTAACTACTCTGCAGTTACACGTCCAACCACTTTGCGATGTTTAAACTGGAATGAGAAAAGGGATTGAATTTGTACCATTTATAGGATTATATGTACTGCGGCCGCAAATCTGCAACACGAGCCCCCAATCCGCATCATGCGCCCACAATCCGCAACATACGCCCACAAATCCACAACATGCGGACCGCATGCTTCCGCACATATGCGCATGCATTTTGGCGAGTATGCATGTTCAGGCATGTACATGCACTTGGTGCCATCTGCAACATGCCTCCCACAAATCCGCATCATGCGCCCGCAATCCGCAACATGTGCCTGCAATCTGCATCATGCGACCACAATCCGCATCATGCGTTCGCACATGTACGCATACATTTTGGCATGTATGTGTGTTCAGGCATGTACATATACTTGTTGCCATCCGCAACATGCGCCCACAAATCTGCATCATGTGCACGCAATCCGCATCATGCACACGCAATCCGCAACATACACCCGCAAATCCACAACATGTGGACCGCATGCATCCGCACATGTACACATACATTTTGGTGTGTATGTGTGTTCAGGCATGTACATATACTTGTTGCCATCTGCAACACGTGCCCGCAAATCTGCATCATGCGCCCGCAATCCGCAACATGCACCCGCAATCCGCAACATGCGCCTGCAATCCACAACATGTGAACGCAAATCCTCAACATGCAACCGCAATCAGCAATCCACAACAAGCGGTCACAATCCACAACATGCGGTGGTGGTGGTGGTGCCTAGTGGTTGGTGGTGGATGTCGGTACTGGCAGTGGTGGTGCTAGTGGCAGTGGTGTTGAAGGTGGTGGTGTTGATGCTCGTCGTGATGGTGGTGGGTGTTGGTGATGATGGTGGGGGTGGGGGTGGTAGGTGGTTGGTGTCTGGTGTTTGCTGTCACAATGTCTAGACAAATGGATAGCCAGCGGAGCCAGTCATTCTGATGATAACTCTTCAAAAATAGTCTTTTTACGCATGCATACACACAAGGGTGCACACTGGGGCATGCACACATGCACAAGGGTACAACATATAACTAGCAGTATCGCATATTAGCACATGTGCATACGAGCGAGACCTTTATTAAATCCTCATTGACATACCCTCTCCAACCTATATGCCATTTTTTTTCCAAACACAGCGCTCTCACACATTCTGACCACAATGTCTAGACAAATAGATAGCTGTCAGAGTCAGTCATTATGGTGATAAATTTTCAAAAATAGCCTTCTCTAAGGATGCAAGTATGAATATGAAGAAATTCTCTATGGGTTGGCGGGTGCGTGGGTGGTGGTGGTGGGGTTAATACATGGTGTTGGGTGTAGGTCGTAGTGGTGGTGGTGGTGGTGGTGGTGGTGATGGTGGTGGTGGTTGGTGGGGGGGGGGGTGTTTGCTGGCGCAATGTCTAGACAAATGGATAGCCTGCAGTGCCAGTCATTCCGATGATAAATTTTCAAAAATAGTCTTCTCTTGTACTACAAATCTGAATATGAAGAAAATTTACATTTTCTTGAAGAAATTCGAGGGTTAAAAGGGTTATAGCGTCCATGTAATGACGTAACACGAGGTGGTCGCTTAGGGCAGGACTGAATTATATAGTAAAAAACATGGTTATAACGTATCACTGCTCTGTAGCCACAAGGATATATTTATAGTTGTAGTAAATGGCCATCTATGATTATGCTACTACGCTCAAAATGTTGCTCTTAATTGTCGTATCTTTAAGCGTCAGTAAACAGCAATAGTCGGTGAGCGGGTGCAGGCATTATTATCAATTTTTTTTAAAACTCTCGGTGAGGACATTGTAATATCCCATGCTTAGAACAAGACGGGTGGTGTTTTAACATTCTTTCCTTATTAACACGTGCCATGTTTGTAACTCGATTAAGGACCGATCTCATGGCTAATGTGGCAGTAATGGTTAAATCATACTCAACAAATAATCTCTTTTGCTTAAGTACGCTCGACATACAATTCTATAAACACATGGAACCCTCAGAGACATAATGACCACATTTTTAACCATCATGCAACATCTAAAACGACTGACATTATTGCAATATTAAGTATTTAAAAACAATTTGTGCATAATGATGGTTAAATGTCAAAACGTTTTCAAAATATTCAGCAAAAATAGTTTACTAATAAATTAACGTTATCGACGAAACAATCAAATTATTTTCAAAATATACATCAATATCCTACCGTAATTCCTCATACATCCTCAACCTCATACTCCTACGAACTCCATTATCAGACCACCTCTTAAACTCTATTATTTTTACTATTATCAATACCACTCTCTACTATTATCACTCATCCTCTTAAACTCTATTATTTTACTATTATCAATACCACTCTCTACTATTATCACTCATCCTCTCTTATTATTTTTACATTATCTACCACGGTAGATAACCACGGAGGGGGGAGCGCCGCCACTACATTTAAATGTAAAATACAAAACTTTTAAGGGTTAACTAATTCAAAATACTAGAACATTCCACAGTGCTGCAGATTCTCAATAACGTGTGAATATAGTCGCCATTGTTATCAAAACCTAGAAAACGTGTGCCGCTGGTCACCATTGTTCTCGAAATACATTTTCCTTTGTGTGCCGGCTGGTCACCATTGTTCTCCAAAAATCCCTTTGTGTGCCGGCTGGTCGCCATTGTTCTCGAAGACCTCCTGCTGTGAAGAACAATAACGACCAGATACCCCCTATACTACTCTCATAGACCATTTCACATAGAAACTTGAAACTGTGTGTATGATTACACATATGGCCAGGGATGTGCATGACACTTTTGAAATTTTATTATGACCAATGGGGCACAGTGGGTGAGGACTGTGGGTCAAAAATTAAATTTATCCAAGGGTGGTCAGGTGACATATCATCTTGAAGCCCATGAGTATTAGACTACGGTACAAGGGAGTATTTTGATCTTGGGTCAAACTGAGTGTAGGGGTGGGGTCAAAAGTCAGAATTGGGCACCAATACTTTGCAACGCAACTCTTCGCACACAATTTCAGATAGAAATTTGAAACTTTGGGGATAATTACACCTATGGGCAAGGAGGTGCATGACACATTGGGATTTTGATATCATCCCAGGGGCAAGAGTGGGGGAAATGGTGGGTAAAGAATAAATTTGATCAAATGTGGTCATGTCACATATCATTTTGAAGCGTGTAGTTAGTAGACTACAGTACAACAAATTATTTTGTTCTTGAGTCAATCTGAGGGCAGTGGCCAGGGGTCAAATGGGCAAATTGGGCATCAGCCAATTGTAGTGGAACCACGCGCACACCATCTCAGATAGAATCTTGAAACTTCAAAAAGGGATCATTGCATTTCATTTTGAAACGCATTACCCATTGAAACTACATTTCAAGGAATTTATTGTGTTTTGGGTCAAAGTGATGGTAAAGCTCGAAGTGGTGAATGCGTGGGATTTGCGATAGCATACCATCGACTGCACATTCTAGCTAACTAATCTATAGGTGACCATGACGAGTTGCAGTTTCGAGAATGAAGTCATCACCCAACTGTTATCAAACTACTGGACTGTAAATCTAGAATTTTGCTATATCATTTCTTTATGCTAAAATTAACGGTCCATCCGGACAATACCACATAAATAACTGACTCAATTATTCCTTACAACCCCTCCCCTCTCCCCACACTATTAAGGGCAGCGGAATGAATTCAAGTTTGGTGCGAGGAGGTAGCGGTCCAGGGGATTTCCTGTGGAGAATTATATAAAATTTGGCTCTCATACGTATTTCTCAGAGGAGTGATATACCCCTAATCACCCTCCCCGCCCCCCCCCCCCCCCACTGCCCCCACCCCGTCCCACCTTGTTCCGCTGGCCACGCCCACAGCTTACTATTAAGTCTACCGGATAACGTGAGAATCATTGACCACCGTATTATAATTTCACCTACTTTGCTCCCGACGCCTGGAAGATCTCCGCCCAATCGCTCGCGTTATAAAATTCTGCTTTGAACATCGGCGCGAAGTCAGCATATGTAAATCTCGGAGGGTAATTATCTTTCATAAATTTCATATATTCTTTGCTTTTTACTCCTTGCAAATACCACCAAAACCACGCCACCGACTCGCCATCGTGACTCCACCCGGGCACGGAAAACACTCCCCAGTGAATAAATATCCCTATTTTAGCTCGGTCGAACCAGTCCGGCAATGGACGTGTGTCGAGAGATTCCCAGGTAGGTTGGTACCGTCCAAAGGCGGTCACGAAAACAAGGCAGCATATGAACAGCGTACTAACAATCATTGCTCCGGGGGTACTCGTGTGTCTGAAACAATAAACAATAATACAATGGATGAATCCGATATGTCAGTCAAGTATATGACGTCATAATCAATTACGTCACATGTAGGTTGAAGTCACAAAATGCCTAATGAATGACAAAACTAGATCTGCCATGAATATTGAATGAACCTTTCCAGAGTAATGACATCATATGACGTCATAATCAGCTAATCGGCGTGTAGGATGACGTCATAATCATTACGTCATAAATAATTCTATACGGCCCGTCTTTAACTCTTAATAGTCTGATACGTTGTAAGAATTGTATGTCTCTACTATTTAATAAACATGCTGTTGAATATTTTGAAACTAATTTGGCTGGGCGCTGTTGCTGCCTTCGGCAGCAACAGCACCCAGTCAAATTAGTTTCAAAATATTCAACAGCTTACCTGTATAATTTTCTGGAAATAGATAGTCAGGGAGTTCAGAGATCAATCGATCCCAACACGATCGAGGTGTGGGTGGAGCTTAGCTAGAGATGGGCGGGGCATAGCTAAAATGGAAAGGTCCATGGTCCATCAGCTTTACGAATTATAACATTTTACAGTTTACTATATTTAATAAACATTCTGTTGATATGGATTTAATGAAAGCATATTATACTGTCTCCATGGAAGACTAAAGGGTAATATTCACAACAGAATGCTTGAAAATAAAATTGTTTAAATTCTATACTGGTAGAGTCTTAATTTGTGTACCTCAATGTAATGAAAGGAAATAAATATTAGCATAATTGTGATGATTTCATTACATTTAAATTGATATAATTTTTTATGTTGTGAAATTGAATTAGAGACAAGAGTCCCTAATTCAATTTCGCAATTAAAAAAACTATAAAAATTTGTACGGACTGAAATCATCATGTGCTAAGATTTATTTCGTTTCATTGAATTGAGGTACACAATTTAAGCCTCTAAAAGTATACAATTTTATCAATTTAATTTTCAACCATTTTGGTGTGAATATGCACCCTAATGGTTAAATTGAACGCCTACAGATTCAGTGATAGATTCTGCCAATGGACCCTGCCATTTTAAACTATGCCCCGCCCATCTCTAGCTAAGCTTCACCCACACCTAGCTCGTGTTGGAATCGAGCGATCACTGAACATCATAACTATCAATTTCCAGAAACTATACAGGTAAGCAACAGCGCCCAGTCAAATTAGTTTCAAAATATTCAACAGCATGTTTATTAAATAGTAGAGACATACAATTCATACAACGTGTCGGATTATTAAGAGTTAAAGACGGGCCTAATAGAAGCATTTATTACGTAATGATTATGACGTCGTCTACACGCCGCTTAGCTGAGTATGACGTCATATGACGTCAAATCATCGATGGATACTCTGGAAAGGTGAACTGTTAAGAGAAATCGTTAAAAATCGTAAACAGAATGCTTGGGGTGGGGTGGGGGGGCCTGGGTAAACAACGAATGGAGAATTCCAGTTTATCCATCAATCATATGACGTCATAATCAATTCCGTGACGAGTAGGTTGACGTCATAATCAATTACGTCATGAATGACTGGATTTAGTCCGTCTTAAACGATTAATAGTCCGCCAGGTTTGTTACTTTCAGAATATTCAGCAGTTTTCAATGTAGAGTTATCGGACCTATTGCCTTGCGTTGTATCAGACCTTCAGGCGAACCTCCAATGTTGGAGTGATTTGATCAGGTTGCCAGCTATGCCCTCAGTGACGTCCAATCTGGCTATGCCACACCACCGGTACTTCTACTACTTAAACGTCAGCTATGGCGTCATGGAGACACTGATGGCAGGACTTTCGTCTGACATCTATTTACATTTTCAGAGCGTATTCACAACTGAGCTCCCGATACATGGACTGTGAGATCTTTTACGTGCGCTATGGCAACAGACACCACACGTACAAGATGGCTTTACGTCCCCTCCGAAGGACGTGTCATGTGAATGCCGTATGGAATGGCGCAGGTTTTTACACATTGATCACATGTCTGGATGCGTGAACGTGCCCAGATCTTTGGATTAGAATTCCAAGCATGTCCGGCACAGCGGTTTTGCCAAAACCTAGCCAATGCGCCTATTCTCTTTGCCGTTTGCATAAATGGCCTACAAGTTTATGTTAATTCCGAAATCCAAGACAGTGCAATAATCTATAACTATTACATACCCTTACGCCTTAGTCGGGTTGTCAATCCAAATTCTCTCAAACAGAGTTATTCTAGACAGTAAATCCGTGGTCGCTGAATGTTAGTTGGCGTAAGAAATGTATGTTCAGCCTGTAAGGATATCCTCAAAGGTTTTACATGTGCAGCCACGCGATGCAAACCCTTTAACGCTTAAGACTGCGAAAAACAACTTCTGCTGTGGTCTTGAGAAATGATAGTTTGCACATTAAGAGAAGACTATTTTTGAGAATTTACTATTGGAATAACTGGCTCGATAATCGCGCCAGTCATTCCTGTGGTTAATTTTCAAAATTAGTGTAGATAGATAGTTACTTATTGGTTTACAAATAGAGATTTTGTTAGCGCAATTAAGATTTTTGGAGGAAGTTTATTTGTGTGAGTCACCGTGTATAAATACGCGTATGACTAATGCGTGAGTGCGCGTCCCATTTCAATTTGATTTACAAATTAACCAAGCGAAACCAATGTACGCATATATATGCCTTCTATATAATAGACCCAATTCACTAATTTTTTGCACATTTTCGTCGAAACAACTGCATAAGGGAGTTAAGTCTGGTCTTATAAGATGCAGTTGACCATACTTACGGCCCCTGCACGAAATGTATTTTCTGTTGGAAATGTATTGAACAATTGATGTGAATCTGTCAGATTAAACTAGACTACACGACTCATCGCTGACATGTCTACGGTGGCTGCCATCTTTTATGATACATTACGGGATTTCCGCGGTCAGATTCACAGGGGCAGATAGCGATCAATTAAGCTCGCTTATGCCTCGCAAAATTGACTGTATAACTAGAATATCATCGGGAAAACATTTAGAAAGCCTTTATTCAGTCATCTTACGGAAATATGCACTCATTTCATGGAAATAAATCGGCGAAGCGACGATGTTTACTTACACAAAGAGCCCCGCAAACGCCGCATAATACCCCGCCATGATGCCAGACCAATGAATGAGAACTATCAGAAAATATTTATTTCTTCCTCAGACCCAGACCAGTCATCCTTATGAAGTGTCAAAGCGATACGTTAAACGGTCAAGGAGCTATCGTCCAGAAACCAATTTTCAAGATGGCCGTGAGACTGGCGGCCATATTGGATTTCGGATTATCGTAAATTTCGATAAGATTCTTAACCAAACATATTCCAACCACCCTATGAAGTGATCCGATAAATGGTAAGGGAGATATCATCCAGAAACCAAGTTTCAAGATGGCAGCCCTTGGCTGGCGGCCATCTTGGAGTTCGGATCACTGACATTTCGATAGGTTTCTTCTCCAGACCTAGTCCAATCACCCTATGAAGTTTCCAAGCGATCCGATAAACGGGAACATAGTTATCATACGGAAAACAATTTTCAAGATGGTGGATGACGGGCATCTTGGATTTCGGATCATAGTCGACTTTGATAGGTTTCTTCGTTAAAAGTAGTCCAACCACCCTATGATGTTTGAAAGCGATCCAATAGATGGTTAAGGAGTTATCATCCGGAAACCAATTTTCAAGATGTTCGCCGGTGGCTGGCGGCCATCTTAGATTTTGGATCATAGTCAACGTCGATAGTTTTCTTCCTCAGAGGTAGTTCAATCACCCTACGAAGTTTCAAAGCGATCCGATAAATGGTTAAGGAGTTATCATCCAGAAACTAACTTTCAAGATGGCTGCCGGTGTCTGGCGGCGATCTTGGACATAGAATCATTGTTAATTACGATAAGTTTCTTCCCCAGACCTAGTCCAACCACCTTATGAAGTTTCAAAGTGATCCGATAAACGGTAACGGAGTTATCATCCAAAAACCACTTTTCAAGATGGCCGCTGATGACTGGCGGCCATCTTGGATTTCGGATCATCGTCAACTTCGATAGGTTTCTAATCTAGACCTAGTCCAACCACCCTATGAAGTTTCAAAGCGATCCGATAAACGGGAACATAGTTATCATCAGGAAACCAATTTTCAAGATGGTGGCTGACGGCCATCTTGGACTTCAGATCATTGTCAATTTCTATTGGTTTCTTCCCCCATACTTATTCCAACCACTCTATAAAGTTTCAAAGCGACCCAATAAACGGTTAAGGAGTTATCATCCGCAAACTAATTTTCAAGATGGCCGCCGGTGGCTGGCGGCCATCTTGGATTTCGGATCATCGTCGATTTCGATAGGTTTCTTCCCCAGACATAGTCCAAGCACCATATTGAGGTTTAATGTGATCTGACAAGCGGAAACGGAGTTATCATCCGGAAACGACTCTGCCGCCCGCCTGCATAGCCGACTGCTCACCCGCCCTGATGGACGGCACCATTGCATAATACCCCACTAAATTTTTTGGCGTGTTATAAATATGGATAACAAATAGGCGGTTGGAGAATTTACGGAATTGGGATTCCTGGATTTAGGAATCCAACGGGCAGGAATGGCAAAGTGTCTGTATGGCTTTCACCGAAATGCTGAGCAACTTTACATCTCTTATCTCTTATCCTGGTCATTGGGTATGTCCTCCCTTAGGAAGCATTCACTTCACCATAAGCTATGCATTCACATTACCATCACTGTCATCATACATAGCTATTTAGAGCTAGGTTGCCTGTCGCCACACGGGTTGAAGCACCTTACTCAAGGACACAGCGCGGTGGACCGTGGACTGATATGGACGCATTGCTGTTCTGCAGGTACCGCTCCCATTATCTGACACAATTGAAGTCATGTCGTCGCATTGCCATTCTTGACTTCTCTTGATGTCAGCCCTCCTACTGCAGTTGCTCACCATCTTACCGCCAACTCAGCTCCTGTGTGCTTAGTTGTATCATCTCAGAAGGTGTGAGCTTCGCCAACTCCTTAACCAACATCTCAGCAAAGGGCTGGTATGTCTGGTGTCATAGCAAGTTCACATATCAATGATTAGCAGCAGCATACACTCTAAATAAGCATCGGACAAACCATCTTTACTGGCACAGACATTGCTCGTGGAGCTGTCAAACACGTGGTGTACGGGGTTGCACAGCTAGGCACTACCTGAAGCTGGTTTTAACACACGTGTATATAGGTGGTGGAATCCCGAGATACCTTGAAGAGAACCCATTCTACCCGATGCTGCATCACACGTCTACCCGCCAGAGATGGTTTGATCACATGCTCACCACTTGGGTGTAGCAGTCTCACAATCGTCATGACTATATCCTCCCATCTATATTGCTTGCTGGTAGAGATGGATGCTCTGTCTATGGGGAGCTTGGTATTCGTGCTCTCGCGAGATCTCCTACGCTAACGGGAGCGAGATAGCGCGGCATAGCACGAAGCTACCGCTCTATGTTTAGGTTGTAGAACCTGGTAGCAGTTATACAGTTCCCTGGATATTCGTCAAAATAGGTTAATTTGCACTCTTTCCTTTATGAAAATTATCGAAAGCATAAGTGAGATCGGAATCTGGCGCGCGTAAAGGATCATGGGATCGCATCAGGACAAACAAAGGCACGTGGTAGCTGACGGGCCGGTAACATACAACTCTTATAAGCGGTATACCATAGTACAGGTCAAACGTCCTAGTAAGAATTTTTATTGCCAATAATTTGGCTGCGTATGTAGAGACGCATACATGGCATGAAGAACCACTGTAACAGTAATTCGAGGAGGGCAAGGGAGGGTGTGGTCTGTTCTCACGGGATTAGACATGATGAGTACGGGTGGGGTAATACATTTTTTTTAAATGCTCCAAGAAGCGACTTAATGGCTTCTCAGAGCATCTAATTTTTATACCCCTGACCCCTCCCCTCCACACACAACTCATCTATGGGAGGGGGACACGCATCAACTACTTGCATCCTATGTGATAAATAACATCGTTATCTTACCCTACCCTACCATATCCTAGACAGTAAAATCTGTCTTATTGGACCACATTATAGGTCACGTATGCTATAGATAGCAAAACCTGTCTTAATTGAACATATTATAGATCAGACTATATAGAAGTAAAACCTGTCTTATTGGACCACCTTATGGAGCACATACACTTAGTAACTATAATAGACCGTAAAACCGGCCATATTGGAACACCTTATAGGCCACATACACCTAGGCACAATAGACTGTAAAACATGTCTTACTGGACCACTTCACACACCACATAGACGTTAATATGATAGACAGCAAAAGCGCTGTTATTGTACCACCTTATAGCACATATATACTTAGTCATCATAGACAGTAAAACTTGTCTTATTGGACCACCTTATAGACTACATACACAATCGAAGTAAAACATGTTTTATTGGACCATTGTGAAGGACCGCAGACATTTATACATCATAGACTATAAAACCTGTCTTATTGAACCACGTCATAGACCACAGACACATAATCACCATAGACAGTAAACATATCATATTGGGCCACCATATATACCACAGACACGTAGACTCTATAGACTGTAAAACCTGTCTTATTGGACCACATTGTATACCAGACACAATATGCAGTAAAGCCTGTCTTATTGGACCACCTTATTCACCACGGACAACATAGAAGCAAGAAATGTCTTACTTGACCACCTCATAGACCATAAACGCAAACATTTAGACACTACAGACAGTAAACCCCTGTCTTATTGGACCACATCATAGACCACATAAACTTACTCACCATAAACGGTAAAACCTGTCTTGCTTTACCACCTTAGACCAGTCACCATAAACTGTAAAACTTGTTTTATTGGGCAACCGTAGACTGGACACTATAGACTGTAAAACTTGTGTTATTGGACCATCTCATCGACAACAAACACATATAGACACTCTAGATAGTAAACCCTATCTTAGCAGACCACCGTAAACCACATATATACTTAGTTAACATAAAGAGTAACTTGTGTTATTGGACCACCGTATAGGGCACATGCCTTTGCACGCTACAGCCAGTAAAACCTATCTTTTTGAACCACCCTGTACACCACATACACTAGAAGTATACATGTCTTATTAGACCACCGTAGAGACCACAGGCACTTAGACATACCACTATAAAACCTGTCTTATTGGACCACGCCATAGACCACAGACACTTAGTCACCATAGGTAATAAAACATCTCTTATTGGACCACATTATAGGCCACATATACTTAGTCACTAAAGACAGTAAGACCTGTCTTATTGGACCACATTATAGAGGACAGACACATAGCCACAATGGATGGTAAAATATGTCTTATTGGACCACCTAATAAACCACACACACACACGCACGCACGCACGCACGCACGCACGTACGCACGCACGCACGCACGCACGTACGCACGCACGCACTCACTCACTCACGCACGTACGCACACTTAGTCAGCATATACAATAAAAGCTAACTTGTTGGACCACATTATATACAAGACAGAAGAGCTGTAAAATCTGTATTATTAGTTCACCTTATAGACTACAGACACTTAGACACTACAGGCATAAAACGTGTCTTAATGGACCATCTTATACACCACATACACTATTGAAGTAAACCATCTCTTATTTAACCATCTCATAGATCACAAACACAACGCTTAGACACAACAGACAGTAAAACCTATCTTATTGGACCACCTCATAGACCGCATACACTTAGTCAGCAGTAGACAGTTATTGTTGCTGTTGTTGTTGTTTTGTTGTTGTCGTTGTTGTTGTTGTTGTTGATTTTCTTCTTCTTCTTCTTCTTCTTCTTCTTAATTTTCTTCTTCTTCTTCTTCTTCTTCTTCTTCTTCTTTTTCTTCTTCTTGTTCCACTTCTTTTTTATGAAGCTAGTCGTGGAGACCAGTTCTGTTTACAGGCCATACATTTTGGTATGCAGGTCAGTGGCATTGGGCCAGAAGGCATTCCTTTTCTGGGCATAAAGTGAACGGTGTATTGAACCCCACTATATACCAGACACTACAAATAGTAAAACCTGTCTTATTGAACCACAGTATATATACTAAGTCCCCATAGAAAGTAAAGCATATCTTATTTGACCACCTTATAGATCACAGACACTTAAATACTACAGCCATTATGCCATTATAAAATATCGTATTGTACCACCTTATACACATGCACTATAGTAGCAAAATATGTGTTATTGAACCATCATATAGACTACAGATAAATTAGACTCTAAAACATGTCTTATTACGCCACCGTATAGACCACATAGACTTACTCAGCATAGATGGTATAGTCTAGCTTATTGGACCACCATATAGAGCAGATACTATAGAGAGCAGATCCTGTCTTATTGATCCATCTTATATAATACATATATTTCGTCAACGTAGACAGTAATACATCTCCTATTGGACCGCCTCATAGACTACAGACAGTCTTATTGGATCACCTTATAGGCACTTAGTGAACACAGACAGTAAAACATATCTTATTGGATTACCGTATACACCAAAAACACTATAGAAGCAAAGCACGTCTTATTGCCCCATCTTATAGACACTTAGATACCATAGACTGTAAAACTTGTCTTATTGGACCACCTCATAGACTGCAGACACTTAGAGACTACAGACAGTCTTATTGGATCACCTTATAGGCACTTAGTCAACACATACCGTAAAACATATCTTACTGGACCAACTTATAAACCAAACACTATAGACAGTAAACCTGACTTATTGGACCACCTTATAAACCACATGCGGTCACCATAGACAGTAAAACCTGTATTATTGGCCTATCGCATAGGCCACAGACACTTAGACACGTTGACACTACAGACAGTAAAACATATCTTATTGGATTACCTTATACACCAAAGACACTATATAAGCAAAGCACGTCTTATTGTACCATCTTATAGACCACAGACACTTAGATACCATAGACTGTAAAACCTGTCTTATTGGACCACCTCATAGACTGCATACACTTAGTCAGCATACACAGTAAAACCTGTCTTATTCGACGACCTTATAGACCAGACATTATGAAAGTGAAACCTGTCTTATTGGATCACATTATTGAGCACAGACACCTAGTCAGAGTGTACTGTAAAACCTGTTTTATTGGACCACCTTATAGAACACATACACTCACTTACCATAGACAGTAAAAGCTGTCTTATTGGACAACCTCATAGACCACATACACGTAATCATTATAGACAGTAAAACCGGCCTTATTGAACCACCTTTTAAACAGCAGACACGTAGACACTATAGACAGTAAAGCATGTCTTAGTGTACCACCTTATAGACTACACACACTTAGTCACTAGCCAGTAAAGCCTGTATTATTGAACCACCACATATAGCATATATACTTAGTCAGCATGTGCAGATAATCCTGCCTTATTGGACCACCCTAGAGACCACAGCCACTTAGACATTCTAGACTGTAAAACCTGTCTTATTGGACCACACCATAGACCATATACACTTTTTCACCATAGACAATAAAACCTGTCTTATTGGAGCACCTTATAGACGACCGATACCTAGCCACAATAGACTGCAAAGTCTGTCTTATTGGACCACCTCATAAACCACACACAATTACTCAGCATATACAGTAAACATGTCTTATTGGACGGACATATCGACAACAGATACTTAGTCACTATACACAGTAAACCCTGAGTGATATCGTCTGGTTATGACTATTTGAGTATGTATGTATGGTTACTGTATTCCCGCTTAACAGATTTATGCGATAACATCCTCTCCTGGCTCTGTATTTGCTGGTTTCCAATAGGTCGAATTTCAAGGCTCCCTGTGCTGGTATGTCCCATGGCATCCTTAGTACATGACCAAACATGAACATTGAATGTGTATCATGATTGTTTAAACTATATGACTTAATTTCTCCAGACTTGTGTAAGTTTTACAGTATTTTATTTCGTATTTTGACCATTTGGTTGTAGGGTGTGACAAATTCCTTTTAGGTGATATAGCATAAATATGTTAGCGCTTTGGTTGTATGCCATTGGGACCAGTTTCAATATGCTACACGATTGTCTGACATGTTGGTGGGTAAAAAGTAATAGGTGCTGTGTAAGTTATAGGAATGAGATTCTTAAGCCGAAACACTGATTTCAATGTTTTGTTAAAATATAAAATAAATCTAATGCTGCTGCTTCTGTTCAAATTTGACATTTTCCCTACTGTGAGGGGACAATATGTTTTCAGTGTTTACAGAAGTCCGTCTCATCCCTGAAGTTAGTAGTCGCGCAATCCATATACCATGCAAAGTCAGTATACAAGCATCACTGAATTAAACAGTTTTGTTAGTTTGCTTTGGCAAAGGTTCTCGTATAATTATATCAAGTTCGTTTTATTGCTGACAGATTTCTTGACTTTTGTATATTGTTGAATTATATGTTATAAGTATTAGACTTTCACAGTGTTCAAATGGCATTTTATTCTAATTGACAAATTTTGGTGCTAAGTTAATAATATGACCATACAGGTAAATCCATAGCAAGATAATATTATGAAATGAACTATCCGTGGGTTTGGTGGTCGTGGCGCGCAGTATGCGATCATGTTCATATGTATGGTGTCCATCATGTGATCGTTTCATTTTTTCTGAATCATCTAGTAGTGGTAAGTTGCCTAATGAGGTTGCATAATACATACCATAAATTTGCCAATGGCATAGGTATACCTGCTGTGGACTCGGGACATGTGTAGCTTGCTATGACCATCTATTTCAGTTTAAAATAAGTCATACGTTAATGGACCACCCTTAGAGTTAAGGAGTTTGAACAGAATTGATGTAGACTTTTAGTTATTATGCAAGTATTTATGATAATGATTGTTTTACATTGTTGTCAGTCTGCAGAAAAGGGATTTGTCTTCATTCTGACAGTTGATATTTCAGAAGTATTTTCACAACTGAGGCCTTTGCCAAATGAAAGTGTTTGTGTGGTTCTCTTTGAAGCTGGTAGTCTTCATCCCTCATCTTTGCAACATATTATTAATCCAAATAAACTATGGATAGCATTTCTATGGCTGAAAGAAAATAACAACGTCTACTGCCATGTTGATAATCAGTGCCATTATTTGAGTGAAAATGAAACTGGTGGTATCAATTTGGATATCAACACATCAGCAGTAGAGTATGATTCGCGGATACTAATGGATTATCCACTGCCATTCAGATAATGGCCCTACAATATTCATCACTAATCATCATCCAAGCCAGTATCAGTATACGAGACACAATATGGAGAATACTCTATGTTTCCATGATTGTTTCCAATGGACCACTGGATATATATGGAAGAGCTATATCAAAGCATTACCCATTCTATGTGTCGTCTTCACAATAGACATGGATTTTGGACGAAAGATATATACTATCTTTTACATGGTGCAGCGTCGTATGACATGCTTCTTCTTTAGAAAAAATTGGTATATATTTGAGAATGACATCAGGTGCAAAGAAAGGAGCGTATGACACTGCCAGTTATATTAGAAATGATTCTACAGATTTTTCATTTGTTCAGAATTTCTATATGTTTATGAGAAACATTCGTGGTACAACTGCATGTTTGAGAAATGATCTATTCACAATGTTGAGGACGCTTGGTTCTCCTAAATTATCTATCACATTATCTGCAGATGATTTGCACTGTACTGTACTGTATCTAGATCAACAACACAAGCTGCCAGTGGCTCCATATCTGAACTTGTAAATAGCACACTGTATTGCACAGAATGGATCAAACGGAGCGGCTAGGGTGTTGGCCTAGATGGTGCTCCTATTAACGGGAGAAATATATGAACACAACAACAACAACAACAACAACAACAACAACAACAACACCATCAACTGGCATGAGGTTCACATGTTGTCGGAGAATGTGCCGTATGAAACAGCTGCTGGGGAAAACAATTTCTTAAATAGTATTCGCTCTGATCCATTGATGGCAGCAACTGAATTTGAGCATCGATATAATGCACTGCTGGAGTATGTGATCAATGGGCCAAGACGGCCGTTATGGGAAGTGATAGATTATTTCTATCGCATGGACTTTCAAAGTCAAAGAATTGCTCGTTGGCATACACTATATTCTTCTGGATTAAGGACATACCATCGGAAATAGATAGTGATACAATGCAAGTATGTGCGCATTAGACAATCACAATGCAGTGTTCCTGGTTTTACTCGATCTCTCTGCCGCGTTCGATACGATCGATCATGAAATTTTAATCACGCGATTGAACAAAAAACACACGTGTCATGCG